>JACYXH010000477.1:612500-877500 GCA_026745465.1 Lota lota | reverse complement strand
CTAGTATCTGGAGCTTTCCTCCTCCAACACCTCCTCCTCATCATTATCTTCCACTTCCTCCGACCTCTTCCTCTTTCTCTGCCACTCTCCTCCTCTTGCTTCATCTCCTCATCCTCTTCCTCCTCCATCTCTTCTTTCCTCCTCACCCCTCCTCCGCCATCTCTTCTCCTCCCTCCCCCTCCCCCTCCCCCTCCTACCCCCACCCCCACCCTCCTCCATCTCTTCTCCTCTACCTCCACCTCCACTTCCTCCTCCTCCTCCTCCTCCTCCTCCTCCTCCTCCTCCTCCTCTCTCTACATGTGGGGTAGCTGGCCTGGAAATACATGCTGCATGGGTGCAGTGCATGTACAGTAGGTAGGTAGGGAGGTACAGTTTATTGTCGCTCCACAGTTGATACAACACAAAGTATGAGAGAGAGAGAAAGAGAGAGAGAGAGAGAGAGAGAGAGAGAGAGAGAGAGAGAGAGTAACCCAGGGAGTTGCAGGTATAATTAAGAAGAACAATCCATCAAGATGTAGCGTTGCGAACCCTGGCACAGCCTCAGCAAAAATACACAGCAAGAAAATAAGTGAAAGCAGGAAAAGAAATGTGGTTCTTGGGGCGGCGGGGGAGCGAGAGAGAGAGAGTGGGGGAGAGAGAGATCTGTCTATACAAACCCTCTCTGCCGGCTGACCGACGTTCTGCTGGCTGCTGCTGCTGCGGAAATGAGAGCGTGCTAGAGTCTCCCCACTAGAGAATAACAGAGACCCCGCAAAGCGCAAATCAAACACATGATCCACGTCACAGGAAGCCATTTTGAAGCGTAAAACCTCCCAGAGGGAGCTCCTTTTGAATGCTGCGGGTATGTGCTCCCTCGCTCGCCCCCCCCCCCCCCCACCACCACCACTACCTCCTCTCTCTCTCTCTCTCTCTCTCTCTCTCGCTCTCGCTCTCGCTCTCTCTCTCTCTCTCTCTCTCTCTCTCTCTCTCTCTCTCTCTCTCTCTCTCTCTCTCTCTCTCTCTCTCTCTCGCTCTCGCTCTCGCTCTCTCTCTCTCTCTCTCTCTCTCTCTGTTCTCGCACTGACCACAAGCTAACCCGAACCACACCAGGCTCAGACGACAAGCCTGCCTTTCTCTCACTCCTACACTATTCTCCTATTCTTTCTGTCTCTCCATCTGCTTATACAGTAATGGTTAACTCTGAATACTGCACCGATGCAATGGGGTGTCCGAGTTGTTTGATATATACGTGCGTGTAGATGGTGTGTGTTTGTGTGTGTGTTTGTGTGATATATGTGGGTAGGAGAGAGAGAAAGAAAGAGAGAGAGAGGAATAGGGAGAGAGAAAGAGGAATAGGGAGAGAGATGCCTTTCAACACCCAGTGTGGTTGGAGCCATAGACAGCAATTGAGACATATGTAGTTTATTTCAAAATCACTTTGCGCATATCTAATCAAGAACACACACATACACAATCACGCACACACACACACACACACCACACAGTCTATTTAGGCTAAGGGTCATGAGCGACTTCTCTGAGTTGAAGTACTCAAGTGACCTTTCTTGAGATTCTCCCCCCTCCCTCCGCCTCCTTCCCCTCCCCTCCCCTCCAACCTTCAACCTCAACCACAACCTCCCATGCCCCTCCCCCCTCTTCCTCCCTTTCTCTCTCAGCTTTCTCCTTCTTGCCTGGCATCTGAAAGTGCTGGAGGTCAAAAGGTCACATGGGAGGTAATCAAAGCTGTTTTGGCTGCCTCCCCCCAACCCCCCTCCTCCCCCACCCCTCCGTCAGCCTGGGAAACCAACACGTTCCTAATCACCCAGGGCCCCAGAACGCTAAGGCCACACCAGTAGGGCCACACGGCTAGGTTGGGTATAGGCTGAATGACTGACTGGGGCTGGAGGAGCCGGATGGAACCAGGGGCCACTTTGTCTAGCCCTGTACTCTGCCACACTTTGTAAACACACACACACACACACACACACACACACACAGACAAACAGACACAAAGGTTACAATAGGGTACATTAATTAATTGTTAATGCAGTAATAAGCATTATTATGAAGCATGGAACCACACATTCAAACACACACAGACACACACAAACATTTAGATAAACACACATAGAAACAGACACAAATGCACACACACACACATGCACACACATACATACAGACACACAAACAGACACAGACGCACACACACAAACACACAGACATACATACACACAAATGAAGACACCCACACACGTACACACACACACACACAGTCACACATGAGTGCCAAGCGTTGCCTTGCTGGAAGTCACTATCCAGGCCAAATTAGCCAAGCTCCGAGTAACGGATCAAGCCAGGCCAGTCAGACCAATCTCATCTGAGTATCTAGGTTCAGACGAGTTTACCCACGCTGCTGGCCGGGAACAGAGCCAGACCAGACCAGACCTGGGCCAAGCCAGGCCCCACCACGCTGGCTCTGGGAGAGGGTCTGTCATTACGTTGGCTCAATGTTAGCTAATAGCGGGCTGGCTAATAGCGGCGTGACGCGAGCAGTACACAGCTGAAGGCTGGCAGGGGGACGGCGTGTGAGAGGGGAGAGAAGGCAGCCGTGCTTCCACGGGAGACGAGAGTTGGACCAGTCATCTTACACTATCCATAACCTCGGCTGCAATGCAACTGCGGGGAAAGAGAGAAGAAAAAAAAAAAGAGAGAAAACCCCAAGGCTGGTTAGCTCTCATCCGTTTTTTTCCTCGAACGCACCTCATCCTCTCCACGCTTTGGCCCCACAATTTGTTTAATGACGTAAACCTTTTTTTTTTTATCGCTCTTCACTTTGATCCCTCTCTCACACACACAACCCACTGGCGTCCTCTGCCTTCTCCCCGCCCGCATCGTGCGGCGTCTCGGTGATAGCGCTCCGGAAAGACCGACGAATGTCCCCGCGCGCCGCTCCCTCTAGCACTGTGTCTGTTGGTTGCGGCCTCACGACAAAGGGCCGAGCGGGGTTTGCACGGAGCTGCGTTCCGGCCGTCCACCAGCCGCATTCTCAGACCTTCAGGAATCCGTCTCACTACGCTTCACCGATTAGCATGGATTGTGTTACCCTCGCAAACACAGACACGCACACACATACACATAGACACACGCACACTCGCACACAAGCACACACACACACACACACACACACACACACATACACTCACACAAGCACATACACACACACACACACTCACACAAGCACATAACACACACAAGCTCATACAGTACATACCATGGCCCCACCACCGGCACCGCATCTAGGGTACCATCTCCGGCCGTCCCAGCAGCGAGCAGAAACAAACAAACGCCAGAGCCGATCTACGGGGATGGGGAAGGTCTGAGCGAGAAGCGCTTCAGGGTCCACTGAGGGCGATAGCGGAGAACGCTGACTGTATTGACAAGAGTCACACTGTAGTCAGGGGGAAATTCATTTGGCCATTCTCTGGGCCACATTGTTCTCTAGGTCTCTCTCTCTGTCTCTCTCGCTCTCTGTCTCTCTGTCTCTGTCTCTGTCTCTCTCTCTCTCTCTCTCTCTCTCTCTCTCTCTCTCTCTCTCTCTCTCTCTCTCTCTCTCTCTCTCTCTCTCTCTCTCTCTCTCTCTCTCTCTCTCTCTCTCTCTCTCTCTCTCTCTCTCTCTCTCTCTCTCTCTCTCTCTCTCTCTCTCTCTCTCTCTCTCTCTCTGTGTCCCCGTATCCCCTCTACACCAGACACCACCGAGAGAAGCTGTGTTACTGAGCAGCTCTATCAGGGGTCCAGCGAGGGGGTTTTGGACCTGGGATCAGCCTTTTATTAACTTGGCAAAACCTGCAGCTGGTACCTACCTGTGTGTGTGGGTGTGAGTGTGGGTGGGCGTGTGTGAGTGTGCATGTGTGTGAGTGTGTGTGTGTGTGTGTGTGTGTGTGTGTGTGTGTGTGTGTGTGTGTGTGTGTGTGTCCAGGTGGCTAGGTACCAGTGGATTAGTGTTATGACAGTTGAAATCATTTGTGTATCTCTCCCCTCTCTATCTCCCCCTCTCTCTATCGCTCCCTGTATCTCTACCCTCTCCCCCTCCTTTCTCCCTCTCTTTAGACCTCTCTTTAGACCTCTCTTTCTCTCCATCTCTCCCAATCACACATACAACCAGAAACCTCATCCTCTTCATCATCATCATCGTCATCGGTCTGAGATGGTTCAACATTTAGATGCAGACGTGTCAGGGACCACCCAGCAGTGTTGATTACAGATCAGCTGTTGTAGAGAGAATCTCCCCCCCCCCCCCCCCCCCCCCCCCCCAGATAGACCTAGCCTACCAAGACACCATGCAGCCCAACCCTGGTTCTCATACACACACACACAAACACACAAGTACGCACAAACACACAGACATTTACGCACACACACACGTGGACATACACACACACAACACAGCCAAGCACTAAACTATTGTATACAGTCTATGGCGCAGAAGCACACGCACCCACACACACATACACAGACATCCACACACACACGCACACACACACACGTACGTACAAACACATCAAAACCCTTGTATACTCTTGCTTTGTAAAGAAAGAGTTGCTGGTGGCATGTGTTTAAGGATCTGTATGCATTCCTCCCTGTTGATTATTACTGTTCATTATTGATCCTCATGATATTGTCACTAAAGAAGATGTGCGGGGAGCGAAGACACAGAAGAAGGAGTTGAAGATAAAGGAGCTCCCAGATACAACATGGCCGCCTTGTAACGCACACAGAGAAGCTGAGATTTCCTTTGTGATTTTGTGTTTTGTTGTGATCCAAGTGCTAAGAAGCTTTGGGAGCTCTGGGCCGGTGCTAGAAACATGTTGATAAATACAGAGGACAAATGTTTATATGCAAAGTCTCTCACATGTGGTGCCAAGCCACATAGCTTGTTGGTGAATCACAGACAGCTCCAGACTCCATCAATACTCTCTTCCAATAACAACTGCAGCACTACATTCGAAACCATGTGTACTCTCCGAAAAGAAGATTTAGATAACCCACATATTTTTAACCCTCCTTACCTCTCTGCCCCTCATAAATATACTTTTGAAATGTTAATGTGACTTTTGATTTGATGTCCAATATATATATATATATATATATATATATACATACAGTTTATAACCAATATGGATGTATACATAACAGAAGTATAGGTGTACACAGTAATCTTTTATTTCTAGAACTGTTTTCAAGTTATTGTTCTTTGACTAAATGATGACTGGTTTGTAGGCCTATAAAAAAAATAGCACTTTCCATTCCTTAGTTTGTGAACTGAAAATTGTGTGCAGAAGTGACTCTCCATGTACTGCCTGGACCTTCAGATATTGACCTGAGATGATCAGACAAACCCGGAGAAAATAACATTACAGTTTCTTTTTTTGTATTATTGAAACAAGACGTTTCAAAACAAAAATGTGCCTTGAGTCCATTTTGGAAGGCTCAAGCTTAGCCCTCCTGTGTTACTCTCCTGCTACACTGTCCTCCTCCTTCACTTGTTTCTCCTGGCCTGCCGCCAACCTGGCTCTGTGTATACTTCTCAGCACTGTATCAGTGTGTGTGTGTGTGTGTGTGTGTGTGTGTAATAGGGGGGCCACATTAGGGTACATTAAATGTGTGTGTGTGTGTGTGCAGTGCTAAGAGTATGCCTGGACAAGCACAATCAACCATGAGCTTAAGCGGTGTGTGTGTGTGTGTGTGTGTGTGTGTGTGTGTGTGTGTGTGTGTGTGTGTGTGTGTGCATGTATGTGTGTGTGTGCGTAACCATTACTGTATGCACCCACACATAAAAAACATTTTCCGCTTTTCCAAGAATTGTCTTTGCGCACACACACACATGCACACGCACACACACACACACACACACGCACACGCACACACGCACACGCACACGCACACACACAAACACACACACATACGCACACACACACATCCTTAAAGGGGTGACAGAGTGCACTGGCTGAGCTCAGATAAACCAATGGCAACCTGGGAAGGAAGGAATGTGCATGGCTCCAGTCCAAGAGAGGCCGTCAAAGGGTTCCGTGGGTAGCCCTGTTGTCTCACTGTGCGTGTGTGTGTGTGTGTGTGTGTGTGTGTCAATGTGTGAGTCTTTGAGTACAGTGAATGAGTGTGTGTGTGTGTGTGTGTGTGTGTGTGTGTGTGTGTAACTGTGTTTGTGGGTTGAGAGGGCCGTGGCAAGGCATCGGACGCAAATGCAGGACAGCTTGCGGGGACCTCCACAGCTGTGGGTGATGTGCTTAATGAGTAACTGACCGTATCTCCTCATGTCTGTTGTGCTCTCCCCATCACTGAGCTTGAGGAGTAACTGACCGTATCTCCTCATGTCTGTTGTGCTCTCCCCATCACTGAGCTTGAGGAGTAACTGACCGTATCTCCTCATGTCTGTTGTGCTCTCCCCATCACTGAGCTTGAGGAGTAACTGACCGTATCTCCTCATGTCTGTTGTGCTCTCCCCATCACTGAGCTTGAGGAGTAACTGACCGTATCTCCTCATGTCTGTTGTGCTCTCCCCATCACTGAGCTTGAGGAGTAACTGACCGTATCTCCTCATGTCTGTTGTGCTCTCCCCATCACTGAGCTTGATGAGTAACTGACTATCTACTCATGTCTGTTGTCCTGTCCCCATCGTTGAGCTAAATTAGTGTCCTGTCCCTCAATCAGCAAAGCAGGCCATGCTGGGTCTGGCTGCCCACCATGCAGAGGGGAGGGCAGTCCTCCAGGACCTTCTAAAGTGGTGTGCCTTGCCTCTGCCAAGCGCGACTGGCCCACCGAGCCCTCGGACACAGGCACTCCCCGACCCTGTGCCCATCGCTCTCCTGAAGATGGGGCAGGGCAACATTTCCAGGCCACTCTCAAGGGGTCCTTCTGGGGCCTCCCGCCATCCACCGCAGACTGGGTTATCTGCCACCGGCCTTCCAACCTCAACACAGCAGTTAGATGGTAGCCGCTCCACAGCGGGCAGTGGGGATATCTGATGTGAAAGGGTGCTTGGCAAGGCGTTGGCCGCAAACCAGGGGCAGGGCAGCTTAATCTCAGGGACAGACGTAGCTGTGGTTGGTGAGCTTGATGAGCAACTGACTATATATACTCATGTCTGTTGTGTTCTCCCCCACAGCGAGACCGGGTTCACCGTCGACGACAGGCGACACTCATTGTTCCCGACGGGTTGTCGTACGATCATTGATTGATGTTTGTTCTCCACACGGGGGAGCTTCACCGTGCTTCACCGGTTTCGGCACTCGATGTCGGCACGCCAGGGTATATAAAAATCCTTTGCCCATTCCAACGTGTTTCCTTCCATTCGAACCCAGTAGTAGCATGTACCTTGCTACAGTGTCTTTAAGAACAGTAAGTGTGTGTGTGTGTGTGTGTGTGTGTGTGTGTGTGTGTGTGTGTGTGTGTGTGTGTGTGTGTGTGTGTGTGTGTGTGTGTGTGAGAGAGAGAGAGTCTTTAAGAACATGCATCAGCGTGCATGTGGGGGGATGGTGGGGGGGGGATGGTTGGGTAGGATTGTGTAACTGCGGGTGTAATTTTACAAACATTTAGGAACGGCTAGCTCGAGAGTGTCTCCATACGCTGATTAAGACATCCTTTGTGTGTGGGAGGTACCCCCGTAGATATGGATGTGAATGCTTCCAGAGGAGTGCGGACTGTGTGTGTGTGTGTGTGTGTGTGTGTGTGTGTGTGTGTGTGTGTGTGTGTGTGTGTGTGTGTGTGTGAGAGAGAGCGAGCTCCCATGGCTGACTATGTCCCAAACAGACTGGATGTTATTTAACAGACAAACATAAATACTACTGATAATAACCATTATTTATGTACTGTATGCAGATGCTACAGGCAGGTTCACAGTGACTCAAGGGACTTGACCGGGCAACATTATCCATGACGCTGGATCAATAAAGTACCATCTTATCTTATACAACCCACTTCCTGTTTCCTGGATGTGGGGTTGTATTGTCAATTGTAAATGGTGAATGGACTGTCACTGGATCAATTTAGATGCCCTTGATTCCACCCAGTCAAAAACAAACTAGCACTATCAACCTAGCCAGATGGTGCTGAGAGTTGAACCAGCAACCCTAACAGGCTAACCACCACAAACCAGGGTTTATTCCTCACTTCCTGTTTGGCCACCTATATGGAATCAGGCTATACATTCTGTCAATTATGTTTTGTTTAAATGTAAAGAAATGTGTGCAAGAGCAATAATGCATTTTTATTTTATTTGACAATGCATGCCAACACAAACCATACAAAAAAGAATAAAGAAGGTTGGAAATTTGAAATTGTGGAAAATCGAATCAGGAGAAAATCTGTGTCTATGCTGAGAGAGGGGCTATTGATCCAAGAAACTCCCTGAATAAATAATTTTTGTTTCCACATTCCCACACACTCAGAAGTTATGGAAAAGTAATTTGGGTTGTTAAAGCTTCGCTGTCGGGCCAACGGCTGGGTTTTCCATCCTCAGTCGCAGGAGAATCTTTGAACTCAACTGCCAAGCCTGGTATCTGTATCTTATGTAGTTTCTGGGCAAAAAATACTTTTACAAGAATTATAACAATGTGAAGTATTCAGATAAGCAGTTCCAGCAACCTCCCTGCTTGGAGTACAGAAAGGAAGAAGAAAGCAGGAAGACAGAAAACTGACCAAGGACCAAAAGTATAGGATGCTTTATAAATCATTTAAATACCATGAATGCATTTACATATCGGCACATGATCTTATTAGTTGTGATCTTATTAGAAACTTGTGAGTATATATATATATATATATATATATATATATATATATATATATATATATATATATATATATATATATGTATATATATATATATACACAACAGCCAATATAACATGATAATTAATTATTATAACGTTTCCCATGGGGAATCTGTTAATCCCATGGTATAAACGACACAAACTTTATGGAAATAAGTCAGGATTATTAAATACAAAAAGAATAAATAAACATCCAAATAACAAGTGAGCTTCACATACACATAAAGCAGAAGCCATTTGCCAAGAACTGACACATTTCCTCAGGCTTCTCCGTGAGCTTAGTGGACCTAAACGTTCAGCAGCTCTTCCTTATTCAGACACAGTCACAACCAAAGTGTGGCATGTGTGTGTGTGCTCGTGTACTGAGCGAGCCTCCCCATCATCATCATGCAGGGAGAGAGACGATTACACGATAGAAAGGTTGTGTAGCTATTATCTATTCCTTTATGGGCGATGACAAAGTAATGACAACCAGGAAATCTGTGAAACCATGAACGAGAAAACAGAATCTTGAATGTTCTTAAAACGATCAAAACAAAAAACAACAACACAGGTAGGTAAATAGGTGTGAGCGATACAAGGGGTTATTTTAGTAGGCGGTGGTACTGGGAGAGACTGCGGCAGGAAGTCAGATATTCAAAGGACACCACTCCTCCCTACGCATCCACACACTGCATGATGTCATTCATCAACGTTCTCAATGCAGACTGCAGTAGCGGAAACAGGGTCACGTTTGCACTTTACTAATGCAGGGGGGGGGGGGGGGGGGTGAACGGATGAGAGGAGAGAGGAAGGAGGAGAGAGGAATGAGAGTGAGAAAGAGTGAGGAAGTGGAAGGAGGATAGCGAGAGGGAGAGAGAGAGAGCAGGGGGAAGAGAAAGAATAGAGAGAGGAAGGAGATAGAGGCAGAATGACAGAGGTGAATGAGGTGAGAGAGAGAGCGAGAGAGAGCGAGAAAAGAGTGAACGGCCTGTTTAAAATATTCAACCTCCCTTCCATTAGGCGAGTGTATGGAGAAGGGAACATGACCAGGGACTCAACATCTCACCAGAGTTCTCTCCTTCGCCGCCTCAAATCCAGCTCAGCATTTTCTCAATGATTTCATCTGATTTGGCCCCTCATCCCACACATACTTCCTGTGACCTGACAGATAGACCCTCATAAGATGACTATACTTCCCCCCCGCCCCTTTTTCACCCCCAATTCTGATTAGTAGGAAGTTCACAGTGTAGCCTCTCTCGCTATCTCCCTCTTCTCTCTTCCTTCCTTTCCCTCCCTCCCCCTGTTCCTCTTCTTTCTCGCCTTCTCTCCTTTTCCTCTCCCCACTGGATGTGCATATGTGCATGAGACTGTGTGTGTGTCTGGCTTGTGAAATTGGGATGTGGGGGGGGGGGGAGTAGGCCACACGTCATCGGCCACATGAAGAACACTGAGAACACACAGCGAGACGTGGGCCAGAACACGGCCTGACCGGGGGTCTGTTTTATGGCGTATGGGGTGCATGAGGAAGACCATGGAGGAGGAGGAGGAGGAGGAGGAGGAAGAGGAAGAGAGGAACAAATTACTGCATGGTAAACAAGCCCCTTGCTGGATTTTTCAACGGTCATGTGGAACGATACTGCGCGACATAATTGAACAGAAATAACATTTCTCACACACAGAAAAGGTGAGCAATCAGCAGGCGGTGTTGTAGAGGTTGACTCGTGTTGTAAATCACGTTGTTCTACAGCCACGCGGGAGGTGAACGCTGCTCCCAGACAAATGGGCCAACAGGATCAATATTGACATTCTCCTTAGTGATAGAGAGGTAGGCTGGCGACGCCACACGGCCAGACCAGTACTGGCCCAGGACGGGGGAACACTTACTGTAGCCCCCACCCCCCTCCCCGAGACCCCCCACATTACTGTGTGGGGGTTACTGTAAGGCAAGGACTGGCTGGGCCAGCAAATGATACAGGCATGCGGTCCTCCTAGCTGGAGTTAGGAAGCTTAAAGGGGGTGGGGGGGGGGAGGATAAAAGGCTAAAGTAAACAGGGCAAAGGTTTTGGAAGAGACTGTTTATTTAGAAGTTCTCGTGCTAACAGTACTTAGTGTTGACTAAGCAATTCACAGCTTCCACACACTAACACACACACACACACACACACACACACACACACACACACCAAGCTGCTCAGCCTTTCACAGTTGTGGGAAGAGGTGAAGGGGCTGTTAAGGACACAACCCTGTAGCATTTCTCGGTGGTAGAGCAACATGAAGAGGGAGGGGGGGTTAAAGAGAAAAAGATGGAAACACGACATGCGAGGAGGTGGTCCAGAAAGAAAAGACCTGAGGATGAAGTAAGCTAGAGGAGAGAGAAAAGGAAGGACAGAGTTAGGAGAGGGGAGGGGAGGGGAGGGGAGGGGAGGGGAGGGGAGGGGAGGGGAGGGGAGGGGAGGGAGGGGAGGGGAGGGGAGAAGGAAGCAGGTCATCCGAGGTGAGAGCGGTTCTGAAACAGATGGACCCAGGCCTCTCTACTATTTTATGTGGTTCTGGCCCACGCTACTGGACTTCAGCCTCACACACACACACCAATTATTTCATTTGAGCCTCTTACAAACAAAATGAACTAATTACATCAACAGAAACATCTCTGAACCCACACATGCACGCACACATACACACAAACAAATAGATCACAAATACATCACAATGGTCTGAAAGAGACTCCGTTACACACACACACACATCCTCCGTCTCTAGGGGTCGCTGCTAGAGGCCGAACCACTCTGTGACCCCTGCCCTCCGGGGGTCTCCCCGCTGCCTCTGTTTCTCATCCTCCATGAACTGCTTCTGCATTTCCTCCATGGACCCCTCTCCGTCCTCCGAGCTCTTTTCCACGAAGATATCCGGAAACTCAAACACCTGGTCCTGAGACTGCAGAGGGGGGGAGGAGGAGAAGAGAGCGAGAGCGAGCGCGAGAGAGAAAGAAAGAGAGAGATTGAATCAGGTTAACCTATTACAAAAGTGACACGGACCGGCTCTTATATAAATATGTATCATTTGTGCACAGCTTAAATACCACAGAAGAGTGTACTGGGCTATGCTTTATTCAATCTAGGCTTCAAGTTATTCAAATTCACTCGCTCTCTCTCCGCCTCACTCCCTCCCTCGCTCACTCAAGATGTCATCTATTATTTAGTCTCTGGCCATGTCTAATGCATAACTAGCTGCCATAGAGTACAGTATGTACGCCTCACGCATGCGCGCACACACACACACACACACACACACACACACACACACACACACACACACACACACACACACACACACACACACACACACACACACACACACACACACACACACACACACACACACACACACAGTTCAATGGGGACAGATGTACCAGTTGCATAATGCACTGACTGCAGTAATAAATCAGTGCTGCACCGTTTTAAAAGGTAAATCGAATGCATGATCATAACCTCTGATTATGTACACAGTTCCAAAAATAAATATATGTATATTTATATGCATATATGATTACATACATTGATATATTTTGACATATGTCACACTTGACAGCAGATGCTGCACGCACAGGCAGCAAGCACCCAGATTCTCAGTTGTAATGACAAATAACCTTTCACATCAAAATAATTTTCTGTGGTGCATAGGTGCGGAAACAAGATGTTAAATAACATGAAAACAACTGTACAGGTCATAAAATAAAAACGGTATATATACAGTATCTCACAAAAGTGAGTACACCCCTCACATTTTTGTAAATATTTGAGTATATCTTTTCATGTTACAACACTGAAGAAATGACACTGTGCTACAATGTAAAGTAGTGAGTGTACAGCTTGTATAACAGTGTAAATTTGCTGTCCCCTCAAAATAACTAAACACACAGCCATTAATGTCTAAACCGCTGGCAACAAAAGTGAGTACACCCCTAAGTGAAAATGTCCAAATTGGGCCCAAAGTGTCCATATTTTGTGTGGCCACCATCCTTTTCCAGCACTGCCTTAACCCTCTTGGGCATGGACTTCACCATAGCTTCACAGGTTGCCACTGGAGTCCTCTTCCACTCCTCCATGACGACATCACGGAGCTGGTGGATGTTAGAGACCTTGCACTCCACCTTCCGTTTGAGGATGCCCCACAGATGCTCAATAGGGTTTAGGTCTGGAGACATGCTTGGCCAGTCCATCACCTTTACCCTCAGTTTCTTTAGCAAGGCAGTGGTCGTCTTGGAGGTGTGTTTGGGATCGTTATCATGTTAGAATGCTGCCCTGCGGCCCAGTCTCCAAAGGGAGGGGATCATGCTCTGCTTCAGTATGTCACAGTACATGTTGGCATTCATGGTTCCCTCAATGAACTGTAGCTCCCCAGTGCCGGCAGCCCTCTTGCAGCCCCAGACCATGACACTCCCACCACCATGCTTGACTGTAGGCAAGACACACTTGTCTTTGTACTCCTCACCTGGTTGCCGCCACACACGCTTGACACCATCTGAACCAAATAAGTTTATCTTGGTCTCATCAGACCACAGGACATGGTTCCAGTAATTCATGTCCTTAGTCTGCTTGTCTTCAGCAAACTGTTTACGGGCTTTCTTGTGCATCATCTTTAGAAGAGGCTTCTTTCTGGGACGACAGCCATGCATACCAATTTGATGCAGTGTGCGGCGTATGGTCTGAGCACTGACAGGCTGACCCCCCACTCCTTCAACCTCTGCAGCAATGCTGGCAGCACTCATACGTCTATTTCCCAAAGACAACCTCTGGATATGACGCTGAGCACGTGCACTCAACTTCTTTGGTCGACCATGGCGAGGCCTGTTCTGAGTGGAACCTGTCCTGTTAAACCGCTGTATGGTCTTGGCCACCGTGCTGCAGCTCAGTTTCAGGGTCTTGGCAATCTTCTTATAGCCCAGGCCATCTTTATGTAGAGCAACAATTCTTTTTTTCAGATCCCCAGAGAGTTCTTTGCCATGAGGTGCCATGTTGAACTTCCAGTGACCAGTATGAGGGAGTGTGAGAGCGATGACACCAAATGTAACACACCTGTTTCCCATTCACACCTGAGACCTTGTAACACTAACGAGTCACATGACACCAGGGAGGGAAAATAGCTAATTGGGCCCAATTTGGACATTTTCACTTAGGGGTGTACTCACTTTTGTTGCCAGCGGTGTAGACATTAATGGCTGTGTGTGGAGTTATTTTGAGGGGACAGCAACTTTACACTGGTATACAAGCTGTACACTCACTACTTTACATTGTAGCAAAGTGTCATTTCTTCAGTGTTGTCACATGAAAAGATATACTCAAATATTTACAAAAATGTGAGAGGTGTACTCACTTCTGTGAGATACTATATATATATATATATATATATATATAATATATATATATATATATAAATACAAAGCATATACTAAATATATCCAGTGGGCAGAGTCACAGGCTGCACACAGAGTCCATTTGAGATGCAATCTTGTCTTCACACGCTAACACTTTCAACATGGTGGCTGTGCCAGCACTTTATTGTTTTTACACCAAACAACCACCCTCCTCCATTCTGTTGCTGTAATGTGTGTCACAAACTAAAAACAAAGACAACTAACTGAAACTTGGGATTCTGTGAATACAATTAACAATTTAGCCTGGATGTGTGTAATATATATTTCGGGCCCAGTTTGTTGCCGTAGAGAACTGATGTGGCTCAGCTGTGAATATTAGTTTAACCGTGCAAAAGTGACCAAAAAGCATGGTTTGATCCACGGAGAAGAAATGTTCAAGTGATGGACAAAAGGGATGTTCCTGACGACTAATTTCCCTGACGGTTAACCGGATGTTTTGTGAATGACTAGTCGAATAGTTGACTAGAAAATGCCAAAAAATATATCACAAATGTGCATATTACAATCTAAGAGGCTAAACATGGTCAGAAAATACAGTGTATGTATTAGGAGAGCCATTAGAAATGCTTAAAGTAATACTACAGGCAAAAACACTCAAAATAAAATCCTATTTTACCGTCTCGTGTAGTATTGCAGCGTCAATAAACTCGATTTCTGTAGACGTCGTCACTCTCCCAGCCGAGTGACCAGCTCTCTCTCTATTCCAGGGTCGTTGTTACAAAGTGATGGTCGGAATTTGATCGCCCGTTTGTAGCGTAGTGTAGCATAGTAGCATCCTGCCAAATATCTAGCTTCTGAAATCCATCTGGCGCGACTCAGCAGCAATCATGTTGGCGGACGAGGTGAAGCATGAACGTTTTAAATCACGTTCATCCACATATTGTAATTTCATTGTAATGAAATAGCCGCAACAAGAATTGGTTAAAGTAGCGTTAACTTTCTACGTTTAGATCGCTTGCCCAAACAGCTATAGATACCGTTACATGGAGAATTAAATCATGGGGTAAGCCCAGCGCTGTTGTCCGTGGCCAAAACATTCATACTAAAAATAACATTTTCAGCGCAGGTAACAGTCTTTATGTGTTGCTTTGTGACGTCAAAGGACCTTTTCCAAAAGTACCGAAGTACCTAACCCTTCGACTTCGAGACCAAGGGAGACCGGCAGCGCGGTGTGTGTGGACGTGTAGAGCTCGGTCTGGGCAGCGGCTGACTGCGGCCTCTGAGAGAATGCCTTCTCAGGCATTTATGGTGTGTGTCCAATACGGTGTGTGTGGATGTGCGGATGTGTGGAGCTTGTTCTGTGCATCCGTTGATTTCCATGTTCATATCTGAGAGAGGGTTAGGCTTCCCGGACATTTATAGTATAACGCTACAGTGTGTGTGTGGATGGTGACGCTGCGTCTGAGCAGCAGTTTATTTAATGTCTGCGTCCGAATAAGGGTTTGGTGTCCTGGACACCTATAGTATAACGCTATGGTGGGTGGCGCATTTCATATACAACATCGCTCATTGTTGTATATGCCGGAACTGAAAAAGTGTCACAAAGTTGGCGTGGGTGGTAACGTTTGGGATAATGACCCCCCCCCCCCCACCTCATTCCTAAAATTCTCAATACACACATTTCTTTTTTTAAATTTCAAACCTTTAGGTTAAAGCAGCATTTATTTTTTCAATAAAATAAAGATTGTTCACGAGTCCCAAATCTTGAGTCCGAGTCGAGTCTCAAGTCTTTTGAGGACGAGTATCAAGTCAAGTCTCAAGACACTGTGTGAGCGATTTAAGTGCGACTCCAGTCCAAGGCCCAGTCCCAATTCACCCCTTGCCCCCTACCACTTAGCCCTACGCCTCCGTTTTTTCACGTTCACGCGTTGGGGTAAGGTATCCCGATTCTTGTTTGGATAGAGGGGTAGGCCAAGTAGTAGGGCTATACGGCCCTCCAAACAGGTTTCTCCGAGGCGCACTCAAAACCGAGTGTTATAAGAAATCTCATACAATGCCTTGCGAATCATCGGTGAGATGGTGGCAAACGCTGCACAAGCAACAAAAGAAAACCACAAATGTACTTTCTTCGTTAATAAAGACTAAACAAGTCATTGCGCATTATTCCCCTTTGATGGCATATGACGGCCGAAGTCCAGCAGCTACATTGCTGCACTTGTTACCGCTCCTCTAATATCACCGGCAGGGTAGGAGCACGGGTTGCTAGCCTACAGAGCACCGCTCTGGTCATGTCATTATTAATATTATTTATTTTCGATCGATTCATCGCGTGAAACGTATAAGTTGCGAACGATTGGCGAGCGTTCATGCTTTCCTATCTTCATCCGAAACATGGCAAATAGCATCGCGATAATATCACTATTGCCATAGTAGGGAGGCAATTTGCTGATTTGCTGATTGCTGATTTGCCCACGCAGCAAAAATCACCACAGCTGAAGACGACGTTGTGAGATTCGAAATGTCCGGCAACAAACTTGCCGCGTGTCTACTACATAAACGCCATCGATGACTACTGGTGACGTAGCGGGGTTTTGAAAGGTTGTCCCATTTCACAGGGGAAGATTTCAACCACTAACCCTTTTAACTCTGTTCCCATGGGCAAGTCGAAAAAAGCGAGGGGCACTCGAAAAAGAGGGTTAGGGGTAAAAAAAAAGAAGACATTCAATTGGGCCCAAGTCGCAAACTTGAGTCCCCATCTCTGCTACATCATGTACTCGGGCCAAAACCATTTATGGCTGCTGGCAATTGGTCAACCAAAGTCAACTAACGAGAAGCAGTGATTGGCGAGACTCGGGGCATCCACGATGGAATATCTCTTGACTGTTCTGTGAGTGTTCTCTCACGCACACAACGGGGAGCTTGCCCATTGCCCAGTACTTCAAAAACCACCCGGAGAGCAGACTTGCAAAGCTCATACATATCCAATTTGCCAAGTCACGTTGTCCAAGTTAACCTTGGCTTACTTACCCACTCGTTTTTCATTGCATCGTGTTTCAGATGAAAAATAGGGAAATAAAATAGTGAATGTAACTTGCTGCCAACGGTTACTCAATTAATTTACTAGTCAATCGACAGATAATGTATCGTGTCGAATATATGCATTTTGAAGTAATTATACTTTTAATATACTGCTCAAAAAAATAAAGGGAACACTTGGAGTTACATTGTGTTGTTTAAGTGTTCCCTTTATTTTTTTGAGCAGTATATTATAGTAGGGAATGGTTTCTGGCGGTTTTTGTTCAGTAGCTCAATCGCTACTGTTCGGTGTACTGTGCTGAGCAGGGAGATCTTTTTTATTTGCCTTTGCCTGGTCAATTGTGAGTGTGGCATTTTCATACTTCATCAGAGTGGTTGAAAATCGCATTTCTCTGTGCTTTTTATTTATTGTTTTGACCAAGGTAATGTTATTCGCCAGTGCGATTGATGTAAAGAGGTTATCTGTTGTGCCATTTTGACGTAAAAAGGTTCGGTCACTTTCATGAGACAACATTGTCAGCAGCCGTTCTTTAGGTGTATCACTTGCATCATTTCATAAATAACGAATGCCGAATAACGAATGTTTTTTTCAATATCGAAAAACTATCCAGGTTCTGACTCAAACCTTGTCAGGTTTGTTAGCCATGTACTGTTTAAAGTGAAGGCGCGCTTTTGTGGGGAAAGTTCGTCCACCCACTGTGATATTCTCCCCAGGCACAATAACTTGGCAGTTTTGTATAAATTGCTCAGATATCTGGGCAAATGTGTTTGCTTTTTCCCATTAAACTGTACTGGCCTGGATCGACTCGTTTTGAATTGGCGCGGCAGCCAAACGCAGCTTGGATTTGCATCGCCATTATCAAACTGTGTTTTTAACCGACGATTGTCTTGAGTCGATGACAGACAACAAACATTCATCCTTCACCTCGTAGCCTATTTAGTTTTATATTATAGCCTACTGTAAATTTGACTGATTCATGTAAGAGACATTTACTATATTTGGGTTGTTTCAGACAGACGCAACACACCTAACCCTAGAAAGCAAAGAAGATGACAGTCTTAAGTTTTAGAGTGCAGATTGCCTACTATTTGAAACTAATACTACATGACTTACTTATTCATGTTCTAACTAGTTTCGTCTTAAAATTGTCAGTCAATTAAGATTATCTACAGCCTAACTATACTTTAAACGAAACCATAACTTTGGTTTATATCGTTTTTCAATAAGTCCACCATGTCTAAAACTAACACGGGCTGAAAGTCCAATGCTTTACCTATTCATCCAACACTACTTCCTCCATAGACGCACTTTGTCGCTCTTTATTCTTCATCGCCTGACTTCCCCAAGTCTTTCTGGGAAGAAAGCCCTCAAGACAAACTTATTACGTGTGCTTCATGACAAGTTATGACATTTGACAAACTAAACCAAAACGAGTTGTGTTTGGTTCTAAATCGGTCCGCCAGATTCTTTGGTGAAAGCTTTTTCAAGCTTCTCCTCTGCATCGGTTGTGGGGGAGGGTTGATCAGAACAAAAGAGGAACGTTCCTGTCATTAGCAGCCGTCCACCTTTCTCAAGGCAAAGCAGTGAAAGATGACAGGACATACCTAAACCACTGATATATCAATATGACCCATTAGTATTCAATGAGTGCATAAGCCAAGCAGTTGCTAATGGGCAAATGACAATGGTGGCATGGCATATGATGCGATTCTGCTTCCTATTGTTTTTCTATCTATAGTTTTTCTGTCCTTATCAATCACTGGTGACAATAGACAAACATGGCATTATAACACCAAATAACATGGTGTTATTTGTACTTGCCAATAAACCCAATAACATACTACAGTTTATGAGACTAAAAACGTTGCTTTACTTATAGCCTACGTATGCGAATGGAGCAATACATTTTGGCATTCTTGACTGATATATTGTTGTTTCACTTTCTATTGACAAATGTAGAATACTTATTTTAAGGCGCTTTTGACAAAAGCATAGACTGAATGATTAAAATGGAAATGAAGACAGAAGTCCAATAAAACACAAAATGCATACATATACAGTATCTCACAAAAGTGAGTACACCCCTCACATTCTTGTAAATATTTGAGTATATCTTTTCATGTGACAACACTGAAGAAATGACACTTTGCTACAATGTAAAGTAGTGAGTGTACAGCTTGTATAACAGTGTAAATTTGCTGTCCCCTCAAAATAACTAAACACACAGCCATTAATGTCTAAGCCGCTAGCAACAAAAGTGAGTACACCCCTAAGTGAAAATGTCCAAATTGGGCCCAAAGTGTCAATATTTTGTGCGGCCACCATCATTTTCCAGCACTGCCTTAACCCTCTTGGGCATGGAGTTCACCAGAGCTTCACAGGTTGCCACTGGAGTCCTCTTCCACTCCTCCATGACGACATCACGGAGCTGGTGGATGTTAGAGACCTTGCACTTCTCCACCTTCCATTTGAGGATGCCCCACAGACGCTCATTAGGGTTTAGGTCTGGAGACATGCTTGGCCAGTCCATCACCTTTACCCTCAGCTTCTTTAGCAAGGCAGTGGTCGTCTTGGAGGTGTGTTTGGGATCGTTATCATGTTGGAATACTGCCCTTAGGCCCAGTCTCCGAAGGGAGGGGATCATGCTCTGCTTCAGTATGTCACAGTACATGTTGGCATTCATGGTTCCCTCAATTAACTGTAGTTCCCCAGTGCCGGCAGCACTCATGCAGCCCCAGACCATGACACTCCCACCACCATGCTTGACTGTAGGCAAGACACACTTGTCTTTGTACTCCTCACCTGGTTGCCGCCACACACGCTTGACACCATCTGAACCAAATAAGTTTATCTTATTTAGACCACAGGACATGGTTCCAGTAATCCATGTCCTTAGTCTGCTTGTCTTCAGCAAACTGTTTGCGGGCTTTCTTGTGCATCATCTTTAGAAGAGGCTTCTTTCTGGGACGACAGCCATGCAGACCAATTTGATGCAGTGTGGGGCGTATGGTCTGAGCACTGACAGGCTGACCCCCCACTCCTTCAACCTCTGCAGCAATGCTGGCAGCACTCATACGTCTATTTCCCAAAGACAACCTCTGGATATGACGCTGAGTACGTGCACTCAACTTCTTTGGTCGACCATGGCGAGCCTGTTCTGAGTGGAACCTGTCCTGTTAAACCGCTGTATGGTCTTGGCCACCGTGCTGCAGCTCAGTTTCAGGGTCTTGGCAATCTTCTTATAGCCCAGGCCATCTTTATGTAGAGCAACAATTCTTTTTTTCAGATCCTCAGAGAGTTCTTTGCCATGAGGTGCCATGTTGAACTTCCAGTGACCAGTATGAGGGAGTGTGAATTTAACACACCTGCTCCCCATTCACACCTGAGAACTTGTAACACTAACGAGTCACATGACACCGGGGAGGGAAAATGGCTAATTGGGTCCAATTTGGACATTTTCACTTAGGGGTGTCCTCACTTTTGTTGCCAGCGGTTTAGACATTAATGGCTGTGTGTTGAGTTATTTTGAGGGGACAGCAAATTTACACTGTTATACAAGCTGTACACTCACTACTTTACATTGTAGCAAAGTGTCATTTCTTCAGTGTTGTCACATGAAAAGATATACTCAAATATTTACATAAATGTGAGCGGTGTACTCACTTTTGTGAGATACTGTACTATAACAAAAATGTAACAAAGCAAATGCATTTGACCCAATACTAAAATACATAATTGAACTTCAAGTTGTAAATAATGTGTATTTGGAGTTTAATTCCACTTAAAAACTACGCAAATAAACTGTAAAGGTAGACCATCTTGAGTTTTGTGTAATTTTCAAAAGCCGTCAAAAGACTCTTGCAGCAGTGCAGTCCAATGTACCATTTAGTACCATGCTGTCACTACAGTAAAAAAATGGTCAAAGGCGTCAAAAGGACCGTGGCGATAGTGTTCAGCGGTTTCGGTGCTTCTATCGTTAATCTACTATGAAAATATTCGTTAGCGGCAGCCATTAAACGCTAGTTAATCTTTGTATTGCGTATTTCGATTTTGCTATATTTCCCGCCATATTTTGTGTCAAATATGGATTGTTTCCGTTGGTCAAAGAATGGCGATGTTCTATAGAAGGCAAATCTACAACCTGGTCATACGTTAACTAATTGGTGGCGTCACAGACTTTACATCCATATCTCTTACAGTCTAAAGCCCCAGTCACAGCCCCAGTCTTGTGTAACTGGTCCGGCCAAGGGGCCTGAGAGAGTGAGAGTGAGAGCAGTCAAACCCCTGGGAAGCACATAGAGAGTTGCAAGCAACATCCCTGCCAAGGCCCCATGTTTCTCTCTCGCTCACTGCCCTGCCCCGTCATCGAGGAAAGCAACACAATCTGCAACACAAACACCGGCCAAACGATGGAGCCGGGCCAAGGCTCGTTTACAATAAGAGGCACATGAAGAGGAAGGAGCCAGAGGCGGAGGGGAGCGGGGTGTGTGTAGAGGAAGGAAAATAAGAAAGTGAGAAGTGATGGCGGCTAAGGATGGAAGGGCGGAGGCTAGAAAATCCCCAGGATACTCCATGTGTGTCCAGCTCCCTTAGTGCTCTAACTAGTAGGGACAGGAATCGGCAGGGTCCAAAGGATTTTTGAGTGCCTATACGATATGTATCGCAATTCTGTAAATATTGCGATTCTGTAAATATTGCGAAACTATGTTTTTTTGGTGCAATTTGTTATTTTGTGTGGTTTAAAGTTGGGGGTCCAGGTTCTACAGGTCCCCCATTATTTTTAAAAATGAATGTGGCTGAACATAACAGAACATTGTGTTGCAAATTGACTATTGACAAATACACTACAGCGACCCGAAAATATCAAGTCAACCTGATGCTAGAAGTATTGTCAAACCAAAGAATCCGGATTCTTTTCCCCCCATCCCTACTAAATCGGAGGAAGCAGCCAGACAGGGCTTGGGCCAACTTAGCACAACACTGTTGCATGACAATCCCCACTTTGACATTCAGCACTGGACACCTCTCGTAAACACCCACCAGAGATCAACACTCGGAGTGATTCACACAAAAAACTAGAAAGCTATTTCCCCGAGATCGGATTCAACAAAACTTGTTATACAAGTCTACACGTTACAATGTGTGTGGCGGCACACACATTATTTGAGTGTGTGTGTGTGTATATGTCTCCATGCTTGGTGTTTATGCAGGTGCATCTGTTTTGCTAATGCAAGCATGATGCTGCGGGGTGTGTGTGTGTGTGTGTGTGTGGGGGGGGGGGGGGGGTTATTGCGTGTCAATGTGTGAGTGTGTGTGAGTGTGTGTGTGTGTGTGTGTGTGTGTGCGCTTGTGAGTGTGATGATCCAGTGGGACATTGAGAGACTACGAGTCTGCTGGCTGACAGCATCAATATCTTCTGCTGTTACATAAAAAGGCAGAGCAGCACGCAGCATGCACCAAGAACCCCTAGACATTAACACTCACTCCCCAACCTCAGTCTTCCCTCCCTCTACCTCTATCCTCCCTCCACCTGTCCTATCTCCAGCTTCGTCCTCCCTCCATCCATCCCTCCACCGTGGTCCTCCATCCCTCCTTCAACATCCCTCTACCTGTCCTCCCTTTATCCCACCCTCTACCTCAATCCACCCTCCCTCCACCTCTGTCCTCTATCCCTCCCTCACTCCCTCCCTCCATCTCTAGTCTCCCTCCACCTCTGTCCTCCCTCCCTCTATCTCTGGTCTCCCTCCCCATCGGTCCTCCCTCCCACCATCCACTGCTGTCCTCCCTCCATCCCTCCCCAGAGACTACCATTATTATGATTATTATTATTATTATGCCTGCATGTGTTGTGTATGTTCACAGCATGTATGTAAAGAAAGCGTGAGGAGTGAGTAAAAGAACATGGGAGGGCGTGAGGGTATATTGTGTGATTTATCGAGGAGCGCAGATAGACAACTCGACAGCCAAGACACAGTTCACATTATGTTCCTGCTTGGGCAAAAGCCTCTTGTCCGTCAATGCGTTGGGTTTTCCACATAGAAAGGACTGGGGGGATTTTCCATGGGCCGGGCAGCATCTTCTGTATGCTCTTCTTGAAGCGCCACTGCCGTCCAGGAACACTGGAGCAGGGGTGTGAACGCATGGTGCTTACGCACGTTGGCACACCATGACACCCAAGGCCAGTTTCCCTTCATGGCCCAGGAAAGAGGGAGATGGGGGTGGAGGTTGTGGTTAAGTGGGGGGGACCAAATGTTGTCATTGACTGAGTACCAACATTTCTTACTTCCATCATGCGTGTGCGTGTGTGCATGTTTCTGTGTGTGGGTTGATGGAAGGAAGCTGTTATTGTGTGTGTGTGTGTGTGTGTGTGTGTGTGTGTGTGTGTGTGTGTGTGTGTGTGTGTGTGTGAGTGCGTGCGTGCGTGTGTGTGGTTGTTTGAGTTCTATCATTATTGAAGAGCAGAAGAATGCTGTTCTGATTAATGTGTGTCCAACTACCTGGAATGCATGTGAAATCAATACAGGGGAGACCAGCCAGAGGTGGGTGTTGGGATGGCGGTCTCTTCCTGTTGTTGTTGCTGTAAGTCAAGTTCAGAGTATCAAATATGAAAGTCACGGCGCTTGTGGTTTGATGTGTGAGAATGTTTTTGAAGATGACAGGAAGGTGGTGGTAGGGACACAAGGGGGTTGGGGGTGGAGGTGGGGTCTGCGGGGGGGTGAATAAAACATTATGGCCTGAGGACACAAAGGAGTGATTCATCCAGTCTCTTGTGGAGCGCTACCCTTCACGGGATGCGACTGGATCAAACTGGACCAGCACCAGGCGGAGCCGAGAGGCAGACACACAGCAGAGAGAGACGCAGAGAGAGACAGACACAGAGACAGCAGAGAGAGACGCAGAGACAGCAGACAGCGACGCAGAGACAACAGACAGAGACGTAGAGACAGCAGAGAGAGACGCAGAGAAAGACAGACACAGACAGCAGAGAGAGACGCAGAGACAACAGACAGAGATGCAGAGAGAGAGACACAGAGACAGCACAGACGCAGATACAGCAGATAGACGCAGAGACAGCAGACAGAGACGTAGAGGCAGCAGAGAGAGACGCAGAGAGAGACAGACACAGAGACAGCCGAGAGAGATGCAGAGACAGCAGACAGAGACGCAGAGAGAGACAGACACAGAGACAGCAGACAGAGACACAGAGACAGCAGACAGAGACGCAGAGAAAGACAGAGACAGCAGACAGACGCAGATACAGCAGATAGAGACGCAGAGACAGCAGAAAGAGAAGCAGAGACAGCAGGGAGACAGACACAGAGACAGCAGACAGAGACGCAGAGAGAGACAGGCACAGAGACAGCAGACAGAGAGACAGAGTCAGCAGACAGACACAGAGACAGCAGACAGTGACAGAGACAGCGGGAAACAGCAACAGCAAACAGACACAGAGACAGCAGACAGAGACAGCAGACATTGTACTGGAAATGTGCACCAAGGGTTGTCACAATATCCCATTTTCATATTGACAATTGACAAATATTGTAGTGTGCGATGTTATTGCTGCAGAACCCTATAGAAAGTGACTAGGGAAATTATGCTCTCTTTATCTTTATCTCGAACGTAGGAGCCTAATGTAAAGAGTCAAACCGATTTTGACATTTAAATTCACCTTTGTGTTTATTTCTAACAAACTTAGGCATAAGTCTATATATTTAACCTAAAATCAATTGAAGCTTTTTTTGGTGATAAACCATTTTCAAATATATTTATATCTCATATTGCGACAACCCTATCGTGCACCGTGAGAAATGACCCAAGATCATCTGATGGACAGCCAATGCTGCACGACGAGATTATGCGTGTGTGAGTTGTAAATCTGTGCTGGAGTTTAAAAGGTGATTTCCATTCAGACAATGACAAGCATTTCAAAGGAAGAGAGACAGAGCTGGAGAAAAGACAGCCAGCAAGGGAGGCGGAAGGATTAGAAGGGGCTTTAGTCTTTCTCACACACACACACACACACACACACAAACTAAAGAAGATCAGATCCCGTTTGTGTGTGAGAGTGTGTGTTTGTGTTTGTGTGTTTGTGTCTGTGTGTGTGTGTGTGTGTGTGTGTGTGTGTGTGTGTGTGTGTGTGTGTGTGTGTGTGTGTGTGTGTGTGTGTGTGTGAGAGAGAGAGAGACAGAGTATGAGAGAGAGAGTGAGTAAGTATGGGTGTGACATTTAGGGAGGGGGGAGTCGATTCATGTAAGAATTGCGATGTGTATCTTCTATGATTCGGAATCTATTAAAAATGTAAAAAATATGTATATATTTCCCTTTCGTTCTGAATTTGCCTTAGTGTGTTTACCATTTTGCAATCTAGAGTAGGACTAGAGTAGGACCTGAAATTGGCACCATCATGTACTGAAGCAAGAATCAATTTTGAATCGGGAATCATTTTGAATCGAGAATCAATTTCTATTCGAATCGTGCATCGAAAAATTGAATGGCGAGAAACAATTTAATCTCACCCCTAATGACCACACCCCAGTCTTCATTAAGCGGCCTTGAGAACCGTAACTGTGAGGCAGATTGACACCAGGGGGAGGAGGCTTTTGTGAGCTAGCCTGGTCTGTAAATGCAAATAGACAGCCATTGACACCAGGGCTAAAATGGGCCTATAGGCTGAGCAGTGGTGCTGTGTGGTATCTGCTTTATTCGTTCAGCTTTGGTCCCTCCTACTTCCGAAACATAATTTCTGATCTCATTCTTCATGTGAGCTGTGTTCGTCAGATAACAACAAAGTTGTCCCCAAAGCGTTCCCGGAAGTCCCGCCCACTCTCTCGCCAATATAACGGACATTCTAGGCAGCCCGTTGCAGGCGTTCCATCGGGAGATGAGAACGCCTGTGGACAGGGTTAAGATGGCCCAGGACACTTAAGGTCCTCATCCCACCGTCTGCACAGCATAAACAGAAGGGTGAGGAGAGAGAATGAGCCAGATTCGGAGGGCTGGTGGGTGAGGTGGGAATCTCTTGTAGCCTGCACACAGAGGTGTTGATGATGTGGTTAGAAACCCCATGGGATGTGATACTTTGGTGGCCTTAACTATAGAGAGAGAGAGAGGGAGAGACGCCGATAAAGATAATGAGACACACACACAAAAGACAGAAATAAAGATAGCGAGAGAGAAAGTGAGGCAGAGAGATCAACAGAGTGTAAAGACAACAGGAAGGACTGAATGAGCAAAAGAGTTAAAAAAGAGGCGAGACACACACACACACACACAGAGCGAGAGCGAGAGCGAGAGCGAGAGCGAGAGCGAGAGCGAGAGAGAGAGAGAGAGAGAGAGAGAGAGAGATGTGGTGGTGGAAGCCATCCTGACCACAGTGTAGCAGAGTGTGGTAGAGACTGCAGGGAGAGACCACAGCTAGTGAGGTTACAGGGATTACAGTGAACAGCACTTCCCCGCCGGGCATCTCCAGAACTCTGGTCATTAACAGAGAGTTGGCTGAGCTGTGGCGTTTTTCACAGCAAGGCTCATTCAGTCCCCCCCCCCACACACACACACACACACACACACACACACACACACACACACTGCGGACTGGGGAACAACCAGGAGCAATCAAACAGGGCCAGCTTATCATGTCCATTTGCATTGTTGTCAATACCTACATGTGACTTGATGTGAAACAATCTGAACCTGTTATGCAGGGACAGGAACGACCAGAGTGTCAGCGGATCAGAACAAACAGATTAGTTCATAAATTTAGTGAACTAATGATATTTTACATTTACATTTACTATCATACAAAATAACAAATATGAAGGCATACAATCAAAAACGATGGCTGCGCAACCTAGTATCAAAAAACAACTGGAGAGAGTACAGAGTAGCCATTGGAATCATAAACACTCTGTTAGTAATTTAGTCATTGAATGAATGTCAAGAGTCTTTTGTCCTGCAATCACTCAGAGCTCTCCTCCTGGGGTGACTTGATCTGAACGTATCCCTCCTCTCAGGGACTACTAACCTCATGATAAAACCCATCAGTTGACACACAAATGGCCTTTATATAGCACATTTCTAACAGCTGTTGCGAGCGTTTGGGATCGGGGGCCTTGCTCGGGGGCACGTTTGAGTTAAGTGAGCCAGGAGGAGGGTCTTCAACATGCAACCGTCTGGTTGCCAGACACGTTTGTTCTACTCTTGAGCTGCCCTTAAAAAGGGAAGCCCCTGTCCCACTTTAGCCTTTTATCTCTCAGCCATCCTATAGGGTGTTGGCGACTGGTACCAGCCCACACGCTACGGGGGTCCAAGGAGCACGCTCTTTTTATGGCAGAGGAGGAAACCCAACTCACGGCGTGGGCCCGTTGCCATAGCGACCAGATTTTTCCGGCCAGTTGAGGTTGTTCGCACAAGCAGAAAGGGGGGCTGAGGAATGGGGAGGAGGAGTGAGGAGGATCTAGAGGGAGGTTCAGATTGGTGACTGTAAACAGCTCCTACTGCCAGGCATCTGGGTGGGCCTCTCTCTCTCTCTCTCTCTCTCTCTCTCTCTCTCTCTCTCTCTCTCTCTCTCTCTCTCTCTCTCTCTCTCTCTCTCTCTCTCTCTCTCTCTCTCTCTCTCTCTCTCTCTCTCTCTCTCTCTCTCTCTCTCTCTCTCTCTCTCTCTCTCTCTCTCTCTCTCTCTCTCTCTCTCTCTCTCTCTCTCACACACACACACACACACACAACCCAAAGGAAGAGAAGAGACAAGAAAGAGTTTCTAATGTGAAGCTCTGTGAAACACTGATCATTAGAAACATACAAACATAAGCCAACACAAGAGCTTTCTGAGAACCCTTCCTTTTGGGGGGGGGGGGGGGGGGGGGGGGGGGGGAGAAAGGGAAGAGAGAGAGCAAGAGAGCGAGATTCAAGTGGGTTTATTTCAGGATCCATAGTCCTACTCACATATAATGGTATGGCCCCCAGTGATACAAACACACACGCACACACAATTGACCTTTGATGTGTGTGTGGGTGGGTGTGCGCGCACGCATATATGTATGGAGTGTGTGTGTGTGTCCGATTGCATGTCCGGGCATGTCTGTGGCGAGTGTTACTGGAGATGGTGAACTGACAGAGAGATCCTTGAGGAAGAGATCGCCATGATCTAAATACCACCCAGCCCCCCAGCTACCACCCAACCTACCACCCAGCCCCCCACCTATCCCTCAACCCCCACCCACCCATAAAAGACCTGTAGCCTACTTCCATCTGGTGGAGCCCCAAAAACAACAACAACGATGACATCATCAACAACAACCACCGAGTTCATCAACCCAACCAAAACATTCCATTATCACACACTATACTAGGTCATTGTAAAGAGTCAACTAAGGCAAACAAGAGCAATTTAAATACTCAACTGATAAATTACATTATTGTGACAATGGGCACCCATTCCCAGCATCTTACAGTCCAATCATACCCAAACCTCCTTTATCTCAACCGTGTTGTACCACATTGCACACACACGCACAGCTGTCTGCTGTCATTATCCCATTCATCTATGTGCACCCCCACAACCATCCCACCCCTCACCCCCACATCTGTCTGGTAAAGTGCATGTCAACAACAGGACTGGACCCTCCCCTACCCCCCATTCGAGATATGCAGGATATCCGGGCATGTTGCCTAAAGCTTCACACTTGCACACTACTGCAAAAACACGCTTCCTTCATTATATGTGAGAAATATAAAAAAAGCTTAATGCCGCCATGATAATAGCAGTATGGGCTCAAAACATACATGTTAGATTTAGGATTTTAAGTTGTGTATTGTATGTATCATCTTTATTGACTTTACTTATCTTTATATTTTCATTTATACTTTTTTATATTATATTAACGTTCAGTCAGAAGTTATTTCTAAGCTTTTAGTTAATGATGAAGTAATCATTAATAAATGCTATGGCTAGATCAGCAAACCAGCCTATCCAGTGGACTCTATCAACTGGTAGGCTGATCTGTCCATCATACATCTTGGTGGAAACTCCCACTTGTGATGTCACTAGAGGATTTTGACATGGCTTGTCATTGCTAATCAACATCACACCTGGTGGAAAAATAGGGTTCCTTTAACATAGCACTTATGAATCACCTACAAATGTATAGTAATGTTTTGTTAATTACTAGTTCATCAGTAACTTAAGGCTTATAAATTACTTATGACTGAACGCTATCATAAAGTATTAGTTTTATATCATGTACAATTGTTTGTACACCCCATACAAATTCCTTGTATGTGAAATATGTACACTGTTGCTTTTATGCGTTGTCCAGTGGCCCTTTGCATTGCTCAAACAATTATATTTGGTCCTACTTACAATTAAAGATATCAAACACATCTGATTCTGAATAGACCCCCATGACTTCTTTGTCATGGAAAGCAAAGCAAAATGTACAAAAAAAAAGACAGCAAAGTGGAAGTGGAGTGAGTAAGGATTCCACAAACAAGGTCACACACAGAGGTCAGGCTGCATTTCAGTGTTGAACATATTTAATGTCAAGGCTTTGTATGGTCTAATTCCTCCCAAGCAAATGGCAAAGTGCATATGCTTCCAAATAGAAAATGTAACAGGTCCTTGTTGAATGATTGTCATTACATGGACATTTACTCTCCAATAAACACACACACACACACAGTGATCATGTATGTAAGGTTGTAAATGTAATGGGAGTGAATGTAGCCTTGGGATTTCAACATAACAACCCCCCCCCCCCAACACACACACAGCACACACACACTGAAGAGTGTCACGACCAGCTGGTGGAGGAACATAAAAAAACAAAGACGCGTACCAAAACAGGAAATGCATCAGCAGGGGCCTATCAGAGGGCTTTATCAGGTCACAGACTGCCCTGCTGAGAAACTGGGTGGCGCCAAATGCTGATTGGCCGATCAAAGCGGCAGCCGTGTCATTACAGTTCAAGAGGTCAGCGGTAATCAAAGGTGTTTTTACGCGCATGCGTGCATATGCGTGCGTGTGTATGTGTGTGTCTGTGTGCATTGCCATGGTTATCTAAATAAAAGGGGGGATCCTGAAAGAAACATAAAAGGCTGTGTAGGAATTGAGGAGGGAGAACATTCTGACATATTCAGGTGATGGGCAGATTACAGAAAGAAAAAGAGAAGACACATTCATACTTAATTCAGCATAGAGTGGTGCCTAGAATGCAAAAGTAAAACAAGATGGCAAACCGTGGCTTAAAACAATATACTTGACAGTATAATAAATTAAGCTTAACGCTTAAGGTCAGCATGCTTTGGTCACTGATCTTTTCATTAGTTAAGACCAGCGGGGTCAATGTTCTAACCCTGTGCAGAGATATCTACAAGTTTCAAAATCTTGAGGCGCAAGAAGTGCCAGAAAAATAATTTTGGAGAGGAATAGGCTTGTTTGTTTTCTCTGCAATCACGTCAGTTGTTCTTACGACCTTGTCTAACTTTTCTGCATGACGTTTGCAGACCGCTCTAGGGCCTTAAAGTTTGGTTATTTAGTTTGACTCAAGGCCAAAGTTGCTACTCCCTTGTATTTTTACATTTGGTCATTGTTCATGCAACCCTTTGTTGGGCCCTACGGTCACTGACATGTGCTCATTTATCTGAAGGCAGCGACCAATCAAACATAATCACCATCACACACCTTAAGTAGTCCTTTTGTATCCGATGCAAGCAAACACTTTTCCTGCAGAACAATCATTCCAAACCATCAGAACTCGTCTGGTAAACAAGTCGTCTGAGCATCCATACTACCCAGACACTCACTTCACTTCCGGTTGTGGGCAAGCTAGTCGACTGCACCAAACAAAGACGCAGTCCACTATCTTTAGTGATGACACACTACCAGTTCAGAAGACAACAAAACACACAAACCACAAAGAACCATGAATGAGAAAAAAAGATAAACACTGCAAAAAAGATGAATGTATCTGTCTGTCTCCCTCTTTCATTCTGTCTGACTCTCTCCATCCCTCCCTTTCTCTCTCTTCTCTCTCTCGCACTCCCTCTGTCTTCCTTTCTCGCTCCCTGACTTTCTCCCTCCTAACCACTGTTTCTGTCTTTTTCGCTCTGTCCCTTTTTGTCTGACTGTTCTTTCATTAGTATATTGTAGTCGTTTAATCATTTTTGAACTGTAAACAGATTTCTTCATTGCAATTTATTGACTTAAAAAAATCTGTTAACAGAGAGAGACAAGAGAGAGAAAGGGAGGGATGGAGAGTGTCAGAGTGAAAGAGGGAGACAGACAGACAGAGAGAAGAGAGAAAGAGCGAGAGAAAGAGGGTGGGAGAGAGAGACAGATATAGAGTAAGAGTGATAAAGGGAACGACAGAGTGCGAGAGCTGAAAGCAGCTGAGAGAAACTGAAGGCCTCTACTGGAGTAATTGAAGAAAAACAACCTTTGCGTGTGAGAGTCAAACCGGATGCTTTAGACCCTGGTCTCGCCTTTATAATTCATATTTTATGACACAGACACACACACACTTTAGAACTGGATCCATCCTTTTGGTGATGCTTATCACCACCAGATTCCCAAGCTTTGCCTATCAGCCTTGTCACAAACACCAACACACACACACACACACACACACACACACACACAGAGTAATTAGTGTATCAGCTCAGTACTTCCTTCCGAAGATTTATACGCCTAGAATGCTGACAGATACATTATGCGTCTGAGACAGAGAGGGAAGGGAGAAAGGCGGAGGGGAGACAGAGAGAGGGAAGGCAGAAAGGAGAGAAGTGGGGGTGAGGGAGAGACAGAGACAGAGAGGAGGTAAGAGAGAGAGGGAAAGAGAAGTGGAGGGATTTCATGATAATTAGCAGGATAAGTAGGGGTGAGGCGGGAGAGGAAGGGGGAAGAGAGAGGAAGAGGCAGACAGACAGGCTGGTGTTGGCGTGACAGGGTGAAACTGAGGAACCATTAGGATCCAAATAGTTGAAAATAATAAAATTCCAACCCGATAAGCAGGATATCCACTGCCAACCCACCCGAGGGCCCCCCACCCGATTCAGCACCGGCAGAGCGTGTGTGTGTGTGTGTGTTTGTGTGGGGGGGGTTTAGACATAGAGGTGTGGGATAGAAAGACACGAGAGCCCCCTGTTCTGTACCACTCACTGCTCAGCTAGCCCAATTCAAACATACACACACACACACACACACACACACACACACACACACACACACACACACACACACACACACACACACACACACACACACACACACACACACACACACACACACACACACACCTGTGGCGTTTGTGTGGTCCCCCCCTCTCCCTCTTTCTCTCTCTTGCTCGCTCTCTCTCTCTCTCTCTCTCTCTCTCTCTCTCTCACACTCTCTCTCACACTCTCTCACACACACACACACACACACACACACACACACACACACACACACACACACACACACACACACACACACACACACACACACACACACACACACACCCAAGGGTCCATTGTTAAGCAACAAGGAGTCAATAACAGAAAAGAGATGAGGAGAGATCAGAGTTAATGCAGGAAAAGAAGAAAGAAAAGAGAGAAACAGAGACAGAGACAGAGAGACCGAGAGAAAGAAAAAAAAAAAGAACAGCCAAACGTTGCCATCTAGTGTCTACCATACAGGAAGGGCAGATCTGCTTAAGCTTCACGTATATTTGTAAGATACTCAACTCACTTTCATCTGTCATCATCTATCATATCTCTCTCTCTCCCTCCCTCTGGAGGTACTTATGGTGGAGGAGGAGTGGAAGAAGGTAATTCACGTTAAGATCAGTTATGGTTATGACTCTCCACCACTATTATCCAACCCCATGTCTTGTTTTGTCGGATGGTCGTCGGGCAGACTATGGCCCGGGATGTGGAGCGATGTGATTGGAGCGTCTGGGTTGTTGGGTTGCTGTTGCCGAGAGGCTGCCCATATTGAATTTTGACACCTTATTTACTTCTTTTTAGGAACTACCACACACACAAGGGACCAAAACAGCTGTGTCTAACTGGATGTGGGTGTGTGCACAAGGGAGGAACCTGGTGAAGGTGAGAAAGAGAAAAAGAGATTGGTTGCTAATATCCCTTAAGTATTCCATATGTTTATCAGTTATGTTATGCTGAGCAGGACAATCTTTTAGACACAAGTCATGGCAGGGTAGCCGTTAAGGAGGTTCCAACAGACCGCAAGTGTGATACCCACATACGTGATACACATTTATATCATTTAACTGTGTGTGGGTGTGGGTGTGTGTGTGTGTGTGTGTGTGTGTGTGTGTGTGTGTGTGTGTGTGTGTGTGTGTGTGTGTGTGTGTGTGTGTGTGTGTGTGTGTGTGTGTGTGTGTGTGTGTGTGTGTGTGTGTGTGTGTGTGTGTGTCCCTCTCAGCGAAAGGAGTGACGTCACTGGTTTAAGAGTGTGCGTACACAAAATCAACAGCTAACTTTTTATTTACAAAAATAAATGAGTAGTCTTTTTTGGCTGAGGACAACCCGTTGGCCCATCTGCGTGCCTGCTCTCCAGTCTGTTACACAGTGAGTACACAACTCGCCTACTTTCTCCTCTGATGCCCTTTGCAGTCTATCCACACTGGTGCTATGGAGAGAGCTGTAGAGCGGTTCTACACACAAACAGAAGCTCACAAATAGGTGCTTGAAGTGATGTTGATCGTCTAGCGCTAGCTGTCCACAATACGCTCTTTTTTTTAGCTGTATTTGTTGATGTGTGATATCTGTAACTGTCTGCAGTATCACTAATGTAAAAGTAAAACAAAACGATGTAATGTGCAGTATTTCTGATTCCTATGGGTATACTCTGCAGCTACTCAATCTTTGACTCTATGCTTCGATTGTTATCAGCCTCACTTGTAAGTGACTTTGAATAAAAGCTGACATCTAATTTATTTTAACTTATTGGAGTCACTTCTGGATCGCTAGAAGAGCTGATTGAATGTGTGGGCATCTTGTAATGTGTACAATGTTTTAACTAATCAGGATGCCAAATGTTTTTCACTACATTTGTGTATTAATCTTGAGTGAACTGTCCACCTAAATGATATATAATCGTCTATAGGCAGAAAACTCCTAACATCAAAAGGCAGAACACAGCTATAGCTATACGGTCCTAGTAGTGAAATGCGGTAAGATGCAATATTTTCAGGCAATATGACTGTCTGGTACAGTGAAATGAGAGTTAAAACGTACATGAATGCATCCTTTTAAAACAGGGATCAACGTTTATAATGCACTGATCAGCAGTTATGAATCAACATCCTTTATTGACCTTATGAAACACTGTGCATAGAATTGATGGAGAAACAATCGAATCCCACAACCCCCAAAGATGGTGCAATGAAAACTGGAAAATGTACTTCCATTATGAAATATATACTTCCATTAACAAATATCTATCAGATAAACAAATAACAGAACCACATCCGCTGTGGGAACACTGACAACACACAGAAGCTGCACACTATCCCTGGCGCCTAGGCTTATTTTAACAGAAAGAAAAAACAAAACGAGAGGGAGACAGCAAAAGAGTTGTGTTCACACTGAATGTAAAGGTATGACCATGAGTTAAGAAGACAGTTAAGACCCCATCAAAACCCCATAACAGAGTATAAAAACCAACAACCATCATGGCACCGTTGCAGTGGAAGCAGACCTAAGAACTCTAACCATCTCCCAGACCCCCTTACGCACGCCCCATCACTCCCAACCCTCCTCCTCCTCCTCCCCCCCCCCCCCCCCCCCCCCCCCCATCCTGTACCCCTGTTCAACCCGCTCCCCCCCGCCCTTCCCCAAACCCACCGCCCCCCGATTCGTCTGTGGGCCTCCCTGCTCTGGCATAACTCCACCATGCCCTTACTCACCTCCCCTGCGTTCACCCCTCGAAGCCCCCCTCACACACACACACACGTACGCACTCTTTCCCACTGACACTCTCACTCTTTCCCACACACACACACAGCTACTATCTCTTCTTCTCCACACTGGGGTCCCCCCTTAGCCAATAGGAAAATGGATGTCATGGAAGCCTGCTAAAGAGAGGCCTACCCTGGACCACAAACCAGGAGTAGGAACGGAGATGTGGTGGTCGGGAAGGGGGGGTGCAACATATTACTGCTGCAATATTAGCTGATGGAGGGAAGAGGGGGACGGAGGTTGGAGGGGCTTGCTGTGAGCTTGGGCCCACAGAACACTCACCAACATATGGAGTAAATTAGGAACAATCTTGTTTTTTATCCACCACTGCAGAAGTAAAAAAGGCTTTTTTTCCCCCCTCCTCGAGTTCAGCCTCTGTGTGTGTGTGTGTGTGTGTGTGTGTGTGTGTGTGTGTGTGTGTGTGTGTGTGTGTGTGTGTGTGTGTGTGTGTGTGTGTGTGTGTGTGTGTGTGTGTGTGTGTGCACGGCACACACACACACAGAAACATGGAGGAAAACGAATGAGTGATTGAGTGAGGTAGAATTAGAGAAAAGAGAAGATATTTCAGCAAAGAGGACAGAATAGAAAAAGGAAAGCTGTTCTCCATCCAGGCCCCGTTTGGAGCCTTGGATTTAAACAAGCTGTCCCCAGAGCAGTGCTCAGACGAGCGTCGCTTCGGCTCACGGGTGGCGAGACATCTCGACAAGAGTACGAATGACAACACTGTCGTCCCTCTGGGACACCGCTCCAACTCTGCATGTTTGACGAAGCTACTGACACACCTGGTGTGTGTGTGTGTGTGTGTGTGTGTGTGTGTGTGTGTGTGTGTGTGTGTGTGTGTGTGTGTGTGTGTGTGTGTGTGTGTGTGTGTGTGTGTGTGTGTGTGTGTTGTTCTGCATCTTCACAGCCTCTCCCTGTGGTCGGTCTTTGGGGAGGTGCATGATGCATCATCGCGAGCGACTCTGCTGGGAGTGCCAGTCGTGCAGTCATGCTCCTCAAACATCACAGCCCACCTCGTCACAACAAAAAGGAGAAGACGCCTCATTTGAGAAGATCAACGCCGTTTAAATTTTGCAAGGCGATGCTTCCGGTTAGCCAGTTTTAATTGTTCAACCGTTTCAAGATAGATGGTTACCAGTGGGATGGGAGGTATTCTAACGCCACCAAAACAATGTGTGAGCATAGGCAGTCGATAGCCAGGGGTTGAAAACGATGATTCACACACATATTTATGAGAAGGGAGATTATGCCACCTGCACTTTAATGACATTACATCGATTTGTTTCAGTTAATAGCTAGAAGCAATTCTTGATCCATTGATGACCTTACGCAGTAGCACTGAACTGAGCCGGATCCGTCCTGACAGATGAAGTTACGGTTGTTTCGACCACATTAAAGCACATTCTCCCTGTATGAGTCCACCAGTCAGCGCATCTCAAGGATGACTCCTTGAGACGAGCAGGAATGAGCAGGTATTTTGAGTCAGCGCGACATAAACAAATGTCACAATGTTGCACACTCATCTGGCCAGAGATCAAGACCGCACTTGCCTAAACGAAGAAAAAAAAAAGTAAGAGCGACTTGCCAATTAATCTTCTTCAAAGCGTTCCTTTAAAAGACATACCATTGAAATATTTGGGCTCTTGTGTGGTTTTGTAAAGACGTCAACCCGTGGTTGGTTCCCACAGGTAAAGGTGCTAGTTGACCTGGTGTTCAACCTGAATCGAGGTGTGAAGGAAACAAATGGGAGGTACTGATGTGTCTGGTGGAAACGCCACCAACGACGTTAGGCACCGTTAAAAAAGAACACACACACACACACACAGCGCACACAAACAACCCTGTACACACACACACAAACGGGGCTGAGCTGGCCAAGCTAATAACCATACCTTAATATATGTAATAAGTCTGGCATGTAACCAACTGCGACCTTTGACATTGCGTTCAGGCAGGACCCAGACTGCAGCTCTCTCAAGAGGGCGTGTGTGTGTGTGTGTGTGTGTGTGTGTGTGTGTGTGTGTGTGTGTGTGTGTGTGTGTGTGTGTGTGTGTGTGTGTGTGTGTGTGTGTGTGAGAGAGAATTTGGTTTTTAGAGCTTACGGTCGCAGTTTAGACATTTAGTTATGTTATGCCTGTAGTGCGCAACATTTATTTTGGCTGTAAATTGTACACCCAAAATAAGAGATTAATGTATGCTTTTTAAATCAAGCCAGACGCTCTGTTTTCACATTGGTTCTCTATGCACTGAAGATGATTAACTTTGTTTGCTAAATTGCTCGTGTAGCTGTCACTTTCACAGTGAGTGGTTATTGTGCATATCGAGGCGTTCATGCCAGAATCTCATCCTTTCCGATTCACTACTCTCGAAAAGCCCAGGGCCCATTGTGAATAAAGAAATATATTTTGGTATGGGAATTATGAAGATATAATCTCCTAAACTAGGCTTCGTGCAATAGATGTGTTATTATATGTTATTAGACAAAGAAAAACAACGGTAGTGTTGCATAAAGTATGCATTTGGTGAAGATAAAAAGGGGCTTTATTTTGTTTTAAAAAATGTATAATCCCCTCGCTTGTCACTATGCCAGCAAGAAGCAGGTTTTCATCAGAGCATCAAAACTCTTAATCCGACAGTTTTACAAGCAGGTTTTTTATAAAAAATATATTCAAGTATTATTTCTGTCTTCTCCAACAAATATCTTCTCGAGTTTGGATTGCATTGTACTATAAAAACACATCTTAAAATGTACCAAAAGAGAAAAAGCCATTCCAAAAGCTGGAGGTGTGCATTGCGATCTGTGACTCACAAAACAGAGTGGGTATGTGCGTGTGTCTGTGTTCTTACCAGTTGCACATAGGCCACTTTATAATCAGGTTGTTTAACCTTCTGGTTCAGGTGATTTCTCTTCTTGTTGGAACCTGTGAGAGACAGAGGAACATCATGTAAATGTAACCCACTGTTAGAAGATATAAAATATGCAAGCAAACTCTGGTTAAATACGGAGAATGGTTTATAATGTTAACAGAAAACTCTAATAAGGAATCCAATTCACACAGTTTGAACACTCAATTTATGTAATGTTTCTTTCAAAATATTGAATGTTTGAAACATTCAATGTTTAATTGAATGTTCAATCGACATTATGCATAATGTATGCATAATACATGCAAACCTACATACAGAAAAGAAAACACTGGACCCAGAAATGTCCACAAGGAAAATAAACGAAATTAAATTAAATAAAAGCGACTAAAGATTTTTTGTGCACTCAAGGTTCAATGGTAGAATGGACTGTTCCTACCACTAGTGACCAAGTCAACATTCATGACTAGGCTGCTTATGACGATGGTGAGCCTGTTGATGTTGTGGCTCTAGCAACCAACTTCTATTTCGTGATGCTATACTTCATTCTTTGATTATTTTGATCTGCTGTCTGCAGCTGCACTCTTGTCTGTCCGTGATAGAGAGAGCGATGTCAACTTTGTTGTTGCATCTTTTTTTAACGGGGCGTCAACAAATGAGGGACATCCGTTGCGAAAATAGCATGGGATACATACTCCCCCCGACATGAGTCCCTTCACGCGTCTACTAGCTGGCAGGGCAATGGAGTAGGCCCTCCAGACTCGCACGGATGTGGCAACGGCCAAGGTCAAGGGTCTCCCATGGCCATGGGTTTGCTGTGGCCTGCTTGCCCTTCTGGTTTTAGCTTGTGGGTCTATGTTCTCTTAACTGTTCATCTTGAAGTGGAGGGTCAGAAGAATCAGCTACCCTTCCGTTACATCTGTGACGTCAGATCTGTCATCGTCACAGTCACGTCTGTGGCCTGTACCAACAGGGTAATGGCTGTCACGAAGAGGACACAGCGCATGTTCCTGAAAGTCTTCTTTGAGTGAGTGACCCAAGGCACAGTGGATACCACTAATGGCAGCTTCTAAAACCTCAGCTGTTTGAGTCTGGTTAGAGCATGCAAGGTCTTCTCTAAACTCTACTATCCAGTCTCGATGAAAGGTCCCATTACATTCACTTCGGGCATGTTCTCCACTACAAGCCCCTCATTACCGCCACTGCAGTCTTCTGCATCCTCTTCATGACTCAGCATTTTGCCTGTTGTATACAACAGCTCTTATAAGAGAGCACAGCTCTTTGATGGTGTGACTTTCAAAACCTCTTCACTGATCACTGAAGGCGGGCGAAGTTCTCCTGGAGCGCTGAAGCCACAGCTCTTTCCTTTCTGATCCTTCGTTTGGATTGCGAGTGCAAACTTGTGACGTGATCTGTAATCACCAATCTGTTTCTTGTATCTCGGTTGTCTAGTTCAAAAGACAAGTAGTCCATACAGACTAACTCAAGCAGGTAACTTGTGCTAACTGTCACCATTGGAGCAGCTCTCTCAGGGTTTGCCTTACATGTGTGGCATTTCACATTGAGCCATCTTCGGCCAATATAATCTGGCATGGGCCAGGTTAAGTGCCTGATCAAACCCCAGGTGTCCCACTTCATCATGCATACCTTCCAGTGCTCTGGCTCTGTACGTCACTGGTAAGACGAACTGGTAGCCTTTACTTCCTCTGTCTACATATCTCTTGAAAAGGACTCCGTCTCAGAGTTTGAACCGATTCCAATAGTGTCAGGTCTGATGGTTCCATTTTAGCCTCTTTGAATGAGGGCTTAGTCTTTGTCCCAATAAGATGGATGACATGCTTCAGTCTGCGATTTGTGACAGTACTCTGGAGTCATCCTCGTATTAGTCTCCCCCCCACCAACAGGGACTCTGCGAAGACAGGCGGTCCGCAGGGCTCCAGTCTCACTGAGTGTCTTTGACAAAAGGCAGTGAAGGTGTCCTCTGTGGTTCCATTTTGTGGTTCCAATCCAACACACGCAGACTTAGCTCTTCAATCTTCTTTTTTCCCCTTGTGAAAAGCATGTTCTTCTTCCGAGGGCTCCTGAGGGCACCTAATCAAGATGCAGAGAGTGCCCATCTGCATCTTGATATCTGTTACAAGGTCAATACTTTATGTCAAAGCAGTAGGTTGACAGGGCGGCTAGCCAGAGGTGGCCTGTTGCATAGTGTTCCAGATGTCGACACGTAAGTAGGGGATAATGGTCAGTCAGGAGTGTGAAGTGACATTTCTCACATATTGACCACTTTAATACTAAGTATTCAAGTTTATGTGTCGGACAGTTCTGTTCACTTTTGGAAAGCCCTCTGCTAGCAAAGGCAATGGCCCTAAGCTTCCCTTCTTTCTCTTGGTAAAATGCTGCACCAAGGCCTTCTCCACAGGCGTCTCTGGGGAGAACATATGGTAGGTGGGATTGGCGAAAGCCAATACAGGTGCTGAGGTACTCTTGTCTATGAGTGTCCTGGAAGCTGTTTCACACTCCTGTGTACAATCATTTCCAAAATGCTGGCCTTGGGTCTCTTACGTCAGGGGTTTCTGTTTATTGTATTCCTTCCCTTTCCTTGCAGAAACATAGCCAACATGGAGGCCATTTAATGGCCTTGCTATTTGTGAATAGCCCTGTAGGCAGGAAACGCTTCCAGTCTGATCAATGAGAGCTGATACACTGAGCTCATCTGACGCGCAGCAAAATGCTAAAATAGACTTTTTACAAACGTACCTCTATGTATAAACATATGATATGGGCAGTTAAAGTTAAGTTAACAAACGATCCACTTCTGCTTCCATAGTGCTGTGACGTTTGTAAAGTTATCAATTCACCTCTTCTGCCCGGCGACAATACCTTGCTCACCATTACCATCAACCCCCAAATTGGTTGTTTTCCTTCCACGCAAAAATATCTCTTTAAAATAGGTTTCCTCGCCATCTAATTATTTTCAATCTGTTGGTTGCTAATTGCTGTAAATGCACACTCAAGACGTGTTTATATGCCCCTTGTGTTCCTGCTAAACATTTGTTTTAACAATCTGACAGAGTGCTATTACAATATATTTAATAGTTTGTTTGGATCCAAGAGGACCGCAAGGATCGCCATACACCCATTGGATTAAATCTAGCGGAGTGCTTATTAGGATTATTAAGGAATGCTGGTTTTAGATTAACGTATCTAATTATCTAATGTATCATCTAACCACAGGTAGTGTACATTCATGTGAATAAATCTATGCGATGTCATGTCCTTGTTTGAATGTGTGTTAGTTTCAGTGTGTTAATACGTATGTGCATACGGTAAATATGTTTTCTGAAGTAGAGCAGATGTTGTTGTTTACCAGGGAAGCATAGGTTAGCCCCACAACCTTCACGACCCATCTGAAGAAGACAATGGCATCACCATCGCATGAACTCTGTGTGTGTGTGTGTGTGTGTGTGTGTGTGTGTGTGTGTGTGTGTGTGTGTGTGTGTGTGTGTGTGTGTGTGTGTGTGTGTGTGTGTGTGAGTCTGTTTATAGAATTCAATCAAAGTGATCGTTGATCGTTATTTTACCAAGTGCAGCCGGAATGGTCTAAATCTCTGGGCTAGTTGGCTGCTATCGCGCCATTACATATGACCAACTGCTAAGCTCATCTCAGGCAACCTACAGGTAAAGGTGGTTACTATGGGAACTTTTTTTTAACATGAGAAATTAGCAAAACATTCAGCTACAATGAATCATTACCGTGTGTGTGTGTGTGTGTGTGTGTGTGTGTGTGTGTGTGTGTGTGTGTGTGTGTGTGTGTGTGTGTGTGTGTGTGTGTGTGTGTGTGTGTGTGTGTGTGTGTGTGTCCACTGCTAAGGGAAAGCCCAACACAGGGCTTAGTGCACTTCACCACCATCAACTCTAAGCTTAACCCTGACCCCAGTTGGAGGGTTGTGTGTATGTAGACAGGAAAGGTAACTGTAACCCCCCACCTTCCTCTTTACGCACACAAAGAACTTTCATGCAACACTCGCAGACGCAAGCACAAATTCTACCACTTCAGGATTGCGGTTTTGCAGCCAGCTATCGCATTACAAATCCAGGGGCTGCATGAGTAACCATGGCAACACCTTCCAAAATACCCCCACCACACAAGCCACTATGAAGGCGAGGGTCTCTCTCTCTCTCTCTCTCTCTCTCTCTCTCTCTCTCTCTCTCTCTCTCTCTCTCTCTCTCTCTCTCTCTCTCTCTCTCGTCTCTCTCTCTCTCTCTCTCTCTCTCTCTCTCTCTCTCTCTCTCTCTCTCTCTCTCTCTCTCTCTCTCTCTCTCTCTCTCTCTCTCTCTCTCTCTCTCTCTCTCTCTCTCTCTCTCTCTCTCTCTCTCGACACACCCCCGCTGACGCACCAAGGCACCACCACCAGGCCCCGGAGGCCCCTGCTCTCCCTCGCTGAGGGGCTTTCCTATTTCCTCAGTCTTTTAACAACACAAACCCCAATAAACAGCGTTAATGGTTGGTCCACACTGGACTTCGCACGCTCTGTGTGTAAGCCTCTCTCCCAACATCTCTCCAGAGGTAGGGGGGCTCCTTATAGCCCCTCCAGGACTAACACAGACTAACACTCTCACTCTCTCTCTCTCTCTCTCTCTCTCTCACTCAAACTCAATGCCCTTTAAAGAAATCACCCTAAAACAAAAAAAAATACAAAGAGCAGCCAATCCAAACCCTTACAGGATTAACGGGATAATTTTGTCAGTAGCACCCTGCTGTGTGTGTGTGTGTGTGTGTGTGTGTGTGTGTGTGTGTGTGTGTGTGTGTGTGTGTACTGGTTTTGGAATGTGGCATGTTGTAAATATTATAACAATAACATGTTTTATTATATGTTGTATTCTGACATGTATTTTGTAATGTTGTGTCTACCTGCCCTGGGACTGCGATATAAATTACCAAAGCTGCATTTCCACCGCAGGAACTTTACCCAGGAACTAGGAACCTTTGGAGGAACTAGGTGTGTTTCCACCGCAGGAACCAGGGTCTAACTTAGGTTCCGGGGACCTTATTTTACCCCCAGAAACGTCCCTGATTTGGGGGGTTAGGACTTTCCAAAGGTTCAGGAACATTGTGGGTGATGCTTCAGGGCTCTATCTATCTATCTCTATATCTATATCTATATCTATGTAGATATATATATCTATATATATCTATATATATATATAGTTCTCTCCAAACAATGTTATAATGGCGATGCACCACCATGTAGCCTTTTAAAATATGCATTTCGCGACAAAGACATTTAATTTCTGAAACGGTTAAATTGGTTAAAACCCGCTTTATTTGAATAATGCTTCAAAAACCTAAACTGCAATCTCACGCAAGTGATGTTTGGAGGAAGTCAGTGGCTTTCGGATCCACTCCTGATCGAAGTCCGACTCTGTTACGGCAGAGCATCAACGTAAAGCGGGTCGCACGCCAGACGAGCCACGGAGTGCCGCGTCGGGCAGCGTAGTAGAAAGGACAAAACCCATCGGAAGATTCGATTTAAGGTCTTGTTCTGTGTTTAATATCATGAGTGGTAATGGATAGCGCTGCGATGCGCGCCAAGGTTTTCAGCAGTGCTGGACGTTATAGCGGGCTGTATGGCGGCGCCAGTGTGAGCGTTCTCACTGCAAACACGACCCACTTAAGGTCCAATGAAGACGCACTGCTTTGATCATAAAAACTGAAAGAGGTGGTTTGCACATTGTGCAAAGTTTCAATGAAATTGCACCGCAGCACTAGCCCTATTCATGCGAAGAAACGCACTATTCTGGATGATGGTTTGCCAGAGAAAATTATAACAATCGTAATTGGAGTATATTACCCAATTAGCAGCCTGTTATTATTAGTAGCTAAGGCTTTTTTGATATAGGAGGGGGAGGAGAGCGAAGAATTGGTTCGTGATAGGGATGCACCGATTCCACTTTTTCTCCGACCAAGTACAAGTACTTACATTTGGATACTCGCCGATACCGAGTACCCATATGAGTACTTAATAATACCATAACAGTTAAAAAAAAAAAACATGCCCCCCTCTAGGAAAGAGGGGGGGGGGGGGGCGTGTTTTCGCCATGGTTACGGCCCACGGCAACTTTGTGATACTTTTTTAGTACCGTTGTTGTGTATGAGTGTATAATGAGCGATGTTGTTTATGAAATGCAACACCGTAGCGTTTAAACTATGTGTCTGGGAAGCCTAACCCTCAGACGCGGGTATTAAATAAATCGCTGCTCAGACCGAGTTTCACCATCCACACACACACACACAATAAGTGTAGTGTGGAATAACACGGCATACAATACGTTTCCGAAAAGCAAAAGATCAAACAAAGATCTTTAAAAACTGAATATATTCCCAATAGTAAATGTCAATGTCAACAGGACCAGTGTATCTCAGGTGGACTAGTGTTGACACGGATATATGTTTGTATGGAGAACCAGACACAGGCGGGCACCCGCACTAATGTAAAAGCTGAATATTCTTTAGATACCAATAGATAACCCTACTATATAACTAGGTGTGTAACATACTGTATGTGTGAAGAGCAGACACTCACCAAACTGTATTCTAGTGCGGACCGCTCCAACTGGAACGTTGTAGATCTTCTCCAAGTAGTTCTTCACATCACACTTGGTCATTCTGTCCAGAGGAGGGAGGGAGTGGGAGAGGGTTAGAGATGAGGGCATCAGTGGATAGATAGCTGGGTGTATGTGTGCAACTGTGTGCATGTGTGTGTGTCTAGCCAGCACATTTCTTTACATGCCAGGGGACAAAAAAAACATTTTCACAATGCATCCTGTTATGGCTTCTTATGAAGAGAACCTTTCCATATCAACCCATTTCCCTGCTTTTATTCTGAAAAGCAGGAAGCGGAGGAGAATGTGACTGGTGGTGATTCATCCAATTAGCTGTCTGGAGGTATTGATTGCGCCCAATGAAACCCTACACAGGAAATGAGCCTGGCAACAATGCACCGGCTCAGCTAAAGCTAACCACTGGCAGCATTTCGCTATTGATCGATTCGGTCAGAGGAAGAAAGGCTTTTAACGGCTCAATCAATTTGTCCAATTGGATTACCCGGGTAGAGAGCACTTCCCAAATGCATCGGACAAAGTGCACTATAGCGGTGTTACGGGCAAAAACCAGCGCCTCCAAAATGCAGTCTGCTCTAGCCACATTTGCTGATATGACCGACTAATGTAACACACTTCTCCGGCCTCTTTTGTCAATGGAAGTGGCAGCATCACTTGGGCCTTTGAAAGGAAAGCAAGAGGAGTTACTGCAAACACTTTCCTTCCAACGTTGAGACAGAGCTCGGCTCTTCTCATCACCTCCAATGACCCACCACTCTACTTCCCCTCTGCAGGATTTGATGTTCTCTGTAGAACAGCAGCATTGTTGAGGGAACATCTGGCAATGATGCAGAGATTAAACCAGTATATTCTATAGATGTTTAGTAAGCACTTTGTAATACATGTAATACTCTTTTGATTACCTGAAATGTCAGAATTAGTATTTCATTTTATATTAAAACCATTGGTTGTGTGATAAAACATATATATTAATAGAAATACAGTGATTTATAGGGTCCTTAAATAAAATGAAAATCCTATAAGATTTTATAGGACATATTCCTATAAGAACACATAAACGCACTTAAAGTGAGAGCCAAAAGAAGGGCGACAACCAGCTGGAAAAAGCTGCATTTCTAACCTCCTGCAACCTGTAAGAAGACTTTAGGAACACTTACTGTAATTCCCTCAGAATACCTGGACCCGCAAATAACTTATAAAACACTCCAGATACGAACAGAAGGCCACATGTGTTGGGGAGAATACAGGACTGTGCAATCACAGCAGCACAGTTTAGTCACAGGTTGTGATGAGAAGAGTGCATGCAACGCATCACAAACGCCGTCAAGCTAACGAGAGAGAGAGACGGAAAGAGACAAAGTGCAGGGGCAGAGAGAAAGCGAGGGAGATAGCGTGAGAGACACGAAGAGAGGGACAGAAAGAGAAAGACAGACAGACAGAACGAGAGAGGGACAGAGAGCGGAGGACAGAGAGAAAAAAGGCAAGGCAGAGAATGCAGAAGACAGAGACAACGCGAGAGAGGGACAGAGTGGAGAGAGGGAGAGAGACTATACAAGGAAATTATTCCTAGAAAGCAGAGAGCGAGGTGGTGGTGCTAGTGAAGTAGAGGAGGAGGGTGGGCAGAGCAGGGAAGGGGGGGGGGGGGGGGGGGGGGGGCATTGCCAAGGGGCCGTGAAGCCCCTCCAGGATAAATGGCAGGAACAGGGTCCAAATCCCTCGTCTCGCCGGCACTCCAATTATTCTGCTGCAGCACACACGCACAGGAAGGGATATAGGAAGCGAGCCATACACAAACTGTACCGCTGCAGGCTCAATGCAGGGTCAAAACGGCCCCTGTTTTAAGTTTGACTTACCTACAGCGAGAGCTAGAGTTCAACTGGAGCCTACACAAGCAGCGGATTGTCTCGCTCGTCATTCTTAGCAGTGAGAACCATTTAAAGGCCGGCCGCCGCCATTTTTTTAAGTAACGACATCAATCTGTACAGTCCTTTAACCATTGCCATTAACCATGGCAATGCACTCTTGAGCAATAAAGGTATAGCTGGAATGACTGATACTATTTAGGCATTGAGCAGATCTAGATTTATTTAGGGTTCACGAGGCATGTCTTGACTTGTTACTACATGTGTGGACATGTCTCCTTGGGCTTGAGCGCAGGATGCAGGATTATCTTGCACACACATGCGCGCACACGCACAAACACTTCTGAGTGCAAGCTAATGAATGTCAAAGTGAGAGAGCAGCACTTCAGCGAGACACACTTGGGGGGGGGGGGGGGGGGGGGGGGGGGGCGGGTGTGCTTGATACCTCCTCCGGTGGTTCACACAGCCCATCATCATCATCATCATCATCATCATCACCCCCCCCGCCCCCCCCCCCCGACAAGGTTGAGGGCATACCTCTCTCCCGTCTCCCCCACCAAGCAACTGGTGCTTATTTATAAAGAAACACACATGCAGCGAGGCATTCGTCGCGGTAACGCAAGCCTTGGTCGACAACAGTGACACCGCCGAGATGAACAGGAGGAGGAGGCGCGCGGCTGACGCAGAGGAAAGGCGCCTGGTGTTTGGGGGTGACTGTTGCCAAGCAAGCTGTATCATTTGAAATAAGACGCCCGCCCCAGCCTTGGACATCTTGGTCAATATGTCCGTGCCCGTGAAGTCACAGCCAGTCAAGTGGGAGGGCGAAAGAGCATCCTAGGATGTCAGAGATGAAACTTAATTAATCATATGGGATTTACCTCATCTCTAATATAAAGAAGCCTTGAGCATCATACTGACATCCCATGAAACGGCCTGTCTGTCTCTGTGTCACCAGGTAAAAGGGAGCAGGTACTCACCTTGAGTCAGGGAGAGGGATGAAGAGGTAAAGTAGGTGAAAGGTTGAGATACAGACAAAAAAAAAAAGAGCTATTAAGGAAAAGACAAAAGCTGCTTTGATGGTGAACAGAAGAGAGACGTATTCTTAGAGAGATTATGCCCTGGCACCTGTGTGCTCTCGTCACCGAGAGCTAAGCCAGTGGGAGTTGAATGGGTGGAGGCCATTACACACACACACACACACACACACACACAAAGAGCCACCTACGCAAAAACGACATAATGCAAGTATACAAACACACAAACACACGCATGCACACGCACAAACAGTACATCTCAGGCTAGGCTACATATCTCGGGGGGGGGGGGGGGGGGGGGGGGGGGGGGGTGGAGGATTGTTGTTTTAATAAGTGAAAAACAAACTTACGTTCCGACCGTTAGACCGGTAAGTTCGTGAGAAAAGAGAAGGTGTGTGAGCTGTGGACTAAAGGTTTGTATTAACCGCGAGGTTAAGTATCCCGTTAAACGCTACACGCTAGGCTAGCGCGTCAATGTTGTGCTTTCATTACATGGGCAGCGCTGCAAACCATCAATCAGAAATAAACGGGGTACGCAAATGCATGCATGGGTGTGCATGTATGATGCATGTATAGGGTGCACGTGTGCATGCATGTAAGAAATATGTGCAAATATGTGTGCATGTATAGGTGTGCATGCACACGTACACAAACTCATGCATTACTTTTACCAGGGGAGCTCATGCAAGCAGAGCATGCATGTCACAGCGCCTTTCTTATGCAAAGGACCCACAAAAAGAATGTCTCCATTGAGAAAATAAATGTAATGTTATCCTACAACAAGCCTTGATGGACATAATTAATAGTTTCCTAAACATTTGAGTTGTGACAGAAAGTGAAAAGTGTGCCAATTTATTACATAATATTACTATTTATTATTGTACACACTTTATTTCAATCACAAATTACATTACTTTCACACACACACACACACACACACACACACACACACACACACACAAACGGCTGCCACTCCCCGTCCTCCCTTGCCCTCACACACGCGAACGTGCACGTTGGTCATGCATGTCACCCGTGTGACATCAAAGCGCATTGTGTCGGCACGCCTTAATGGTGAGAATGAAACAAGAGAGCGGCTCCTGACGCACATGAAAGGAAACAAAGAGGAGGCCGCGCCTCATTGTCAGCTTGCGGTGAAGGATACGCACACTGCTCACTGCCTTCGCCGCTCCATTCACACAGACACAATACGGTACGCACAACCAGCTCAACCCCAGCCATCAGGACCATAATAGCCTACTTTGTTTGAAGGGGAGGCTGAGTATGGGGGGAGGGGGGGGGGGGGTAAGACGTGAGGAACCTGAGAGGAGAGACAGGGGAGACGGTTGAGATAGGCGGCCCGCTGTAACAGCATGTGAAGGATTACGTGTATTGTCAACACACACACACACACACGTCACACACACACACACACACACACACACACACACACACACACAAAGGGAGTCACTGAGCTCCAATTTAGTTACCTAGCTCCAATTGAGTTACCTAACAGGTAGCTCCACTACACCTCCACCTGAGACCACTGAAGTGACCTCCATGGACACTTATGTTGTAGTGGTGGAACTAACATTGGGTCATGTATTTAATGCACTACAACTAAACGGCATTATGACAAAACACCATGGAAAATGAATAAGGCTTATGCATATCAATATGGACATATTTAAATCAGATAATAGTGAGAACAACCTGAGCTACAAATGTCTCAAACAGTGCTTCATCGTCAATAATCCAAATCAAAAGCCAGAGAAAATAGTCAGTAAGTAAATGAAATCTTCAGAGGTCTGCCCTAGAAACCATCCCAATGCTTTGACAGAAAATAAGAAAAACAACATTTGTACTTTTTTTTTTCAGGGGGTTTTGCAAACTCCTGCCCTTTGCTCTCCGCCAACGAGTATGACAGTACTGGACAAGACATGGTTCAGCAGCCTGGGAGACACGTGGGCTACCATGTTGAGCACTGGGAAGGCAGGGCCTCGCCACGCCGGCGATCATAACCATGTTGGTCAAGCAGGTTCAATAACAGTATTTTAGCAGAGAGGGCAGGCACGGTGATGCGCACACTGTAACCACCGTTTAGTATATTGGGCTAGGCTTCGGCACGAATAACACGGAAAAGTGACTACTGCTGGGCAGACTAAACAACAACCACAGTGTGTGTGTGTGTGTGTGTGTGTGTGTGTGTGTGTGTGTGTGTGTGTGTGTGTGTGTGTGTGTGTGTGTGTGTGTGTGTGTGTGTGTGTGTGTGTGTGTGTGTGTGTGTGTGTGTGCTTGTGCAACAGTGTGCATGTGCCCTAGATGGTCGCCAGGCCTACCAGGTGAGGCACAAGGAGTGCATATGCGGTTGTAAACGTTGAAATTTGATGCGGCAAAGAAGAAGAAATGCTAACGAAGCACAAAGGACAGTGGGAACAATATGACAGGGAAACAGCTTCCTGCTGGCAGCGAGGGAGAAATAAGAAACCACACTGCCCAGGTGTTCGATCGATGACAGGAGCGCTTGTGTAAGGGATAAATTGGTTCAATGTTTTCATTGCTGACAATGATTCCTATCGAGTTATTGTCGGTTATTTTTACAGCAAGGTATACAATTAGATGCTTACCTTACTAGTCAATCTAGTCACACATTGACATTGTCGTTCATTGTCTGGCAACCAAAAGATACAAGATTATATGAAAAAACTCAAATGTATGTTGCTTTGACATGACTTTGTATTACATATTTATATTATTGTGTGTGTGTGAGTGTGACAGAGGAAGAGAGATGGATGGGGGGGAGAGAGAGAGAGCAACAGAGCGAGAGCAAGAGAGAGGCAGGTCTCTGATGGTTGGTCCCCAGGTGGTCGTGAGACAAAGAACTCTGTGTGATTCCCACTTGAATGCTGTCATTACTGCTCCTCATTAACAGCTGTGCTGCACCTCCCTACCCCACCCCACCCTAGCTCACCCCAGCCCACCCAACCCCTCCCTTCCACAGCTACTAGGAACAGGACATAGGCATGCTATGTACCCGCCTTCCTGGGTCTTGCCATTTCAATGAGGGGAATAGGACATGAAGAACATATCACTGTTTGTGATCATTTAAAATGCTCAAGTCCACTTTCGTCTCAGATTACAAGGACGTTTACATATGCCTGTACAACCACATTGAAAACGAGGTTGCACAACTCCTACCTTCAGTGGGAGAGATGGAACAACCACTGAATGAATGAGTCGTGTTGTTTTGGGGTTTGAGATAAACAATCTTAACAAACGCATATTGTATCAATGAATATAGTGTGTAATACCAAGTACAACTACTTTGAAAAAAACAGAATGCCACGGCCTTTGAATATTTTTCTTTTGCAGTAGACATTGCGTCATGCCATTCATATTGCAGTAGGGATATAAAGTTGATCCATTATGCAAAACCTAATTCACACTATTGATGTGGTGAAGAGGATGCCAACCTTAAGAACACACCATGCTTACTTATCAATCATATGCGCACCTCTACTGCCACCGGCATCAAAGACACACCCTTCCTTACACACCCATTACTGTAATGTGCACGCACATACACACGCACCCACCCTGCATTTATACAGTGACAGCCCGACTACACGTACATGTATTGTCACACACACACACAAACCTCAAAATATGAGACATTCCTTGTTGTTTTATATAAATAAAATATTAATAACAAATAACATTAGCACATATTGTACGCAATACTAGGTATTTTGTTGTTTGTTTTGAGTTCTGTTGAGTCTTTGAACCAGAGGAAAAGCATCTGTCATTATTCAGCACATCTCACCTCCACTGTATCCAAACAATCAACGTCACCCACTCCCAAGATAGTTCTGGAGTCTTGAATAATGAGAGCTAGGTTTTGGGTTTATGTGAGCTTGTGTTTCCCCCTGGTGGCATAGAGACTTAACTACAGTCCAATATTAAGGGTCAATCACTCTGCCATTAAAATATAGAATTTTACAACTTGGTAGCCTTCTGGCAATTTCAAGCACTGCAACAACAAAAGTAATACTGAAATATTTCCAAAAGATTGATGTCTCAAAATAGTATAGTAGCCTAACTGTAACTTTTGTACCCTTTGATGAAAGACTGCAACTGCGTTTTTCCAATGGGTTTACTACCCACAGTAAGTGATTTAGTAAAACTATATTATACAACTGCCAAAAAAGGTATATGTCTAAATATAAATGTTTAATAGTTGTACATATTATTTCCCTGAAATGTCAGAGGGAAGTCCATATCATCCATAATTCAAACAGAGCTTCTTCCCAACTGCAAAACGGATATTACATTCACAATACCTTCTTCCATTCCGATACATTTACAAACAACATGCCCTGCACTTTTGTAAACATACATATACACACACTTATATATATATATATATACACTTATACACACTTATATATATACTAAAAAAAATAAAGGGAACACTTAAACAACACAATGTAACTCCAAGTCAATCACACTTCTGTGAAATCAAACTGTCCACTTAGGAAGCAACACTGATTGACAATAAATTTCACATGCTGTTGTGCAAATGGAATAGACAACAGGTGGAAATTATAGGCAATTAGCAAGACACCCCCAATAAAGGAGTGGTTCTGCACTTCTCAGTTCCTATGCTTCCTGGCTGATGTTTTGGTCACTTTTGAATGCTGGCGGTGCTTTCACTCTAGTGGTAGCATGAGATGGAGTCTACAACCCACACAAGTGGCTCAGGTAGTGCAGCTCATCCAGGATGGCACATCAATGCGAGCTGTGGCAAGAAGGTTTGCTGTGTCTGTCAGCGTAGTGTCCAGAGCATGGAGGCGCTACCAGGAGACAGGCCAGTACATCAGGAGACGTGGAGGAGGCCGTAGGAGGGCAACAACCCAGCAGCAGGACCGCTACCTCCGCCTTTGTGCAAGGAGGAGCAGGAGGAGCACTGCCAGAGCCCTGCAAAATGACCTCCAGCAGGCCACAAATGTGCATGTGTCTGCTCAAACGGTCAGAAACCGACTCCATGAGGGTGGTATGAGGGCCCGACGTCCACAGGTGGGGGTTGTGCTTACAGCCCAACACCGTGCAGGACGTTTGGCATTTGCCAGAGAACACCAAGATTGGCAAATTCGCTACTGGTGCCCTGTGCTCTTCACAGATGAAAGCAGGTTCACACTGAGCACATGTGACAGACGTGACAGAGTCTGGAGACGCCGTGGAGAACGTTCTGCTGCCTGCAACATCCTCCAGCATGGCCGGTTTGGCGGTGGGTCAGTCATGGTGTGGGGTGGCATTTCTTTGGGGGGCCGCACAGCCCTCCATGTGCTGGCCAGAGGTAGCCTGACTGCCATTAGGTAACGAGATGAGATCCTCAGACCCCTTGTGAGACCATATGCTGGTGCGGTTGGCCCTGGGTTCCTCCTAATGCAAGACAATGCTAGACCTCATGTGGCTGGAGTGTATCAGCAGTTCCTGCAAGAGGAAGGCATTGATGCTATGGACTGGCCCGCCCGTTCCCCAGACCTGAATCCAATTGAGCACATCATGTCTCGCTCCATCCACCAACGCCACATTGCACCACAGACTGTCCAGGAGTTGGCGGATGCTTTAGTCGTCTGGGAGGAGATCCCTCAGGAGACCATCCGCCACCTCATCAGGAGCATGCCCAGGCGTTGTAGGGAGGTCATACAGGCACGTGGAGGCCACACACACTACTGAGCCTCATTTTGACTTGTTTTAAAGACATTACATCAAAGTTGGATCAGCCTGTAGTGTGGTTTTCCACTTTAATTTAGAGTGTGACTCCAAATCCAGACCTCCATGGGTTGATAAATTTGATTTCCGTTGATAATTTTTGTGATTTTGTTGTCAGCACATTCAACTATGTAAAGAAAAAGGTTTTTAATAAGATTATTTCATTCATTCAGATCTAGGATGTGTTATTTTTGTGTTCCCTTTATTTTTCTGAGCAGTTTATATATATATACACACACACACATATATATACACACATATATATGCATACACACACATATATACATACACACACACAGTAGTAACATTTGTAGTGTCATATCAATGTATTGAGCAGCCTAAGGATATCTTCTACCCTTCTGATCAGCCACAACATTAAAACCACCTGCCTAATATTGTGTAGGTCCCCCTCGTGCTGCCAAAACAGCTCTGACCCATGGAGGCATGGACTCCACAAAACCTCAGAAAATGTCTTGTTGCATCTGGCACCAAGACGTTAGCGGCAGATCCTCAAGAGTCCTGTTAGTTGTGAGGTGGGGCCTCTATGGATCGTACTTGTTGTTCCAGCACATCCCACAGATGCTCGATCGGATTGAGATCTGGGGAATGTGGAGGCCAAGTCAACAACATGAACTCTTTGTCATGTTCCTCAAACCATTCCCGAACATTTTGCCCTCTTCTCAGTGCATTCTGGTGCCATCTCTTCCCAATATAAAACGACGCACATGTACACGGCCATCCAAATGGAAAATAAAATGGGATTTATTAGACCAGGCCACCTTCTTCCATTGATGCATGGTCCAGTTCTGACGCTCAAGTGCCCATTGTAGGCACTTTGGCAGTGGACAGGGGTCAGACAGGGCACTCTTGACAGGTCTGCGGCTACGCAGTAAGCTGCGATGCACTATGTGTTCTGACACCTTCCATACCATAGCTAGCATAACGTTTTTCAGCAATTTGTGCTACAGTAGCTCTTCAGTGGGATCCGAGCAGACGGGCTAGCAGTCGCTCCCCAATGAGCCTTCGGCACACATGACTGTCGCGGATTCACCAGTTGTCCTTTCGTTGGGACACATTTTGGTAGGTACAAAACACTGCATACCAGGAATGCCACACAAGACCTGCTGTTTTGGAGATGCGCTGAGCCAGTCGTCCAGCCATCACAATTTGGCCCTTGTCAAAGTCGCTCAGATCCTTACGCTTGCCCATTTTTCCTGCCACCAACACATACATTTTAAGAACTGACTGTTGACTTTATGCCTATTATATCCCACCCCTTCATAGATGCCAATGTAACAAGATGATCAATGTTGTTCACTTAACCTGTCATTGGTTTTAATGTTGTGGCTAATGTAGTATGTTTCCACACTAAGCTGATGGCCAGTAGGCCTACCCGAATCAAGAATTCGAGAATTGAATGAGGTCATTCAATTTATGAATTTAATTGAGGACTCACTCCATGGGGATGCGGAACTGGACGGTGTCTGAGGGCTGCTCCCTCCCGGGCCGCACCAGCGTCAGGGCCCAGTTGGGTCTGAAGAGTCGGAGCTGGGGATTGCCAAGCTGGTAGAGAGGATATCTGGGTTCGGGACACCAGAGGGGAGGATGTGGGTGACGTTACTTGGTACAGAGGTGCAGAGAACAAAAATAAACTGGAGAACAAATTAAAAACCACTCGGCTGTAAATTTAATGGTGTTTTCACATCACAGTATTCAGAACATAAACACATATTTAGGATTATAAGTTTGTGGATTTAATAGCAGAGATAATACACTCCACGTCGTCTGTTTCTGTATATATTGCGCTAGTGCTATGAATACTGACCTATCTATTCACGGAACAATTGGAACCAGATACTGAGTTTTTAATCATTCGGGTTAGGCTTTACACTCGTGTGTTTACGTTTGTCTTGAGACAAGACTACACTACTCTGATCCAAGCTACTTTAATAAGCACTGGTTGAAACTACTTTTAACATAGGTAAACAGACTATCTGGCCAAAATATATTCTAACGTTTTCAAAGTAAAGTAACACCTCGGTGCTTACATTAGTTTCTTTGCTGCCATAGCTGCTGTTGACGTTGGGAATCTTGCATTCAAAGTTGTTTTGAAGGTCTAGTTGTCATACTACACGTGCATTGAAGTGTTTCCGGGTACAATCTTGTGCGCAGGCGCATTCATGGTTTGCCTCAATCGCTGCGTTCAAAACAACTCGGAAATATGGGAAAAACTTATCCATGGGCTGCGGTCGAATATTGTTTTTTGCTTCGGAAGGTTCCTTGCTGATTGAAATGACCCGAAAGTAACTAAGTGGCAGCCATGGAAATAGCTGTTCGAATCCTCTAAAATTTAGAGGATTAAGGAGATAAGAAAGAAAGCATTGAAGCATTCCTTTCCACACCTTTCCTTAGCATTTAGACTCTAAATGCTAAGAAAAGGTGCTTCAATTCTTCTTTTCTTATCTCCTTAAGCATAGGGTACACTGGACCAACCTTTACGAAAGGGAAGGGGATAACGCCATGCCACAATTCCTCAAGTGGTGCTCACTGTAGGAACATTTAAAGAGACGCACCATTCGGCCGTTCACGAAAAAACTATTTTCATACTAATTGGGATTCATACCGATATATATATATAAGTGGACTGTGACAGGAGGTGGAGCGTTAGCAACCATTTTCAACGTGACAACCATTTCGTTTAACTTTTGTGATAGGTAGCTAGCCTACATTCTTTCTTTTTTTTCATTTCAATTCTAACCTTGGTAATGAAGTACTATTTTTTCACCAGGTTTTCCACGTTTATATAGCCTGCATGAAACAACAAGCTAAGAATGCACAGAGTGAAGTATCTTAGATGCGCTTTTAGTAGTCCATCTTGGGAACATTGTAGTTTCACCACGGCAGACCCACTCCCATAGCGTCCACCGTCGCGTCATTACGTAGCCTAGTGTAAATGCGAATTACACTAGCACCGCGATTGTCTTTCCCTAGGCCCTTATGAATTCTCCTTCACATCTTTCCTTGACCTCATGCCGTTTTCCATCGAAGTCAAGGAAAAGTGTTCAGGAAAGGACATAGGACAAATACTTTTTGGAATAATCGACCGCAGCCCATGTCTGCAAATAGAAAAATACCAATCTGTTGTTTTTATTTTTTATTGAATAACTATAAAAACGATGCAGTTGCCCATATATATTTGAAGACTAATACAAATAACTACTAAGTAGGTTAACTTACTTGTAATTATATCATTCTGACGTGCTGACTACGATGGCATTTGCAGGTAAAAAACTAGAGCCACCATGGTACAAAACCAGTCTAGGTCAGGTGTAGATAATAATCTCAATAATAAGTAATTATATTAATAATTTAATAGATTGCTCCTTGGCCACGACAATTGGCATGAAAAATCTAGTATTTTGTTATTCTTATCTCGCTGTCACAGAATTAAACAAATTGACGCGGCTATGAGGCATGAGGCATGTAATGACTGGTACTGACCAGCAGAGGGGTACCTCGACTTTTCTTGCTGTTTTTCTTTCTCATCCAAACGTTATTTTGTAATAATATTAATACATAATATAATAATAAAAATCATATTTAACACATGCATATCGAAAAATTAAAATGGAATGTTCAGCTATTAATCTTTAATCTTTATCTTTAATTAATTTAATACATTACCAAGAATGGACTTTTCTGAAACTTTTGAACAAGATAAACCTGATGTAAATGAGATAATACCAACTATATAAAAGTGTGCAACACCACCTGACTTCCATCTAGTATTGTACGCTAATCATAAACAGTCTGGTGTTTCGAAAAACACTGAAGAAATGTGACACACTTCTAAAATGGTTCCCACCCCACTGGTGCCCACACGAGGTGTAGCCTATTTCTCAATATGTTTTTGACTCTTCACCTACATACCTTACGTTACCTATTACACATACCTTGTTCATCATTATCTATCATAGGCATACATATCTATTACACACCATTTACTTTTTCAATTGCATGCACGTCCACTGTGTGATAAATACTCCGAATGTCTTTTTTCATTGCTGGTTGAGATCTTGTAGGAGGACCCGGGTAGCGTACAGCCCACACTGACAGCTCGGTCACCAGGGAGGGAGTTGCATCAGTTACTCACACACACACACACAGACACGCACATGCATGTGTGCTCCACTTGTAAATATGTGTATTTGTATAAATAGTATGGCAGTAATGCCATTCATATAAAAAATGATCTTCATTAGTGTTATATTTATGCATTGTTATTTTCATGGATGAGAGTAGGCTAATATTGGCACTAATGACCGACTGTTAGTGGAAAGGTAGGGTATATGTATACAGTATATTGTTCTAGGTTCTTTATATATGTTATGTGTGTGTTTATCATTAACATGGTCCATTCAGTCCTGCTGCACTCCTGCTAGAGAGCCTACCATGCTTACCATGCAGAAGCATGCAGGATTATCATGGGGACAAAAACTGGTTACCATAGGGACAGAAGCTGGTTGCCATGAGGATATCAGCTGGTTGCCATAGGGATAGAAGCTTGTTTCCATGGGGATTTAATTTGGTTGCCATGGGGATAGAAGATTGTTGCCATGCGGATAGAAGCAGGCCATGGTTTCCACAGGGAAGCTGGTTACCATAGGGACAGAAGCTGGTTACCATGGATATGCTGTGGCCTGGTTATAATTGGAACAGGAGCTGGTTTTGGGGCTGGGACCTTCGACCTGGTAACTATGGGGATAAGAGCAGCCTAGTTACCACTGGTATATAATCTGCGGCCTGGTTGCCATGGGGGTAGAAGCTGGTTACCATGGGGACAGAGGCTGCAGGCCCGGTTTCCATGGGGATAAAATTGGTGTGATGCAAAAAATGTATTATGAGAGTTTAGGTAGATATTATATGCTACATTATTGAAACTATACATTTTATATTCCTAATTAGGTGTACAGCCTCAGTTGCCTAACTCCTATTATCTATCATACATATTTGTATCATACTTAACTCCTCCTTCATACTTTATACTACAATAATTCAAACTTTACTGATTACAGTACTATCCAAACTTCTTTAAAATTACTCAAAACGTCTAAAATAAAAAAATCTATATATATTTTTAGTTATTCCTTTTAAACCAAGGACACCCTAGCAACCACCTAGAACACCTTAGACCCCCCCCCCCCCCCCCCCCCCCCCCCAGAACATTATGGCAACCAACCAAAACACCATAGCAATTAACTAGAACAACATAGAAACTATCTAGAACAATTTAACAACCACCCAGAAAACCCTAGCAATCATCTAGGGCACCCTAGCAATCACCCAGAATACCATAGCAACCAACTAAAAGCCCCTAGCAACCAGCTAGAACAGCAGCAATCATCTAGGACACCCTAGCTATCACCCATTACACCAGAGCAACCACCTATAACAATGCAATTAGAACTCTGTAGAAACCTTCCAGAACACCCTAGGCAACTAACTAGAATACCCTAGAAACCATCTAGAACACCATAGAAACCACAAATAAAACCATAGCTACCATCTAGAACACTATAGCAACCACCTAAAACCCACTACCTAGAGACAGAAAGATCAATTCTATTTGTCAAAGTTGTTTAAACTGAACTTAACATTTTGATATAAAGTATCAAGAGTGTTATCACAAACAAGTGGGTTCAGCCGCTACCATCATGTGTATAATTTGGCTTACATTGTATGCTAAATGGATGTTAACCAATTTAACCCTACTTAACAACCTCATGATATATACACTTGTAACCACCCATAACACCCTAGCAACCACGCATAACACCCTAGCAACCGCATAGCAAACCCTAGCAACCATATCAAAGAAGCAACATGTAACACCTGAGCAGCTACCATAAAACTAAGCACTACTTCACTTCACTCTACTGTACATTTCCAGTATACCAAGTATTAAAAAACGTTATTTTCAGCAAGATTCACACCACAATTTCTTCTGAAATTTTACTTTTTCTAGTTATACCATAATACCACCCAGTGTGTAAAATATGTGCATGAACATGATTCATAATAATGATAATAATAATAATAATTTTGATATGAAGTCTTGTGTCAAGTCCACTTTACTTAGGTTGCACACACACATTCACACACGCACACACACACACACACACACACACACACACACACACACACATACAAACACACATTTGATCAAATTGCATGTTTATTGCCTAACTCTTTCTTCAAATAACCCACACACAGAGACACATACAGAAACAAATACGTTATTTATGAATAGTTCATCTTCATGTGTTCAACAGTACATCTCTTTGTCATATTATTAATCCAGTAAGTAAGTGACAAGTCTGACAGATAAACACGTGTGTGTGTGTGTGTGTGTGTGTGTGTGTGTGTGTGTGTGTGTGTGTGTGTGTGTGTGCGTGTGCGTGTGTGTGTGCGCATGTGTGCGTGCGTGTGTGCGGGTGTGCAGGCTAGGGAATGGGAGGTCAGCTCTGGGGTAGTGGAAAGCATCTGTTTATGTGACAGTACCAAATGAACAGACGTAAAAGACCAGGGATGGAGAGAGAGGGAGGGGGGGGAGAGAGTGAGAAAGAGAGAGCGAGAGAGAGAGAGAGCAGACGGAAACTGTTCAGTCTATAGTAGTATATTAGTCCCGCCAAGATTGGACGCCGGGGCGGCATGGAAACTTTCCCCTCCGACTGGGAGAAGCTGCCGGTATTGAATATCCGAGAGCACAGTGAAGGGAAATGGTAAATGGAGATCCAGACGGAAAAGTTTCTCAGCTGAACCAGAAAATGTTGATTGTAAAATGACCCACATTTCCAAAAATGTTTTTGTCTGAGAATTCCCTATTTTCTTTCATAAGGAGGCCATCCTGTGTCTTTTCAGCACGTCCCCACATGGCGCAGTAAAGCTGAAATGTATATTTGAATGTTGAAAATGTTTAAAACGTATGAATGGGTTTCGAAGAGCCCTGGTGGATAGGTAAAGGGTTCTGTAAACAGGCACAGAAGCGTACCGTTAGCTAAACTAAACTATAAGAGAGATGGAGGAAAAACACCAGGATAAACTCTTTTTCAATGGCTTTAGCTTTACTTTCACTTAGGGACAGCTTATTTAGTACTTTTACTTCCCTATTAATAAGCTGGTATGACCAATGTGCTCTTCTATCCTACAACAGTAGCTGGATGCCTGCTTGGCGTTATGTTTGCTATGCAGCACAGTGTGTGATAGCTTTGATATGTGTCAGAGGATTTGATTCAACAGCACCTGTTCTTATATATATGTGTGTGTGTGTGTGTGTGTGTGTGTGTGTGTGTGTGTGTGTGTGTGTGTGTGTGTGTGTGTGTGTGTGTGTGTGTGTGTGTGTGTGTGTGTGTGTGTGTGTGTGTGTATATCAAGCATTTCATGTTTTGTCATCAGAGAGGTTTCACCATAATTGTCAATAGGTCAATGACAACATGGTTAGATGCCAGAACTTTTGTTTACATATTAAGTATTAAAGGAACAGTGCTTCATCTCATGATCTAAGACCAACATAGTTGACACATACGACAAAGCCATTCCAAGTAACTCATTATAACACATATAGAAAAGAATGTCACAAAAACTGAAAAGAAATCACTCAGTTCTGCCATTCCATGACCAATTGCTCTGCCATGAGTTGTGTTAAGGACCACTTCTCTCTGATTTGGCAAAGCAGTCACTGTGCAATTGGCATATGATGCCAGGATACATTAGCTCCTACAAGCCACAGCCAATCAGACACTGGTCCTGCCCCAGGTCCCCGGCCAACGCCCGGGACCCCCGTCCCGTACGCAGAAACTGCATTTCAGGTTGCTTCTGCCCCCGTTTCATGGTCCATGTTCACACTCTCAGAGGTGGAGGGTGGGTGGTGCATGCCACGCAGCAGTGTTATTTATAGCCTTGGAGATGGAGCTGAAGGTGGTAGTGGGGGGGGGGGGGGGGGGGGGGGGGGGGGGGGGGGTTGATGTTATTAAGCTCACCCCTGACCCAGGAGGACTAGGATCTCTCACACACTACTACATGCACACACACACACACAGATTTTGAGCGACCGTGAAGGCTGCTGTGTGCGTTGGAAGAGCTTCTGAAGTGGAGCTTCCATAGCGTCTTATCTAATGACACGCACCATGCCAGAGGTATGTGATGCTTTGGGAGCCGGGGTACACATAACACACACACACACGCACACACACACACACACACACACACACACAGGGATACACACACACACACACACACACAGGGATACACACACACACACACACACACATACACACAGGGACACACACAAGGGCACACAAACATAAACACAAGGACACACACACACACAGGGACACGCACAGGCACACAAACACACACACATACACGGACAGGGGGGCAACTGATCTGCGAGACATCTCTGCTGGCATTCTCCGGAGGTCTGCTGCTCTGCGACACTACACCTTTGACCACTACAGTCTTCCCAATGTGTTCAGTATACACTATCGGCCTGCACTGTACTTTACATTTACAGCCAGTCATTTAGCAGATGCTGTCATTCCAAGCGATTTACAAGTTAGTCTGAGAACAATCGAAGCAGGATGTTGAAACAGTTTTCTCGAAAAACTGAATTAGATTATATTTGTCTATTATTTTCAATTGTTTATTCTATTATGTTTAATTTTATTGTGGCCATTTTCAAATATTCTGATAAAATATACTCGTGGTAAATTGCATAATCGTTTAATTGAGTGATTACTTGATTTTATTACTAAGAATTTAATGGTAAGCCTACACGCAGCGGATAGGGACTGACTGATGATTTGTAGTCAAGCTGACATCCCATCATTCAAATCATCGGAAATTGAATACTGGGTAGAAACGCTCATCAAACGCATGGGATTATGACATTTTTCAAATCAATGTCCAGAAAATACGTTGGCAAAATTCCACCTGAATTATCCAGGATTCGATTTTTTAGTCGTGTGGCTTTTTTTCTACCCCTCGCATCAGATGGCATTGCATTTAAATAGTAATTTAAGTGTTTTTAAATCAGTTCTAAGACATGCTAAAAGAAAACGGCTGCATGGCGTCCAGAAAGTAGCCTATTCGCATCGGAGTGTGGAGAGAGCCGGATTTTCACGAGTGTCATCAGACACTGGGACAATGCTCTACAATGAAACGGACAGGCGGGTATTCTCTCTCTCACAGCTGGTATGCGTGCAGAGCGCACGGACGGGAGCGAGGTGGCTCGCTCCCCTCCCCGCCGCCTGCCACGGCCCAGTGACCACTAGATCCGACGGCCGCAGCAGCGGCTACCAAACACCGCTCCACTCTCTCCTCTCTCTACCTTTCTGAAGAAGTCTGCCGTTACGTCAGACACACAGGCAGAAAGTGCAGGGCAAGCAGGTCTGCGTCTTAGGAGCTATTCGTAGGCATCTGCCAAACCGGCATTGCGCGGCTCGCTGCTCAGCCACCAATAGGCTAGAAATCAACACTTTAGAAAAGCAGAAACATGTGGTAAGTGATTCTTTCATTGTGCTTATTTTTTCTCCGCGGCGATATTTTTTTTTTTTGACGGTCTTCTTCTGAAGACAGGTCTCTGCTGTGCAATGGAGCGCAGCAGCGATTAACCACGGTGGCGGTTGTTGTTGTGGCTTTTTTATCCTCTATAGCCTCAGTGCACACACCATGACATGATGAAACAGCCCCGATTTTTTATCCCGTAAATGTTTTTTTTATTTTTACATTTTGTGTATTTGATTCTTGCTCGCCTAAAAAACAACATGCCTCACGCACGGAATAGGAACCCGAGCCCCATCCCGGAGGTTACATGGGACACGGGTCTGAAGGAGATGAACGAGACGTGGAAAGGAGCGATAGCCTGCCTCGGGGTAGCCGTCTTCTTTGTCATGACCATCGGGATAATTTACTGGCAAGTGGTGGACCAGCCAAACAAGAACTGGATCCTCAGAGGGACTTTTAGCGGACTTATCTGGGAGAGGAGAACCCAGTCCTTGGTCATACAGACCCTGGACGAGGACAAGACGTATGTGGAAATAGACGTGGGGAACGTGGGGAGCCCCGACACGGAGGTGCCGTTCGTGAGGAACTTGTGCTGGCTCAACAAAACGGAGTTCTGCTATACGTGGGAGTCCGTGGCGGAGGTGAAGATCTCGCTGGAGGTGAGCGAGGATACGGAGTGCTACGGAATGAGCTGGACGCCGGCCAGCTGTCACGTGGTTCTGAAGGTAGGCCCACACCATGGCTTCAGCGCACTTCGCTGCGCTTCACTGCACACTGCAATCACAGCAATTAATTCTCAATGTTTGGATTTAAAAAAGAACCAACTTTACGCATGCACTTAGAAAATGCGCCAATTGCTGAGAACTTTACTTTGATGATACACAACTCACAGTTAAATATTGATAAATACATATTTGTGTTTTAAATGTCTCATTGGTGTTTTTATGTATTGAAGGCATTGGGTGTATTTTATTGATCGTGTACTGTACTCTTTGTGGCGTGATGAAGCGTCATTTTGATGCCTCAGGTAACGTGGTTTCGGGGCTAGGCATGACTCGAAGAGTGGTAAAGGTTCAACACGATTGTTTGTTCAGAGATACAAGGTAAACGGACATGCGCTCAGGTAAATCTTTAGTCTATATTGGTATGGGCGTAATGGCAAGGAAGGCACGCCCACAGGGTCTGATTAATCTCAAACCATAAAACGTTATATGGTGTTGTCTTGACCCCTGTGTGTAGAAGCAGAAACTAGTCAGAACTGCAGACCTGCGAATGGGTGGTCTAATGAGGTGATATAATACATTTATTAACACCAGGCGTTCCGTTTTATTTTTTGATTACTCGAAAACCCAAATGCGCCAAGGGTTAGTTGTGCGCCATTGTGCACACGGTATGACTCGGTTCCGATTTTATTCTAATCGGCCTCGTCGTCTTATTTTGTTGTTTTTAATCATCCGTGGCGGTTGGCTATTGTGTGTTTTGTAGGCCTACTGCTAATCTCTCTCCACTGGAACATTCCTCGGCATTATTTCACATGTGATGTGTGACGTGAGAAATCTTTTTTACATAAAGTAGCCCAAGTCTCCAAAACCCCAGACACCTGTTGCTCCAAACCCCAGCACAGAAAAGCACCAAACTTTAGCTCAAGTGGAAATGAAGATCACAGCCGTACTGTCTGGGGCTGCAAAAAACAATTCACCCGTAATCTCGTAAAAAATGCCATACATAATACCATAGGAATCGGAGTGCATGAATGAATGAATGAATGAAAATATCGAATTTACGGATTTTGGACTACATTTTAATCGTCACATCTTCTAATATGTCTATCTCATTTATCTTACCTATTTTGGATACAAATACTAAATTGTAGACTAAGAAACATAAGTTATATGTTACTATTGTCAGTCCATTTGTATTTGTACCCTACTTCACCTTACACTCACAGTTATTTTATTTGGAATCAAATTTGAATACATTTATTTGTATGACTGACTGCTAGTTATATTACCTGCTGGATTATTACATGATATAGTCTAATTAATGTGTGTGTATGTGTGTGTGTGTGTGTGTGTGTGTGTGTGTGTGTGTGTGTGTGTGTGTGTGTGTGTTTGTGTGAGTGTGTGTGGGTGTGTGCATGCGTACGTGCATGCATGGATATGAATGTGTCTTCATGTGCATGCATGGTATTGAGTGTGCGTATCTGTGTTTGTATGTGTATGGGTGGGTGTGCATGTGTATGTGTGTGTGTTCATGGTTATGTATGTGTGATTGTGTGTATGTGTGCATGTTTATGTATATATGTGTGTGTGTGTGTGTGTGTTTGTGTGTGTGCATTTGTTCATGGTTACGTTTTTGTGCGTGTGTGTTCATGGTTATGTATGGGTGTGTGTGAGTGTGTGTGTATTTGTGCGTGTGTACGTGGCTATGTATGTGTGTTCATGGTTATGTATGTGTGAGTGTGTGTGTGTATTTGTGTGTGTATGCATGGTTATGTATGCATGTGTGTGTGTGTGTGTGTGTATGGTTATGTATATGTTTGTGCGTGCGTGTGTGTGTGGTTGTGTATATTTGTGTGTGTGTGTATATGCATGGTTATGAATGTGTGTGTGTGTGTGTGCATGGTTATGTATATGTTTGTGCGTGTGTGTGTGTGTGCGTGGTTATGTATGGGTGTGTGTGTGTGTGTATGCATGGTTATGTATGCCTGTTTGTGTGTGCATGGTTATGTATATATGTGTGTGTGTGTGTGTGTGTGCGTGTAACCTCCCCACCAGGACTGCTTCTCTATGAGCAATGTGTCATGGTACGGTGGCGGCAGCGTGCGTGGCCAGAGCTGGCCAATGAACGAGCAGAACACCAGCATGCAGCCCTTCGTCGTCAGCGACCTCAGAGACACTCCCTCTGGATACGGCTCTGCTCTGGAGCGATACTTCTTGGGATCGTCTGGTAAGCGAGAGCTAGAAGAATCCATGGTAACATAAGTAAAGTCAGGGTAATGTATCTGTAAAGCACATTTAACGTTTCAGTAGACCCCCGTAAGAGAACCTCTGCCTGCGAGTAAAAGAAGGCAATCGGAGCGTTCGTCGTAAAGCTTTTCAGAAAAAAAACGGACACATTGGGTTCCTCGAGCCAGCGTGCAGCTCTGGAAAAGTGTTTACCCTGTTTAACAACTTTATGCATTATGGTCAAAAATATCACAGAAATGGTCACTAATGCTTTGTGAGACCGAAATCGTTTTCAGTGGAAAAAAGCAATTTGGGGCTTTGCTTACCCTTTAAAGGGACAGTGTGTAGAAATGTCTAGCAGAACGGATGTTTTAATTACTCTTTAATCAAAAGTATGTTTTAATTAGTCCAGCGGAGCGGACTTGGCAGAAGTATGTTTTAATTTGTGCATAATACCATTAGAGTAAGAATCTTTTTGTTTTCGTTACCTTAGAATAAGTCCTTTATATCTACATAGGGAGCAGGTCCTCTTCCACGGAGGCCACCATGTTGAACCGCCATGTTTCTACAGTAGCCCAGAACGGACAGACGCCTCTAGAGTCTCTCTACGTTTTTAAAGAGATTTGCTTTGGGCTCAGAGTTGTAGGAAAGAGGGGGGCGTGTTACACCCAATGGCTGTGGCCCATTTATGACTATTTTTTAGTTCCGTCACTGTGTAAGAGCATTATAATGACAGAAGCGATGTCGTATATGGAATGCCCCACCCACCGTGGCGTTATACTATGTATCCGAGAAGCTTAACCCTCTCTCGGACGTGGACATCTATATCAACCGCCGGCCAGACGGAGCTCCACACCTTCACACAAACAGTGGCATTATACTGTAAGTGTCCAAGAAGCTTAACCCTCTCGGACGCGGACATCAACCTCAACCGCTTCACGGACGGTGCTCCACACATCCACACACACCGTGGCGTTATATATAAGTGTCCTAGAAGCTTAACTCTCTCTCGGACACGCCATCAACATCAACCGCTGGCATGATAGAGCTACACACATCCACACACACTGTGGCGTCATACTATGTGTCCGAGAAGCTTAACCCTCTCTCGGACGCACCTTATATTGCCTATGCAGACAAGCTTATGCTCCGTCCTTGCACCAAAATATCCTATGTATTTAGAAGATTCAATCAGAATGGAGTTTCACTTTGAATCCAAGTGTAAAATAGTGCAGCGAACGGCAGATCGCGAATTAGGGCGATAATGACAAGTGGTTTTGCATTCTTTAATACATCCACGTTTTAGAGCTGTTCGTTGTTGAGGTAGTTTCCCTGTTTGATACCTAAAAGTAGGCTATCACTCTTATGGAGAAAGTTGTTTTCCAAAACGAAACTGTTGCTATACAACTGCACACAGTCATGTTATCAAAAGGAACCTATATATTCACGTCCCGCAGTGCAAGTAAACATTGGCTTGTAGCGTTGACTGCTATCGAGATGAATTATGAATTCATATAACAGATTCTATTAATGTAGTATACCACCATGGATGCAATAAGAGGAAAGTGTATGAGAAACGTAAATAGGTTGTTACCTCCGCCATGTCCTACAACATACACAGTGACCATGGTGACTGTGATGAAGAAACCTGATAGTGATTGGTTAAACAAATTTATTCGCAGGCTAGAGCCATCAAAAATCCACAACACTGGACCTTTAAAAGCATCCAGGCCAAGGGCTGGACAACTTGGATAAATAAAAACAGCAATTTGCAGTGCAAAATATGACAGACAGACCGCTTCTGTTCAAACGCCAGGGAGAAAAAATCGATTTTGCAGGCGGATTCGGATGTGTAGATAGAAGGAGCAGAGCTGACAAGCAGACTATTTCACAACTTTGGGGGCAGCAAAGGCACAGTCCCCTTTCAGCTTTAACCAAACCCGTGGAACAGTTAAAAGCGTCTGGTTCGAAGGTGTATGTAAATGTACGGTACTTATTTGCTGAGATGAGTCGATGTTGAAAATGGAGGTTTCCCCATCGTTTGCGCATCATCACACCCATGGAAACCCGCTGCCTGGTTGAATATTGGTTGATGCTAGATCCCATGGGGTTATGGCACAGAAGAGTGTTGGCTATCATCTCACTGGCTTTCACTGCTGGCCAATAAGCAACGGCAGTTTAACTTTCCAAACTAGGGTGGTGGTCTGTCCAACCAGTCGGATAGAGGGCCTAGCCCTCTGGCTGCCTTTAGCCTGGAATTCCCAGGAGGAGCTGGGGTGTTTACAAACCATACCGGGGGCAGGGGGGTCAATTCCAGGCCAGGGCCCCAAACGGCACCACCACCTTCTCTGTCACCACCATCTCTATCACCACCACCTCTATCACCACCACCACCACCAACTCCCTACCACCACCAAAACCGCCGCCTCCAACACCATCACCACTGCCTCCACCACCACCTCCCTACCACCACCTCCCTACCACCACCATCCACCATCCACCATCCACCACCACCACCCAACAGACAGCTGGCCGTGCAGGACACATATAACCCGTCTGTGGCGTCCTGGCTCAGTAATTGGGAGCTTAGACAACAAAGGCAAGGGAAACACCTTTAGAATCTTTAATTAACTCTTTGAGGCTTGGGACGAGGCGGGGGGAAATTGCCTTTTGTTTCTATTAGAGAGGCAGGTTGGGTGAGGACTGGGGGTTGCAATGAGAGTGTGTGGTTGTATGTGTGTATGTGTGTGTGTGTTTGGGGGGGGGGGGGGGGATAGTAATAGCTGAGCAGGTTATTATTGGGGGCAGTTGGACTTTATTCCGGGGTTAAATGACAGCTGGCGGATGTAAATTGTTAACATGACTGATGAGGAATGTGTACGCTGTGTGTGTGTGTGTGTGTGTGTGTGTGTGTGTGTGTTTGTGCATGTGCACACGTTTGTTTATGATGTTTGTGTATTTGTGTGTGGATATTATATTAAGCTTGTAGTTGGGTATCAGTCTGTCAACGTGTTAAGGAATCACACCCACTTTGCATGTGTGTGTCTATAAGTATCTTTATAAATATATTTGGTGTGTGTATGTGTGTGTTTGTGGAGCTAAGTGGAGGTCACAACATCTGCTAAAAGCCATAATTATAATGTGACAAAATAACGTCTGTTCACTTACTGTGGGCTATGCCCTGTCTTTACAAACCAACCTCTCTCACACACACGCATGTCCATGTAACTCAGTGCCAAGCTTAACCGGACTAGTGGTATGATTTTGTGAGCGCAGTAGTAATTACTGGTACCCAGCATAACTCATTGATTCTTTGCTCAGCATCGCAGGGAAGGCAAAACATATTGGACCACAAGTGACTCCAATCATGACAACTGTTTTAATGTTGCTAAGCGTCCACTCAGCAATATTTGGGGCAAAACCCCAGAAATATCAAGCCAGAGCTCTGGCAGTGAAACAGCAATGCTCAAAGCTGATTTGATGATGGATCGGTCATTTAGGCAGACATATGATCTTATGAGGGGACAGGCTGATGGTTCTCTAATGTGTTTCATTGTTTAAAGGACAATACCGGTCTGGGTGATCAAACCATCGTAGCCATCTCTAACTTAAATATCCGTTACCAACATAATTTGTCAAAGTTACTTTATCTAATATGGGGCGGGATTGATATGATGACTAGATGACCAAGATGGCTGCCACTGATATGGCACGGTCTGTTAAATCCGCTATTGCAACAGTATTAAACTAACTGTACATTGTATTTTCTCTAAAAGAAGATAAAACAACTGCACCTAAAGTGTTGGTGAGTGTTGATAAGAAGGCTGTGTTTCCCATACATCAGACAGGATTTGGTCAAAGTTTAATAAACCAACGCAGCCCGCATTGCTAGATCACATGTTTTGTTGCTCTAGTTGATTGTAGGTCTTTCTGATTGCGTTCAGAGGCATTTGGGTCTGTGCCTGTTAATAACACCCTTGGAAAAAGGGTTAGGGTTAGGGCATGACAATAATAATATTCATTATGCACGTAAAAAAAGATTACATTTGATATAAAAATATCTATATTTTGTACATTTGAGCAACTCTGTATGTTTCATTACCCTACAGCAGACACTGCCTCCGCTGACTGCACGTCATTGCCTTAAGTAGAAGTCAACTGATTTGTATTTGTAGCTCTTAGTGTCATCACACACTGCATTGTAAGATCAAGGTCAAAAAACAGATCATTGTTCTGTTCTCATCCGTCCAGGCATTCCATTCCATTCCAAATCTTCACAAGATATGGATTTGTTTTAATGAATGCACAGGAACAGGCAAAAGTTGTGTCTTAGGAAGACTTCAGTGTATTAACACTGTTAGCGATTCAATTGATTAGTAAATAGGACACACACATACCGTTTTTCAACACACACAAACAAAATCATTATTTAATTATTCAAATTACTCAATGTAGCCCAGAATTGGCTGTGTTTATCATATTTTACACAACACTGACCGTAGTTACAAAAAAATTTGGTTACAGTCCAAAAGTCGCTATAGTTACCACCCAGAGACAAACATATACATTGCTGTAGCTAAAGTAACCAGAGCTAGCTTGGAGATAATATTGGACTGTGATTGCTATTCATGACAGAGAGAACCCCTGGACAGAGAGAGAGAGAGAGAGAGAGAGAGAGAGAGAGAGAGAGAGAGAGAGAGAGAGAGAGAAAATGGAGAGATTACTGAGTTGTGTGGGTCTTGTGTTTAGAGTGAGCCATGGTAAGAGGGTGAAGTATAAGAAGGAATGCCCCACAGCAGTACAGTACAGTAGGGTGACATTTGAGATGGATGCCAACTGTTGGTTCTTTCCGTAGGCCCACCTGTCTTTAAACGTACCGTATTCCCAAGCTGCTGGGGACAGCTTGAATGGTGCTGAAACCACACGCCGTGGGGACATAAAATCCCATTAACTTCGAGCACCAAACGCACTTCCACCAAATCCATGTTTGTGGTTTTACCGTTTGAAGCGTTTAAATTGTATTTTTATTATAAAATAATCGGATTAATCACATGATAATGCTGAGATTGATCGTAATTAATTGCAAAATCCAAAGTAGCTGGATAAATGCCCCCAAATGAAGTATATTAATTCAAAAGACATTCAATTATTGTGGAAGATGAGTAAAGCATTGAAAAGCATTGAATACCCTGGTAGAATATGTTGAAATACACCTCTTAGTATCAAAACTGTGACATATGGTCTAACCTTTTCAGTGATTCCCCTATTCCACAGGGGGGCTATAGTTACCTCACCACTAGTTTAGGGTAGTTCATAAGGTTATTCGTATTTTAAGAGGTAAGCTTAGCCCTAGTTATGGTCATTTATAATTGACCTTCCAAAAATCGGATGATAGTGAGCAAGAGGACTCCACGCGAGAATAGATGGAACAGCCATCGTTCTCCTATTCAGCAAGCAGAGAAACAGCCAGACGTTGCGTCCAGACACCCGTGCTCTGTAGCGGGCATCATAGTTGCCTCATAGCTGCATTCGTGAAGTGTGCAGACAGCCCACGCAAGGTGGCCATGGCCTTCATAGTCGCCGTTTGGCCCTTCAAGTGTGGACATCGTGCACTTCAAAATTTCAGAGGTGCGCGACATGCGACAAATCTCTGTATGTATGGAATCAGATTGCGTCAATAAAATCGAACAAAACCTCTTAAATCTCAAACAGAAATAAGAATTCTATTGAAGTTAATCTCAAAACGAACGCTTATAAATTGCAAACAAATTATTTTGGTCATTGTGTAAACTTGTTCTTTTACATTTTTGATAGTATTTCCATTTGTTTACATTCCCCTCCGCCTCTTTCTCACCTATCCGACTTTTACCCTCACTGTTCAAGTGTTTGCGTGTATGCTGCCAGCTCTCTCGTTTGGCGTTGCAAGATTTTTTGTTTGCAGTTCTGACACCAAACTCCTGCGTGGGCGGGTTTTCTTCAGGGGTGCGGCCCCATTGGCTAATGCGTTTTTGAGTGATAGCTCAGTGCCCTGGACGTTGTTCAGTGCATGAGTTTTGGTTTTGGCGCACAAGGACACTCTAAACAGCACAGACAACATATATGAGCAATACTTACACTTTATTAATCTGGTAGGAATCCAGTGAAGTAAGCTAGTTGGTAGTGAATTCCTAGTGCTGCTTTAAAATAAGAATCGTTGTGCTTTCGTTACCTTACAATGAGCCCCTTTTTGTCTTCAAAAGGAGCGGGTCCTCTTCAATGGGGGCCGTTTTGGTGTAAGAGTTGTAGGAAGGTGGGGGCCGTGTTATCCCCGTGGACATTACCCATTTGTGATCATTTTTTAGTACCGTCATTGTGTAGGAGCGTTATAAATGAGCGATGTTTATGTGAAATGTGCAACACACGCGCGTTGTGTGTCAGAGTAGCTTGACCCTCTCTCGGACGCGCCCTCAGATGGCCTAGTGCAGCCAAGCATGCTCCTGTCCTTCGTCCGTCCGTCCGCTAGTTGCTACAAAATGTTACACACTGGACCTTTAACGTTGACAGCCCTTATTTGAATATTACATTTTCTGGATTTGGTTGTATGGAGAATAGTGATTAGGGAAATCACATGTTGATAAAAAATACAGCTAAGACTTACAATGTTCAGATGCAAGCATGTCTGCACAGCACCAAAGGAAAGACTTGTTCTTCATGCCAACAATCAAAAAAAAATTCAACATTAATAATATGAACAATAATAATTGTTCTTATAATAATAATCATAATAAAAGCGAACTACCACTTGGTTATTATAAAGGTAGAGGCACTTTACATCACCTCCGCTGCATCCTTGGAAGTTTCCAAATTGGAAAATGACACAGTGCAGGTGTGAGTTTCATCAGTTGGTATTCTGTTAATTTGACTGATTGCAAATGGACTACATCAGCATAAACCGATAACTGTCATTAATTTCCCTTGGTTGGTTCTTATTGAAAGTAAGTTTCCATTGCAAAGGAAATGTGTGTCATAATACACACACAACCACACAGACACACATGCGCACACACGCACACACACACACACACACACACACACACACACACACACACACACACACAAAGATCCACACACATTTCGAGATTTCATTGATGACTTTGGTGGTGAAGACTGTAGGTGTGCAGGTGTCCTAAATACGGGTATAAAACGTAGGGGGAGAGGGTGACTGTGGCCCATATGGTCTCCAGCACAAGCTAGTATCACCCCCTCCATCCTTCAGTAAGCCTGGTTCTTCACCTTTGACCTCTGGGAAGGTTCACGAGGCAGTCAGCAGTCAGTCTGACAGAGAGAGAGAGAGAGAGAGAGAGAGAGAGAGAGAGAGAGAGAGAGAGAGAGAGAGAGAGAGAGAGAGAGAGAGAGAGTAAATCCACATGTTTGGTTTAAAAATGTTTGGATTTGGACTTGAGAATCATCCGCTATGCCCTAAGAGACAGAGGTGTCTTTCTCCATGTCTGTCACATGTCTCTTTACACCCAGTAAATACATTTATGGTATATGCCTGTTATTAAAAAACAACTTTGTTTTTCATTTTCTTTTTACAATCTGCATGCTTTGAAGGTGAGTGGATACGGTCAATCAGACATTCTCATCTTTTAGTGAGTCAGTGGATATTCATGTCCATCAGACATCCACATCTTTTAGTGAGATAGTGGAAAGTATTGCAGCAAGATATGTATTTTGGATTATAACGATTTTCCCGAACTGTGTAACTCCCTGTAACACACTACCTCAGCCATTGCTAAAAATAAAACCATTTTTAGTTTCATTGTGATGAATGAATCATAGTGTTTTATGTTGAAACACTTAAGTGTCAGCTGTTAGCTTGGGTTGCTCCACCTCTATCATCAAGAACCTCCTTATCTACACTGGTGGAGGCACTTGCCAAGCCATAGCAAGCGGGGCCCTCACATCTGAAAAGATAAATTTCATTGCTACTTATATATTTTCTAATAAACCCAGAGGTTGTGACTTAATACCTTTGGAAAGGGTAGTAGAGGTGTCACAGCTATCTGTTTGACATTATGCCTCGCATGCACCCGCAAACTCCATATCGCCTCGTAGGACACCCTCTCCGGCTACATGAAGGATAGTATTTTAATCCTGACTCTGAAACCGTTTGTCGGATTCTAAAGTCTTACTGTTGGTCCTACATTCTGCTGGTATTTGCCTCATCTTGTCTCATCAGAGGAGCTTGCAACTGTCCCAAATGGAAATGAAAGCAGTCCGTCTGGCCTAGATATGGCTCACGTACCATGAGAGATCCCCAGATCGGCTTTCTAACTCTGAGATCTTGTTAAGTTGGTCATAACTGATTGGGTCAAGAAGTTGGAAGGCTAGGCTAGGCTAGGCTAGGTGAGACGAGGACATGCTACGTTAGGATATGCTTGCCCAGGTCAGGTCAGACAGGTGTCTATGGTTGAAGGATTCATTTCTTTATACAGGGTCAGTTGCCAACCTGGTATGAAAGAGAGCAATGCAGAGGGGAAGCTATAGCAAGCTGTGTTTAAGGGTAGCAGGGTACAGGACGGTGGGTGAAGGTGGGACTTGGGAAGGGGTGAGAGGAAGGGAGCAAGGGGGTAAGGAATGGGAGGAGGTAACTTGAGAGTGGGCTGGCATTCCTCTCAGGGCAGCTACATCTGTGAACACAATTATCTGCTTCACATAATCTCATCATTTCAAATGGTTTGTGATACACACACTAGTAGAGAAGGGCTCAGGTTGACATGTAAAGTCATTTGGCATTGAAAGCATTAAAGTATTGAATACAGGTTCTTCTACTTTTTGTCCTCCACCTTTGTTTACCACAGTAATAGAATACGAGATTTGATTGATTTGTATGAGCAGTCATTTTTTTTATGTTTTAGCAATTGCTTAGGGTCTTCCATTGTGACTGTGCATAACTATTTGTCTTAATGATTATAAATAATTTTGCTTGTTGTATCTATGATTGTTAAGGGAAACTGAGCGAGAGGACCCAAATGCTCGACACAGAGGCACAGACACGACGGTGTGGGTAGCAAGGTGTTTAATGCAGGCGGGTAATCAGACAAGCAGAGGGTTCGGCAACAGGTAGGCAGTCAGACAGGCAAGGGTTCGGCAATGGGTGGGTAGTTAGGCAGACTCTCCTGATTTGCCCTCTTCGACTGTCCATTGGTTTGCGGGTGGTACCCAGAAGAGAGACTGACCGTGGCTCCTAGGGCTGCACAGAACGCTCACCAGACCTGGAAGATGAACTGAGGTCCCCGGTCCGAGACGATGTCTGCAGGGATGCCATGCAGGCGGAAAACGTGGACCACCAGAAGGTCCGCTGTCTCCCTAGCCAAGGGAAGTTTGGGCAGGGCTAGGAAGTGGGCGGTCTTGGAGAATCAGTCAATGACCGTGAGGATGGTTGTGTACCCCTAGGACAGGGGGAGCCCGGTGACGAAGTCCAAGGCAATGTGAGACCAAGGGCGACTGGGGATAGGCAGGGGCCGGAGCAAGCCGGAGCGGAGTCGGGTCGAGGATTTGTTCTGTGCACAGGTGGGACATGCGGCGATGAATGAGCGGACGTCCGTGTCCATGCTGGGCCACAAGAACCATCTACGGATAAATTCTAGGGTGCGGGTTATGCCTGAGTGACAGGTGAGTCTTGTAGAGTGGGCCCAAGTAAGCACCCTAGACCGCACCGCGTCCGGGACAAACAAGCGGTTGGGAGGACCGGTGCCGGGGTCTGGATGTTGTCCCTGCGCCTGGAGGACGGCAGACTCGACCTCCCAGATAAGCGTAGCGACAAGGCAGGTGGACGGCAGGATGGGTTCGGGGTCCGTGCAGGGGTCCTCGGGTGAGTGTAAGCGGGACAAGGCATCCTGCTTAATGTTCCGGGAGCCAGGTCGGAAGGTCAAGGTAAAAGACCGAAAAACAAGACCCATCTGGCCTGCCGAGAGTTGAGCCTCTTGGCAGACTGGATGTACGACAAGCCAATTTCACCGTCAGTAGTTCACGATTGCCCACGTCATAGTTCCGCTCGGGAGAGGTAAGCCTACGGGAGAAAAAGGCGCATGGGTGCAGCTTGTGGTCCATGGGAGAGCGTTAGGACAGCACCGACCCTATCCCGGTGTCCGAGGCGTCGACCTCCACCACAAACTGGAGAGAGGGATCAGGTTGGGCAAGGATGGGTGCAGACACGAACCGTTCTTTGAGACCCCGGAAGGTGGTCTCGGCCTCCGGCGTCCATTCAAAGGGTTTCTTGTTGGAGGTCAGGGCCGTGAGGGGTGTGGCGATGCGACTGTATCTGCGAATAAAGCGGCGGTAAAAGTTGCCGAAGCCAAGGAACCACTGGAGCTGCTTACGGGAGGAGGGAGAAGCCCACTCTGCCACTGCGGAAACCTTGGACGGATCCATCCTCACCTCACCCTGACCTATGACGTACCCCAGAAAGGGGATGGACGGGACATGGAACTCGCACTTCTCCTCTTTGACATACAGTTTGTTCTCCAGAAGGCATAGGAGAACCTGCCGCACATGCAGCTTATGCTCCGCCAACAACTTGAAGATCAGGATGTCGTCCACATAAACAAAAACTGTGTGGTTGAGCATATCACGGAGGACATCGTTGACCAGGGATTGGAACACAGCTGTGATACTCGAAGTGACCCAGGGGGGTGTTGAAGGTGGTCTTCCATTCATTCCCCTCCCGGATGCGGATCAGGTGGTAGGCGTTGCGTAGATCTAATTTGGAGAACACTGTGGCTCCATGGAGGGGAATGAAGGCAGAACTAATGAGGGGTAAGGGGTACTTGTTCTTAACCGTGATGTTGTTTAGCCCCCTGAAGTCAATGCAAAGCTGGAGAGAACGGTCCTTCTTGCTGACAAAAAATAACCCTGCCCCTACCGGGAAGGAAGACGGACGGATGATTCCGGCAGCGAGGGATGTACTCCTCCATGGACTCCCGTTCCGGTCGCGAGAGGTTGTACAGGCGACTGCTAGGCAGGGGGGCCCCGGGAAGGAGGTCGATGGCACAGTCATAAGGGCGGTGAGGTGGCAGGGATAGGGCGTGGGACTTACTAAAAACCAAACCCAAGTCGTGGTAAACCTCCAGTACAGAGGACAGATCAGGGGGTGCAGAAGCGATCCTGGACTCCGGGGCGGGGGGAGATTGGGCGGACCGCAGGCAATGGGAATGGCAGTAAGTGCTCCAAGATGTTACTCTCCCGGCCCTCCAGTCAATCTGGGGGTTATGTGTCCGAAACCAAGGGTAACCCAGCACTACTGGGGTAAACGGACAGTCTATCACGTGGAGGGATAGGGATTCCCAGAAATCAACAGTTTGACTGGAACCGTCCGGTGCTCCACACGGGCGAGCAGCTTACCATTAAGGGCCTGGGCCTCGATTGGGGAGTCAAGTGGGTTAGTCTCAATGCCTAGCTGCAGCACCACCTCCTGGTCGATAAAACTCTCATCCGCTCCGGAATCTAAGAGGATGGTGAGGGGTAGAGTCTGATCTCGCCACAGGAGGGTGACATCGAGCAAAGGACGAAGAACCAAGGTGTTTCGGGCGCGACTCGCCAGGACCTCTCGGGCTACTGGCGAGGCCGCTCGTTTCCTGGGCGAGTGGGGCAGATGGACACGAAGTGTCCCGGTTGGCCACAATACAGGCCGGACCTAGACTGCATGCAACGCTCTCTCTCCTCGGGGGAAAGTCGGGTACGTCCCAATTGCATAGGCTCCGGCTCGGGAGGAATCGATGCTTCGCGACGGGGAAGGCTGGCGCTCGAGGGTGGAGACCGGGGCGCTGCAGGCGGAACGGAGATGGGCGTTGGTGACGGACGGAAAGCTCACTCTCGACAGCGCTCGCGAAGCCGGTTGTCTACCCAAATGGCAAGAGCAATCAGTTGATCGAGGTTCGTGGGATCCTCTCGGGAAACCAACTCATCTTTGACGGCGTCGCCGAGCGTGCTCAGAAAAAACCCCTGCAAGGCTTCGTTGTTCCAGCCGTGAGAGTGCGGAACTCAATGGCGAAAGCGGCTACGCTGCATGAGCCTTGGCGAAGGGACAATAGGTGTCTCGAAGCATCCCTACCCCGTACAGGATGATCAAACATCTTACGCATCTCTGCCATGAAATCGGAATAGGAGGAACAGATCTCTGAGCCGCACTCCCATACGGCCGTAGCCCAGGCGAGAGCCTCTCCTCGTAACGCTCTGATCAGGTAAGCAATCCGAGATTTGTCGGTGGGGTAAGTCAGAGGCTGCTGTTCGAATACCAACGAACACTGCATGAGGAATGCACGGCAGGACCCTAGGTCGCCCTCATAACGCTCGGGAGCCGGTGGGCTCGGGGCAGGGTTTGGGCTCAGAAGTTCAGGGACTGCGGGGGGAGGCGGCGGAGCTTGGAGTTCTCGGATTACCTGAGAAAACTCCCGGATACTGGACGTGATTTCCTGTAGGGCCAGGTCATGCTGCCCTAGGAGGGCTCCTTGGCGAGAGATTACCTGTCGGAGGTCTGCTGTGTTGGCTGAGTCCATGATGGCTAGTTCGTACTGTTAAGAGGAACTGAGCGAGAGGACCCAAATGCTCGACACAGAGGCACGGACACGAAGTTGTGGGTAGCAAGGTGTTTAATGCAGGCGGGTAATCAGACAAGCAGAGGGTTCAGCAACAGGTAGGCAGTCAGACATGCAAGGGTTCGGCAATGGGCGGGTAGTCAGGCAGGCGGAGGCTCGGCAATGGGCGGGTGGTCAGGCAGGCGGGGGTACGGCAATGGAGCGGGTGGTCAGGCAGACTAATCAGAGGGAGAAGGTGGTTAGCAAAAGAGCAGAGATCAGGCAAGCGATCAAATCTCAAGGAAGAGCCAGTGACGAGGTACTAACTAGAAAAGTGTGAACAATGAACTAGCGCCGGCTGCTTGGAGATCCGGGGCTGATATAGAGTGTGCTGATGATGATTGCCGGCCGATGTGTAAACAGAGGAGCACGTGGAGAAGTGGCAGCCGGCGCCCGCTAGGTGATGGAAGTGGACGACGTGACAATGATGTAATGTGTGTGTGGTGTGGTGTGCGTTCATGTGTTTGTGTGCGAGTGTGTGTGTGTCCTCTACAGAGGACAAACAATAAGCAATGAATGTGACCTAGTATTCCAGTACCCCTCCCCCTCTACGATTATGTCAGACTGTATATCCTTGCACTGCCTAGTTCTACACAGATCTCTCATGAGTTCTCAGTAAACATGCACTCCACCACTGGTAGTGTCAAGCGACTGTAAACTCATCCAACCACATACTCCTCAGTCTCATTCTAGAGAAGCTTGTCAAGTGATATCGCTGACCCAGCCTACACTCTACCTCGATGCCGTCTCCGTTACCGCCAACACTCTCACGTTATGTCACATCAATGACATCTGCCATTGACAATCACATAGTAAGGCCAATAGCGCGTCACTTTTTTTCAAAATGTTTAAAGAGTAGGGACACACTGTGGGCCTTTTTGGAGTTTGCTGCCACCTATAGGTCGGATGGGAAAATAGAAAATATTAGTCCTGTGAACTGATCGAAAACACAGGTTTGTTCAGGTCACACAGAGTTTCAAAATCGGTCCTACAAAACCAGGACTTTTTGCCAAATTGCCAAGTTTGTATAAATTGTGCAGCTGACTCATTCAGACTAATCTTTGTGAACCTGTGGTTTAGTTACGGTACTGCATACAAAAACATCTTACTTGTCAAACCGTTGTGCTGTATTTTGATATGCAGCAATACTTTATTCCTTGACTGTCTGGACGCCTTATGTTGTATTTACATTGACAATTTCTTCTTATGTAGAATTAGCTCAGGCTTAAGCTTTCTGAAGGTCTTTGGCAGCGTGAGGGATTTTTCTTGTCTTGCTGCCTCTCTGGCATTTCTAAGTAATGCCAGACAGTTATGATTCTGTTCATACATCCTTGGATGTTGCACACGCTTTGCTTTGCCCTCCCTGTGCCGGCACTCATTGGTTGTTCCAGTTCTTTGTACATGATTGGTCTAGTATGAGCTACCTGACCACAGCTCATTAGTTGAATAAAAAAATCAGTTTTCACTCAGAGAAACAAAGAAAATGTGAACAGGGCGTATCAGGACACTTTTTATGTCATTACTCAACGTTGTGTAACGAGAGTTAGCAAATTTGCACATTTTGGCAAACGCCCATACACACCTTTAACATAACATGGTGTACTGCAATCTAAGAGTAGATTCATGTTTTTGTTTTGTTTGCCATTAGCCATTAAGCAGATGTTTTTATCCAAAGCCACAATTAATAAGGCTGAGACCAACCAAAGCGTCCAATCAACATTCACACTCAACTTCATGATTTGATGTATTTTCTTATACATGTCCTCCCAGGTGTCGCTGTGCTGCTCTCCCCAGACATCCCAGTTCAGCTGGGGGTGGAGAGCAGGCAGCAGTTCTGCCTCCAGTCCCTGCCCGGCATGGAGCGTCTTCCTTTGCAGTACAGCGTGTGTGTGGCACACCATGTCAAGGCCGTCCACCAGGAGGCGGCGTCACAGCTTTCACAGCACAGCAGGGAGCTGCCGAACATGAGAACCCTCTGGTTGGTCTCCATGCCTCATGACATAGAAAGGACATGACATTCAGCTTTTTTTTTTTAACACATGGACACGACAAGTATGTAGTGACGTTGAGGCAGCAGATCCCCAAGCTGACGGCACCTTACCTACTTCATGTATATGTGCATATGTGCAATACGTCAAAGAGAAAATAATTCAGGAGCATTTTTATAGATATTAATATTTTATGTAAATGTACATCTCATGTTCATTTCTATGCACATTTTATTAAATGACATGCATTACTTTTGGTACATATGCAAATGTTTTCGTAAATGTTTTTGTAAAAGTAATGCAACTGCAAGTGTCTTCAGATTATAATGCCTTACGGTACTTTTTCTTTTTCTGTTTCAGTGATATTTGTTACTTAAATGTATTCCATTCTCTTAATTTAAATCTTAATCTATTCTCTCTCTATAATCTACACCTTGACGTAGCTTGTAATGCCGCAATTGTATCCGCCCAAGATCAATAAAGAGATCTGATCTTTTTTTAGGTTACCTTTCTGGAATTTTCTAGCCAGTGTGGACTCGGGTGTGAAGGTGGAGAAGGAACTGAGAACCTTTTCCAACCGCCTCAGGAGACACCATCTGAGTGAGGGGGTCATCAGCCTCAACGAACATTCCACCACCCTCCTCGCTGACATGGTAGGTTCCGTTTTGCAGCAATGTACCTTTGCAATTTGTGTTTGAAATTCACCCTTTAAGAGTTTGAGATCCAGGTTGGAGGATTTCACTGTGAGGAATTTCGGATTCTTTGCGGCCTTCTGAAAGGATATGGCTACAGTTTTGATGATGAGTTTTGTCTGTGTTCTTGTGTGCCATAGAAAGTATGGCAAAATAATGAATGAGGTTGATGCTATTTTTATTTAATTTCCAATAGACTGTATTGAGCACTAACTGTTTACTTTTTACTCACCATCAAGACCTTTAACGTTACAACCAAATCAATCCATCCATCCATCCATCCATCCATCCATCTATCTATCTATCATCTATCTATCATCTATCTATCCATCCATCTATCTAACTATCTATATATCTATCCATCTATTTATCTCTATATCCTATCCATCGTTCCATCCATCCATCTTTCCATCCATACCTCATCCCTCCATCTATCTATCTTTCTATCTATCTATCTATCTATCTATCTATCTATCTATCTATCTATCTATCTATCTATCTATCTATCTATCTATCTATCTATCTATCTATCTATCTATCTATCTATCTATCTATCTATCTATCTATTTAAATATCTATCTATAATCCTCATTCATAAAACTGATGGTGTGTTTCGTGAACTTTGTCCTAACTGAATTGTGGCGTCAGGGCTGGTTGGTTAGGAGGGGGATTAGGCTGCTGGTCAGAGAGGCAGATGAAAGCTGTGTTCTTGTGGACGTCTACACCAGGGGAGCAGTGGGAGAGGGAAGGATTACAGGTTCACCAAAATGTCACCAAGTAGAACAACATGTTTTTCACTCGGAGAACACATGCGTTACGGCTGCATGATTAACCGTGTGAGGTTATACTGTGTTTTCTGTGTCAGGGGGTTCAATAGAATTTACAGTAAACTGATAGTTTTTCTCAATTGCTTTGGCTCAGTTCTTCAGTACAAGTACTTAAGCATCTAACCAAATAGTGCATAGATATAATGTTATATCTAATATTGTTGTGCTGTGAATTAATATTGTACAGGAACTGGGAAAAGTGTTGTATACTCTGTAAGAAGACGTTATTTTCACAGGCTCAGTTCCTCACAGGTACAGGACTAAAGAGATTCTCCGAGTTCACCTCTCATTTTCCCATGGCCTCCTCACGAGGTGCCCTGCAGCTAAGTAGGAGGAAAAAAAGCAAGTGAAAAGACAAAGTCATGGTGAAAAATAATATGTTTTCTTGAAACACCGCTGGGTCGTATCGACGAGTAACTTTCGCTCCACTTCATTCCCATAAGCTTCGCGGTCGTGCTGTTTTGTGTGGAAAGTTAACGGCGGTTTGAGCAGCAGGGGTGTTGAGCAGCATCACAGTGGTGTGAATGGCATCAAAGCTATTGGTCTATTGCTTATTTTTAGTTTTACAAGTGTTCTTTATTGACCCATCACACAACACTATGCGAGTGTTCAGTCACAAAGTGGAAAGACTGGGGAGAATTATTGCTCTCACATTTAGACATCCCATTACATAAAGTTAAGCTTGAATGCGTGTTTGTCTAAAATGTTGAAATTGCACAATGTGTTTATCCTCACTAAACCGAGTGGACCCCCCCTTCCACCCTTCCATAGTTTAACCTTTGTGTTCCTAAGAACTTATGCAAGAATAAATCTCCTATTTGCAACCTGACCTTTTGTTCAATGCTTGCTAATCTGTCTGGAATGGTCCTGACAGAGGCTGCTCTGTGACTTGTTCATCCCCTCACAACAAGTGTATATTCAACTCATGGTTTTAATTGTTCTGGTCCAAATATCCACTGGCAATAACCCAGAAGGAAATATCAATATATAATGATGAGGAAAAGGAATGAGCTAATAACTTGGAGCCATAAAATTGGACATTGGCATTTTGTTCGCTCTGATAATATTGCAGGTTTGCAACCTAATCGAAGCGCCACATTGTGCTTCGATCGGCGCAGTCTGTGCCAAACTTTGCCACATGCCCCCTAATACACATTGGTCAACACTGCAACAACACATAGTCTCACTGCGACTTGTGTCATTACTCAAAATAAACAGCACGCAAATGACTCTATTGTACTCTGTCAGATCGCTGTGTTCGACAGAAGTTCGACCGGGGAATTCAACTTTGGGGGCTTAAGACACCAACAAGACACACTAACACAACATGCTGACACGTGTATCCTCTCTCTTTCAGGACCACGATTACCTCACCAGCAGGAAGAGAGGCCTGTCCAAGAGACAGACCAGGGACCTGGGGCTGGTCAAGCTTCTGAACATTTCCATCACCCTTACCCCCTTCCTGAGTGTCCACACGGCCCAGTTCCACACCTCGCTGGCCGGAGGAGCAGGAAGAGAGCCCTACTGGCTCAGCCTGCCCTCTGGCCCCCAGGGACAGCTGGTGAGAAGATCTGTCTGTCTGTCTGTTTGTCCAACTGTCTGTCTATCTATACTATCTATCTATCTATCTATCTATCTATAGTTTCTGTCTGTCTGTCTGTGTCTATGTATCTATGTATCTATGTATCTATGTATCTATGTATCTATGTATCTCTCTCTCTCTCTCTCTCTCTCTCTCTCTTTCTCTCTCTCTCTCTCTCTATCAATAGTATCAGTCAATCTGTCTGTCTGCCTTGCCCTCACCAACGTCCATCATCCATGTTGTTCTCTCTGTCCCAGATCCCAGTGTTGAGTCAATGGGGGGGGCGCTTCTGTGTGAAGCTCAACCTTACCAGCCCAGCAGGGGTGGGCTGGTTCCTGGACAGAGTAGGGGCCCTTCAAGACCTCGTGGCCATGGAGTACGTGCTGCTGGAAGGAGCCGAGGCAAGCCCACCAGAGGGCCAGGGGCCACTGCGGCTCCTAGGAGGGGAGCAGTACATTGGTCTGCTGGCTGACGTCGCGGCCAGGATGGGAGAGTCTGCCATCATGACCGCTGGGACCCGGTGAGACGTAGGGGCCAAAAGAAAAAAAAAACATATAAAAAAAGAAAAGTGATTCCATTATTATTATTTTATGATTACGATGGTTTTCATTGTCCAAACAAAATTATCTCTTTATCTTTTTTGTTGTATCGTTAGAAAAGTTATATATAATGTTATAGTTAATCATTTATCATCTACATCTCTTGAAAACGATGAATCTTTGATTTTCTTTCTGAATTTATTGATATATTCAATGTCAATTCATATTGATCGTCAAAACATCAACATCTGATGTGGAGGAGAGGATTGTTGTCCTAGCCATATGTCATGCTTCCCTCACAGGTCAAGCCACAAGCCTGTGTTTGTGAGGATGCCGGCCCTGCAGTCGGACTGGGGACCTCTTGGTCTGAGGGGTCTGATTCCCTCGCTGCTTCACCACACGCTCCTTGGATACAACTTCCTCCTCCCGGACGCAGTAGGTAATACTGGGTCTCCTCATTCAACTCCTACTGGTCATCATTATCATCACTAGCCTAACTACCCTCACTAACATCACTAGCATCACTAGCCTTTCTACGTCATTAACATCACTAGTATCACTAGCATCACATGACTAGCATCACTAGGACCGCTAGCATCAATAGCATCACTACTGACTACATAACTTCACATAAACAAGAATAGCCAGATCTTGGTTTCAAAGTTGTTTTTGGTCTTCATTAGGTTTAAAAAGCTTTTCATCCCCCTCCCAGGTGGCTCTCTGTCGGGAGACATGGTGACAGATAAAGAGTTGTTCATTAGGTGGCTGGAGGTCGCTGCTTTCCTCCCGGTTGTCAGCTTCCACACCCCGCCCTGGGTCTACGGAGAGGAGCAGGTAGGCAGCATCTGTCTGGGGGGCTGTTGGTTTGACCCCAGCTAAGCGTAAGAGTGAAGTTGAAGTGGCCATGTGCAAGGCACTTAAAATGCAATGGGCTTACTGTCTTGGCTAATATTCTATTAAAAGTATATATTGTATTATCCAAGTATATGTCAAACCCACAATTATTGTGTGGCTGTAACGGCGAGGACAGCGCTACATAGAAGATGAATTAATATAAATAGTGACAATGTGCACAAAGATCGCAAGTTCTCTGAAGCCTTCAAACCAATACAATTATTTGCATATACAACACTTCTCCCTTAAGCTATAACAATATCGATTTTGCCGTCACCCACACGCGGTCTGGTTAAAACTCAGTCTCTGTACTGAACATATTTTATACACTTTAACACCACAATTATACGTGTTTTTCTATTAGTGGGATGAGGGATCGTGTTTGGGTTTGGGGTTTGTGGAGTGTGGAGCACTCGTTGTTTTCTTTAGAGCTGCGTTCTCACGCTGGGAAGTGAGATGTTTGCTTTCATGCTGGGAAGTGAGATGTTTCCTCTGTGGCGATGTGCCAGAAGGTGTGTTTGTGGAGAGGAGCAGGAGGGGGCACTGTTCCTAGGACTATCAAAACCTCCTCTTCCACCCTCCTTCTCATCTCCCCCCCCCCCGTTCCTCCTCCTCCTCCTCTCCATCCTCCTCCTCCCCCCTCCTCAACCTCCTCTCTCTCCTCCTCTTCTCTTCCTCTATCTCTTCCTCCACCTCTCCTCTCTTAGTGTGTAGAACTAGGGCTTCGCTCACTGAACTTCAGCTGTTTTAAAGCCATTCCAGTCCAGTCCACAGTCCACACAGTCTAGCCTAGTCCAGTACAGTCCATGCTAGTCCTGTCCAGTGTAAAATCCTGATTCCAGGGGGTCTCAGATACAAACATGTTTCCCACTGTGGAGTAAAGACTCCGGTTGACCCTTTGTCTCCTGATCTTCCTACGTACCCCACACTCCCACCCTACACACACACACACACACAGAGGCACGCACACACACACACACACACACACGCATGCACACACACACACACGCACACACTCTGTTCCCCCTCCTGACCTCACCTGTGGTGAGGGTCCATCTGGTTGGGATTAGGGTCTGTTGCTGGGAGTTATGACTCCACGTCAGACTGCATCCGCTCTGCAGGAATGATAATGAAGGTGTCTTGGAAAAATACTTTACTATGGCAATTAAAATGTCAGTTCAAAACTGACAAGTTTGACACAATTTGGAGTAATTGACATTAAAACAAATATATATATATATATATATATTAAAAGGAAATATAAAAATAGATATAATAGATATACAATTCTTGTCTAAATGATTTAATTTAAATGTGGCACCTTCCTAGGAACATAAGCTGGTTGTAGACTAATCACGTTAAGATGCCACGTTGAAACGTATATAGGACTCAAACCACAAAACCACATAAATGCCTGGCTTCTCAATAAGAGCGAGCGTCACTCTAACCGGGTCATGATTCTAAATTCATTCCTGCAAATGTTTTCTATCTCCTCTCGTAAAAACACACTGTGTGTTGGATGCGGTCAGGATTCCTGTTTGGCAGGGGACATGGGAGGCAATGTGACCCTAGGAGTATAGAGTTATTTTAACGTAAGGCAGACAGGAGACAGGCTCGGACAACGCTGAACCACTAAGTCAACAACAAACCACTCTTTGGTTTTGTCCCTCGGAGAGATGGTACCAGTTCAGAAAAGGACATTGTTTTTGCTCAAGCCTCTCTAAATACACTACAGGAGTAGTTCCAGCCATGATCTCACACAGAAAAAGACCAACCAGATGGTCTGCGTTAAATAGCCACTGATACAAGAACTAAGAACTACATAAACATAAGAACTACATCTTAAGTGCATAGCCAGTTTCCGTACAGTCAGACGAGAGATTTGCGTAATATCAGTCCTGCTCAAGCTGTAACGTTCACTTGCCAATACAAACAAAAACAACTACGGTTTTCTCAACGTATCGACTTGTTGTGCCATGTAGGTGCTGAACCTGACACGGGCCTACATCTCCCTGCACCAGGACCTTGTGGTCCCGCTGATAGAAAAGTATTCAGAAGAGTGGCTTGCCACCAGGCATCCCATCTACCGGCCCATGTGGTGGCTGAGCCCCAACGACCCAGCGACCTTCACCATCGACGACCAGTTCCTTATCGGAGACGAGGTAGTCTCACAAATAAGACCTACAATTTAATAATATGAAGTCTGCTGGCAGATGAGCTCAAATCCGAGTGAACGGGGTGTTTCGCCTTCTTTCACTTCGTATTTGTTTCGACCAATCATGTTGCCGGAGGTGGGGATCTGGAGTCCGGGATCAGTAAGCGCGTAATTGGGAAGCACAAACTCAGCCCTCATTGGTCAACTGTAAAAAATAAATAAAAAAATAAAAGAGTATGCAAAGGTTCCAAATCAGCTCAGTGTACGGTAGAAATACACTTACAAAAAATCCCCATCTGAAAGCTTCATCCACTCGCACCAATGAGTTTTCTTTTCAATAGAATAGCTCTGTAATGAAACAGGAAACAAGGATTAATTACACCCTTTGCCGTTTCTGGTTTCCTGGCCGAGGCTCTAATGCCGTCTCCTCCAAGAAGTTCTGCTATAACATCGTAGCACTGCCGGGACCCAGATTAGAGACGAGGTGACTTAATGACGGTTTGAGTGGCCAGAGTTGGGTTGCACCTGTCAGCAGATGACAGGTGCACATATGAGACCGATATGAGAACTGGCATCACGCATCGTAACCAGAGGTCTTGTTAATCATCCAGTGCGAGCTCGTTGACATCCTAACTCGATTTCTCCCCAGGGAGTAGGGTTGCCATCCGTCCTGGTTTTGCCTTGAATGTCCTTTTTTTATTATCTGTTAAATGTTTTGCGTTTCCCCGGACACAGAATGTCCCCAGTTTTTTTTGTATTTAGTTTGCTCCCAATATGTAAGGTTTTTGATTAAAAAGTACAGTTATTGCTATTATATAATATTATAGCCAGAAGTTAGAATGCGCAATTCACCTAGGTTTAAGCAGCTTAGCACTTTCATCAGATACTGGAGCATCTGATGAAAGTGTGATTGGTGACGGTGTTTGTCTGCAGGTGCTGGTGGCGCCGGTGGTGGAGCGAGGGGCGGTGCGGAGAGACATCTATCTACCTGATGGGGGCTTCCAGTGGCAGGACAGCCGCAGCGCCGAGGTGTTCGATGGCGGGACGCTGCTAAAGGACTATCCAGTGGCCTTGGATGAGGTGGCCGTGTTTTCGCGGAGGAGTTGAGTCACGTGACTTCGGCAAACGTCATATGACCCGCCCCAATGCTGTTTCGATCTTGCTTTGTTCTTTGTTAAGCTGTGCTATTTTCAACTTGCACTTTTCCACACAAAAGAAAAGACCATTGACCGTGTCTTAAGACTTGATCTTTAGATTTAAATATATATATATATATATGAATATATATAGATTTTTATACTTGCACTTTACAGTACAAAAGTATTTGTATTTTTCACTGTGAGGTTTTTTTCTTCCTTTTTCTAAATCAGTTGTACCTCTTTCTAATGTGTTTGTTTGCTTTTAGTTGTATGCAAGTTACAGGGAAACGTCTCTGTGTTTACATACATCCATCTCTACAGTCTTTAACCCCTACAGCTGCTGCCGGCGCCTTTCTACAGGAGGAACTAAGCAAGCTCCTCCTGATCTACAAATCTCCTATAACGACCAAATAAGTAAAAAAGAAAAAAAGGACAGATGGAGATTTGTGAAGTTGGACAAAGGAGAAACACTTCTGGACACTTACAGGAACATGACCCTACCTTCTTACCACTTGTTGTGTGACCATTGGAAAGGATTTTACTGGAACTTTCTCGAGCCAAAAGGCTCTTGTATCATAAATATACCTCAAGTTTATTGCTTTTCACCGCTTCCCACCTACCACCAGATAAGACAATCAGCACTTATTCTCTGCTTTACTACTCGAGTGAAAGATTCGACATACAACTCTATTTGCTGAATTAAACTTATTACATAGCCTATTGTAGGCCTATATGTAGGCGCAATTGGTAATAGTTTTGCTAAATAATGTGAAACTAATAGATATTTGACAGTAGTTGGAAATTCCAAGTTCAGAAAGTGAAAATCCTGCCATGTTTTGGCCCCACCTTACACCTGATTTCACTTCTCATTGGCTGCTGCCTAACGAGCAAATGAAGAGGGTTGACCCCAAATATTGGAGTGGATTTTTCCAAGCTTGGATTCTGGAATCTCTACCTCTGTTTTTTCTATTGTATTTTTTAGGATCATCCAAGCATTGTTTTTGGGTTACTTATTTCTCGTTTACCAGCCTGCACTCCTGTTGTGATGATGTGGACTTTGATGAGTGCAAAGCGGGAGTACTAAAGAAAGCCCTCTTGATGACACCTCAGAGGCGGGAAAGAGATAGAAATAACACAGGGGGAAGCTCCACAATACAATCATATCTCTCATAGCAGTCCTCTGCGGTACATATCGCTAACCACTTCAGAAGGTGTTCCTTGGAACAAAATGTATGATGTCGAACTGCAACAACCGTTGGATAGTGTAGGACAAAACCACTTCCACCATTTTCCACACCAGAATTAAGAGTGTCTAGAGCCTTGATGCTTATAAATGTATGGTTCTCCGCTAATGCTGTTAGATCTCATGTGGCCAGGACTCACTCAATGGCCTTCAAGCCTCAGTTAAAATGATTAGTTCAGCAGTAAGATAGTTTGTTTATGTCTATATTGTTATTCTGGGACCCCCTTCAGCACACAACGAACAAACACAATTTAATTTATTGCTAATCGATTGTATAGCCTTGATCCTAACAAGTTTACTGTATATCAATGTTCTACCGAAGCTTAACAAATCACCCCTAGTCTTAACGTTTTGCAGTGGGCTGCAAACACCCCAACGTCTTAATCTTTCCTAGAAGCAGAACAAACAATGAATGGAAGAACTGTGATTTCCTTCGGTGTAAAGAGCTTTTCTTTTCGCCGATTGCTTGTGCTTTCTATTGAACGCTGCGCAACTTTAACTGGCAGACAAAGCATTGTGATTCCTTATTCCTCTGCTGAATGAGATGAACGCCTCGTGAGTCTGTCTCTGTGCCACTCTTAAAATCGTTGAAGAATTGCAGTATCAGCAATGTACATATTACGATGACTGTGCCATTACAAGTGTCCTTCTCTTCTGTAAATCACAGAACCTCTAATTGACAACTTTGCAATAAAGTTTACATTTTCTTACCACACAGATTAGACACACTCACTCTCTGGGATCATCTTGTGGTTTATGACATTTAGGCCTATATTCCGTTATTTATTAAATATCATTTATATAATTTTCATGAGTGAAGTTTAATGTCCATATTTGTTAAATAATAGTAAATATGTCTCTATATGCTAAAGGTGTGGATACGTGTCCGTGATTTCAATCCTAATTGCACCTCAAATTCTTTAATGGAGTTGGGGAGATTCTCAGAAGAATGACATTACAGAGGCCCCGCCCCTTCCCTTTATGTGGCCCTCCCTTGCATTGCCCCCCTGCCCCTCCCTCTGGCTGCTGTCCACTCTGGGGCTCCGGGTTCTTTGCTGAAACTCAATACGGTCATGCAGCGCCAAGCCCACCAGCTCTGCCTCTCTCGTCCACCAACCCCCCCCATCCCCCCCCCCCACACACACACACCCTGTTCACCTGAATTCACCACCACCACCTCCAGTCCCCACTCTTCCGGAGGACCAACCAGACACCACGCTGCTGGGGGGCTTGTGATAAAGACATTCTGATGAAAACATTTAAAAAGGGGTTTCTGAAAGGATAGTTTGAAGAGTAATGACTGAGAGACTGAATGTTGAGAGCATTTTTGATCCTTGCTTTATTATTTGCTTAATTTCTGCTGATTATTCTTCCATATTGAGCAGAGAAAAAAAAAAGGCTTTTTGGAGAATGACTGGTAGAGGGAACAACCACTACCCATAATACCTCCCAGCAAACCCCATGAATCATAAGGGGGGTATCCCCTCTCCTTGATGAATGAATATAAACCAGGACTAGCAACATGGCCGTCCTGCCGTCCCTCGGTGCGGTGCGATGCTCAACGGCTCAAAGTGAATCCAACTGGCACGGCATAGAGCTTGCTGCCCCGTCCCACTGACTGCTTTTAGAAAGTGCAAGTCAAGGTTTTAAGTTTCACCGTCTGCTCTGATCAGTGAATGGGTTTCCCAGCTTGCTTCTAATCAGAAGGACAACTCAATAGCCTGCTATGCTGTCCCGGCAGGGCCTGCTGGTTGGAAACCTGCACTCAAGGAATCTTATTTTTACATCCACGCATTTTGTATTTGTGTTGTCATAAGGTTGTAATTTACTGAACCCAGATGGGAAATTTGGAATATGGTATTTAGCGTACATCTTGTCATTGTAATAATGCTAAATGTGTTCATGCTAGATTGGACTCTGATATACACTTAGAGAGCTAAACAGTTAAGTTGGTTATTATGCAGAGAGATGCGTGTGAAATCAATCCATGGTGTCCTTCTTGCCAAACGGCAGGTTCACATGTTGATGAACCACGAGCAGATCCAGGGAATGCAGGCCTTGAAACACAAGCCAGCCAATGAGAGCTTAGCTAGGGGTGACATGGTTGCTTGGAAACATTGTGGAGGAGTGTTTGTGGGTGTGGGTGTGTGGGGGGGGGGGGGGGGGTGTTTGTGTGTGGGAGGGGGTGTCCCAATATGGTAGAAAGCGTGAGCACTTCCTGCTTCTCCTCTCCTGGGAAACCTGGCACCGTACTACACCTTTAAACCGCTTGTGTTTAATGTGAGGTCATTGCTGGGTGTCCCTCTGCCAGAGACAGCAGGTAAACACCGGATCAGCCCCAGCTAGCGCAATGCTAACACCTCACCACTAGGAAGAGACCAGAGCATTCACTTAAATTATCACCCCTCAAAATGGAAATCGTTAAGGAGAATATGTTACACGTTCTCCAAAGTTAGGAGTTGAGTGAGCAAATTGAGGAGGCGTGGATGTGTTGTGACGAATTCTGACACCCGTTAGAAATGTGCACGCTGAATACCGCATTTCTTACATGCTATTCCTGCGTTTTGATGATGGGAAAACCCATTTAACTTCTAGCTTGGGAACCAGATGAATCTCGCAAGCTCTTGCTCTGCAGATAAGATTTGGCTCTTCTCCCATACAAAAATATTTCTGCTCGGTACGAGATAGACCGACCAATCACAGCTGTTTATCTAATATGAGGCGGGATAAATACGATGACGGTGCATTGGAGCGCCGTAGAGGCATTTTCAACAATAACAAAGACGGCTGCTGCTGATGTAGAACGGTCTGGTGATTCCACTATCAAGACAGTAGTAAACGAAGTGGACGATATATTTTCACTAAAAGTAGAACAAACGACTGCACTTAAAGCTCTTCCCTGCTGCAAGTATGTTGTCTGTTAAAAAAAAAGAAATCGTCGCTGAGTGCTGCGTCACACGTTCCGTTGCTTTGATTGGTTGTTGGCCTATCCAATTGCGTCCAGAATCATTTGGTGACGCCTCTTGGAAATCGAAAGTCAACGGAGAGGTCACCAGACTATTTGCAGTTTGCAGTTCGTCTGGCGATGCCAGGCTATTTAACTACGACTGTTTAATACTATAATAACGACCACGCATCAGAACAGATACATGTATTACATAAGCTAATAAAAACGTGTACAGTTTTATTAAATGTACATTTTGAGTAAACGAGAGGAGAATCAACGTGGAGAAAAACCAGAGGAGAAAACTAGACTAGAAGAGGGAGGGTGAGATGCAGTGTCATTATAATATTTACAGAGATGGTTAAAGTTATTCTATGGCATAATCCCAGGAAACAGTTTGATTAACCCAATGTGTCACGTCTGTCACAATATGTCCTATCACGACAATTACCATTATCGAACAGTTAAGTCTTACTTTTCACTGCATATACAAATTTACATGTATATATATACGTATATGTGTGTGTTTTTATTTTATTTTTATGCTTTATCTTATTTTAAATGTTGTGCTTTGGCATTGTGAATCAACGGGATTAAGTTAAGTTTAAGGTTAGGTTTCCATGTCAATAAAGCCCTTTAAATCTTGAGAGAATCTTGAAAGATCTGGGATGCTAAAAGGCAATAATACTGATTTTATTTTTTTCTTTTAAGTACATTTTGATCGAAAGAGATGGGAATATATATGATATATTGTTGTGGCTACATGTGATGACCCTTACTCTATTCTATTCCCTTAAAAGGATCGGACCCTAGCAGTAAAAGGGAGGAAATGAGGAAGGAGGTCCATATTTGACACTGCACGTATTCTATCTGTCAGAAAATGACCCCCCTGCTAACTCTGGGATATACATCTGTTTCATCCTCTTCCCCACTGCAGTGGCACAGCAGGCTTAGGTCATCTAGCATAACCAAACAGTCTTGAATGTAAACATGACGATTCTAATTGAATTGAATCCAATGTGTGGATGCCTTCAAATGTTTGGATTAGATGATAAACAACCAGCAAAAGATAAACAAGAAGAAATCAACCATACCAGGTTTTTTTTAAGCAGCATGTTTGCGACCTTGCATCTTAGCGCTGCCACATATGTTGCCAAGATTTAGTTTCCTTTTCCGGAAGTCGTCGGGGACATAAGGTTCAGGACTCACTGCAAGAGAGAGCACACGTGACTAAACAGCATTTAAATACCTTACAATAACCATGCGCACCTCTTGCAGCGTCTGATCCTGAGATGAGCCACACCTGTCCCCCCTCTCCCAGATTATGCTAACTACGCCCACTGTTCCCTCATAGACAATAATACGTACATAGACATATTGGTATTAAATCCTGCTTGGTCAGCATGTCAAATAGGAAATTGGGTTGGAAATTGTCAACGATTGACAGCCCTTTAGCCAGCAGTCTCATCTCTACCACCACCTCCCAGTGTTTCTGGTAGCCCAGGACAGAGCCCACCATTCAGATCAATTTATTATTAAGTATTCGTATTTATGAATACTGCTGCATGGAAAGGTTACTCCCACAGAACACTGGTAGAAAAGTTGGCAAATCTTATTACTGACATTAAAGGACATCCTCATTAGAGAAGCCTATTCAGGTAGATGCTGATGTTGAGTGGGCATGTTATAGAAGGTAACTAATTGCCTCCTTCACACCAATGAGGAGCTACAGGAACTAGTAGCTCCAGGGTCTCCACGACGTGGGACATTCTGACCAATCTGTAGCAATTGAAGACAATAAGGGTCAGGCAAGGGGTTTTCCACGGAATGGGTACCTTTTCCAGGCTCAGGCTAAATAGGCATCAAACTCCTGCACACTGCTGATCAGCACAAGCTCTAAGCACCTAATGAAGGCTGTTCATCACCTGGTCACTACTGACACAGTGGGGGGAAGGTGTGTCAATGCTTTCCATGTTATTTCAGGGGGTAGCATGGTCCCCCATATAGCATTTTAAGTTAAAATCTTCAGTGATCCTTAGATCATTTTGTTATATTGTTAGCTAAAGCCAAATTAGGAATGACTTCAAACTGAAATTGAAACTGAGATGCCAATGACCCAATATTTCCTTACTTGTCAGCATACATGCATAACATCTGAGGCTACACACCAATTCATTTACCAGTGTTGTTAATAACATTATATACTGCTCAAAAAAATAAAGGGAACACTTAAACAACACAATGTAACTCCAAGTGTTCCCTTTATTTTTTTGAGCAGTATACATTGCTCAGGTAAAATATATTGTTTTAACATGACATATCAGTCAACTATTAACCACATGGTAAGATTCAAGTGTCAGGGATACAAGTTTACGTGTTAGTAATTGCACAGAGACCTGTATTTTACATATACTTCTAGGCCTATGCTTTATATTCTTTGCAAAAACGAAATGTCCATTTTTATTTTTATTTAAGTTAGAAAACAACATACTATTAAACTACTATATCTAAGTTTGTGCTTTTTTTATTTTGCTGGTTATTCATCATGTAATCCAACTATTCGAAGGCCTCCTTACACATTGGGTTCAATTCAATTAGAATCATCATGTTTATATTCAAGACTGTTTGGTTATGCTAGATGACCTAAGCCTTGTGTACCGTTATTTGATGTGGTAGTGAAATACAGTCCACATATGACAATAGACAGTATAGGTAGTACTTGAAAGTAATGGCCATACGATTAATAGTAATTCAGTGATTTCACCACAAGTATGTAAAAAGCTCTGCAACAGAAAGCGAACACCTTTGTGCTGCCTGTGAATATTGGTTTAATTAACTTGTAATAATACAGTGTATTATTGCCTTTCTAAAAGGTTTGCTGTTGCATTTGGTGCTATGTGTGTTGTGTTTGTTTTTGGGGGGAATGCCTACCATATCTTTCAAGATTCTCTCAAGATTCAAAGGACACACACACACACACACACACACACACACACACACACACACACACACACACACACACACACACACACACACACACACACACACACACACACACACACACACACACACACACACACACACACACACACACACAATTGACCAGGTGATATAGTGGTTTACATTCGCTTTTATTGTGTTAAAACTTGTTTTGGTATATCCGCTGCTCGAATTTACAGAACGTTTGACACCAACATACAGCACCCTCTGTGACACCATGCAGCAGGTTTTATAACTAGGTCTACAGAACGCAGGGTGTTAAGCTACACCATGTCTTCTAGGTCTGCATCAACAATACCTCCTGTTCTGTTAAGGAATCATAAAACATTTTGTTCATAGTCTGTTCGGCAAACAACAAATATTAACTTGATGCTCATCCTTTGCTGGACAGTAAATAAATCCGGACTAGAAGACTTGTAGGGCAGGAGAGGGGGGGAATGAAAAGCTTAACATTGATAATAAATAAACATGAACAGGAATTAGGTTTGTATTGCCACCCGCACCCACAGTACACCTTTACTGTTGTTTCCTCTGTATTTACATCTTCACTGCAACACAACAACGATGCGAGGTGGCAACACGGTAACCAAGGCGACTACTACAACACAACGCTGAAACAGAAGTGGGTAAAAAAAAAATACCGCCGGGGTCCTCCTACATGTCCAATGCGGATCGCGGTGTTGTGCCGAGACGTGTTGAAGCGTGGCGCGAGTTGAACGCTGGACCTCGGGGGAGGAGGGCATGAGCGAGGTGTGCCAGTGTTGGGTTAGTTTGAGCTCATGGTGCCGCTGGTGATGGGAGTGCCTAACCAAGAGCCTCGGTGCTAGAGCATATGAGCACTCTGCTAAACTCACAGACGTACCGGTCAGAGCCAACGTGTGCAAGTGAGAACAAAAAACACACCAGCCCATGTTGTGGCCACACCACGGGGAAAAATTATTCTACCCTATAAATACCCCACAATTATGGCTGCATAATGTACATGCGGACATGGGTAATAGTAGTGCACTGCGACAGGCAGAGCTGAGCTTTGAATACTAGGCCAAGTGAATAAAAACCTGAGCATGAAAATGACCAAATCAAAACATAACAAATGTGATCCTATGACTACACCACACAATTCTAGCAGCAAAAGAAAAAGAAGAAGGAAACAAAACTGTTACAAACAATAGTCAGAAAGGCAATGGAGGACAAATTCTTGCTGAACTGAACTTGCTGCAGAGATTGAACTATTGAGGTCTGCCAGGCGGGATCTTTTACCCCAATCCCTAAACAACATGAGTGACCCTACGTGAGAAAGAGGACAGCCAAAACAACGAGAAACAAAACTTTCAACACCAGCGCTTGTGCAGGCATTCAGCTAGTCAGGGTGCCACCGGGCATATTGCACCAACTTAACCTCCTATAAATCTACTGAACACCTTGTTGCCGGTGATGCAGACTGGGTCTTTTACGTTAGCAGAACCTTCTTTTCCTACTGATCGTGTTCATGAGTGGGCTCTCTAAGGCACCCGCCATACAGGCCAGCAGGGAAAACAGCTGATCCCTGCACTAGCAGTCCACAAGAACCTTTTCAACGTTTATGCGCGCGCGCGCATACACACACACCACACATAACCACTCATAATCTATAAATCCCCTGAACACCCACACTTCTTTCAACATCAATTAGTAATAAAATTCTACTGCAATTTCTTATTCTTTCCTCTGTACAAGCAGAACTCTGCATTTCCTCAGGTGCTTTCATGGTGGTGCTCACTGACCCGCCAGTTGGGGAAAACAGCTGAATGTCCCTGCACTAGCAGTCCACAAAACCTTTAACGTCTACGCCGCGCGCGACACACACACACACACACACACACAAAACACACACCACAAATCTAATCAATTAGAAAAAATTAAATATTTTCCCACACTTCTTTCACAATAAAATAAAAAAAAAAAAACTCTCAGGTGCTTCACTTCGTGGTGACATCACTTGGATTCTTGTGGTTGGAGAGCCAGTTGGAAAAAGAGCCAGAATGACTGATGTTGCCTCCAAAACGATGGGAGTCCTAGACGCACCGAGAGCGACACACACACACACACACACACACACACACACACACACACACACACACACACACACAGGCATTTTCCAGTACAATGAACACAACAAGTGGGGGGGGGGGGGGGGGCTGAAACTTAAAAAGAAAAAAAATTTAACAATAGCAATACAGTTAGTTTCTGGGCTGGAGTGCTTGCTGGAGATGTGGAAGTTGATGAGGTTCTCACCAAGAATGAAGGTAAGATGAGAAGGGCCAGATCAGACAGACAGACAGGCGAGGGAGGGAGTCAGATAGAAAGGTGAATGAGACGGACAGACTGGTGAGAAAGACGGGTCCGACGGTTTTGTCCACTTAAAACGGTTCATAATGGACGATGAGGTCATCAACCAATCTTCCTACTATAGGGTTAAAAGGAAAGCCTTAAATGCTTTTCTCAATCACCATTTAAAAAGCGTACAGAAAATAGATGACGCACAGATAATATATTGAGCGGTATTACACATATAGGCCTTTCACACATGAACTCCGGATTAGCTCCGGGCGATTAGGAGTTGCCCTTTCACACATGCGACACACACACCAGGGGATAAGCCGCATCAGACGCCGCTCACAGATATTGGAGACACTCCGAATACTTTACGCGAGCGCGACGCAAAAAAAAGGTACACAGCGGTGGTCGCAGGGTTTTGTGTACAACACATCGAAGACGGCGACATCCGCGACTATGACTCTCTTTGCGGCGATATCACCACTGCGTTTATTTAGACGTCTCGGGCGTATCCACAGAAGAGTGGAAAGCAGAATGAAGTCGGAACGCAAAATGCAGGCAACACGAGGAAAGTACGAAGCGCCTCCCGGTCTCGCGGCCAGTCGCATGACAGAAACGCCGTCAGCACGTCAGCAACACGCCCTCTCGCTCGTTGTCAATTCCTCCGGCTCTCCCGATTCTCCAGACTTCACACTTGGGGCCTGGCAGGTTAAACTCCGGAGGGGCAGATTCGGACGTTTGTCTTCACACATAACAGCCCTGCCGTATTGGAGAGGCAAAGACTGGCCTGTAAACGAAATACAAGTAAACGAGGGAGCCAAGGTTTGTCTGGATAAAGAGCACTATGGCATTTACATTACTGGACCGATTTCATGGAGTCGTCGTTATTGAAGGGTTAATGATCTACGTAGCGTAAACAATTGATTATCTATCTATCAAATGACTCAGTGAAATCTGTTGAGAAATGTTTACATTTTAGTGCTTTTTATCCCCCCAAAAAATGCAGCTCCCCCGTTGTAGTTTACAGGCCAGTACTGACCTCTCCAATATGGCGGCGAAATGGACGTATCGCTGCAACGCGACGGGTTGACGCAGTCAGTGTTGCGTCTATCTATATATATCTATATCTATATATATCTATATATCTATATCTATATATATATCTATATATATATATATATCTCTATGGTACTACATGTGGAACTATAAAGTAGTACTACATATATTAATATATGGAGTAGTACTACAGAGTAGTACGACGTGTCTGAATATACAGAGTAGTACTCACTGGGCCGAATCCTCCACCAGAAGACACGTACTCGGGGTGTCTGACCAGATCAAACAGCTCCACCTGCTGCAGGGGAGTCTGGCTAGTGGACAGCCTCCATGGCTCGGACAGCACCTGGAGGACACACGCCGCAGGTACACACAGGTAAGACCCATGCCGTAAGAACACAGGTAAGACACCGGTCCGTGGGTTAAACGTGTATAGTAGCCTGACATCGCCAGACCAATTTGCAAATGCATATTATTCTAGATCAGACTATGCCAGAGCAAATAAAACATGAGCTTGCAGATTCGTCTGGGTCTCAGGCTGAAAGTATAGGGCTTGTTAATCAGAACGTGTCATTGGATTTTTTCTTTTTGGCGATACTCTGCCATATTGAGAGGACTCAAGAGAGCTGTAGTATTATAAAATCCCTAATTAACGTAAAAATGCCGTAACCTAATGGCTAATTTAGACTATTACACATAGTAGAGTATGAACGTTATAATAAGCGATGTTGTATATGACATGTGCCACACAATGTGGCGTTTTACTGTAAGTGTCGGAGAACCTCAACTGGTCATCAACATCAAATCGCTGCCCAGACAGAGCTCCAAACGGAAAAGAGTACAACGCTTACAAACTGGTCGGCAGAGACTGGCAAAAACAGGACTTTACAAACGTTTTCCCCAATGATTTGGGGTTCACTGGCAGTTTTAAGGCCCCCTGCTCTCACCTCCTTCAGGAAGGGGGAGTCCTCCCCGAGGTACTTGGACACCACGTAGAGGCAGAAGAGGTGGCGGTCGATGCCCATCCCGGTCATAGCCAGGCGGTACATGTTCTGGTGCTTCTCTGCTGCCTCGTTCAGCAGCTTCAGACACTCCTCTCTCTGAAGGGAACAACAGGTTTCACATGGAACACGTGTTACATAGAGCAAGGATTTGAGACAAAGTAATGACAGAGAAAGTATTATGTAGAGGAAGTATTTGCAGAGGAAGTATGAGACCGAGAAAGTATTTTATTAGAGAAAGTATTTGATAGGGGAAGGATAAGATACTAGAGGAAGTATTTGATAAAGAAAGGATTAGGCAGTAGTAGTATTAATTAAAAGCCATATGAGCTAGAATAAGAGTTAGAAAGAGGTAGAATCAGCCAGATGTATTATCTACAGTGTTTGGTAACGTTGCTTTTAAAAGTGACTTGTAACATAACAAGATTACTGCCATTAAATGAAATTGGTAAAACGTTGTTACCTTCTGATAAAAGTAACTAAATGGAGCACATTTGCGTTACCAAAAATGAAAACCCCCTTGTGCATGTCACTTAAAAAAGCGATTACCACCACTCATACCTTGCTATAATTAATATTCCAGGCGGATAAACAGATTATTTTCAAAAGCCTTCAAACTATCCCTTTTAAGACCCCTTTGACAGACATTGATATATTCAGTGTCCCTGGAGTATTCAATGCTCTTCATCTTTTAAAGCTTCTTACAACATTCCTCGAAGACAAACAAGAGTGAATACTTCGGCACATGGTAAACCTTATTTTAAATTAATATATTCCACTCGATGCGCGTATAAAAATGGTGAAATAATAGGCAGGAGGCAAAGCGCTAAATTCAGACAGAGCCTTCTTATATAGTAATGTCAGGCTTACACTACTGTTTAGCATCTCGCTAGCTGAGCTACACATGCACAGAAGTAGGGAAGAAACAGAAAAAGTGCGAATGCGTCAGGGATTTAAAAAGGAAAGGATAGCATTTTAAAAATGTTTTACTAAGTAACTGATTACTTCAATTGCAAAACTAACTTTACTCATTGCAACAAAAAAGTATACTCTTAACGCGTTTTTTGTTGGATAACACTAACCATATATATGATTTATAATCCACGTATTTATTAGTTAGAAGAAACTTTAGGTAGTATAAGTATTTGCTAGCATAAGCAAACTACTTGAATTTGCTACTACTAGTGACGGGAGTGAGGCTGAAACGTTGCCATGGGTAAAGAAAAAAAAGCACCAGATTATTGGTATTTTTTACTTAATGTATTAATCAAAATGGCATCCGTATAATATTAGAATTTTCTGCTGCTCAACCGGTGAGCTTGACCACTAAATGGCAATGTTCTGTAAATCCAGGTGATAAATTCACCTCCTCAGGGCCCTTAAACAGGAACTATCCCGCCAGGCTATTTTCTCACAGAGGAGAGTACTGCTTCATACGAGGGATGTGAAAAAACCCGGTCTGCAACATCACCTCTGTTTTACAAAAAAAAAAAATCTGGGATTTGCGTTCTCCAAATCGGACCAATGGTCCAACCTTTCTGGGATTTGTGTGCAAAAGGTGACAATACTATGGGGGGGGGGGCCCTTAAGTGACATCGTAGCGGTCCTTAGGTTAAATACTAGGGGTCCTTCCTTACCGTCTCGCCGCGGATCATGGCGCGGACGAAAGTGCACGCCTCGCTGGTGCAGGAGCGCACGGTCTCCGTGCGGCCCTCCCGGAACAGACGGGTCATGGAAGCCTCGTAGGTCAGGCAGAACTTTCCTTTGTCCTGTGCAGAGAAATGCCCGGGGGCAGAGTTAGTTCAACAGTAACATATCCATCCATATTAAACTGCTGATGCCAAATCACGACTGGTTGGCCTACATCATATATGACCACATTCAACACGGGTTGAGTTTATTTGCGCTAGGACACAATATGCTTCACTGAGTTAACACCGAAGTACAGAACTTGAACTGATAATTGACTACTACATCAGGGCTGTTGTGGTAATGACGTTACTAATGTTTGTTTGCTTGTGGTGGCATTCTCACAGGTTGAACAAGCACCAATTTCATGGTAAAGCCCTCCGTCACTATGGTCCTGAAACTGAAAACTAAATTGGCGTTTTCGCATAGGCTGTAAAAATCCTGTCAAACACTGGGATTTACGACAGCGTACAATATATTCACTGCAATTTGGGCTGTTCGCTTGGGGGGCGCAAGTGTAGGAAAGGATCTAGTGGTTGGGCAGAGCATCTTGCACACACTGAGGCGACCCAAGACCAAAACAAAATTGGTCCCAAATCTGCTATTTGTATGCGCGAACCACATGGCAATTTCCATTTGGTTAACAAGTATCTTGGGGCCTTTAGTGGAGGAAGGTGAGCAACACGTACCCTGAAGTGGGCCAGCTGCAGAGCGATCTGGATGAAGGCGTCTGGGCTGGTGCGACACTTCTTAATCAGGCCCTTGCCAAAGTCACTGAAGGGGATGATGTGAGAGTCCACGTCCTCGGCCAGCGTCCTGGCCAAGGACAGAGAATTCTGGATGACCTCCTGACACTGAGACAGAGAAAGACATCACATTGTAGTATTTAGACTTAACTATCTATATACAGCCAAGCAATATATATATATTTTTTAAATAATTCCATCAAAAAGCAAACCGATTATAAAGTATAGAAAATGTCTAGGTGAGTTCTGCAGAGTTTCGAAATGAACATACCAGTAGGACCTACACTATAAATAGAGTTAATGTACTTTGTTCACAACAAAAATATGCGTTTTCTTTTGGTGCTTTTATTATAAAGCTAAATTGTCTCATAAAGCACATGTAAGCACATGTATGTCTTGTAAGTCAACCAGAAACAGATATTCTTACATTTCACACAGTAAAACTGAAAACTGAAACGCTGAATGACGTCAAAGCGGGACATAAAAAGAGGCGACGGTCAGGTTCCAGCAGTTAAATACAGCTAGACCCACTGTATTTATTCCCCAACCACCACACATCCATTTCTCTGCAGTATAGCTGCCAGCAGGGGGCAGCTTAGGACCACTACTACAGTAGCTCAAAGTCACTCATAAAATGAATTCATTCTAAGAATAAGTCATTGCAGTTATATATCACTTTTCAAGACAGTCGAATAACTTTATGTGGTGAGAGTGTGGGGGGATATTACACCTCATCCACTGTAATTGTGTAGAACCCACTTGGGTGATGAACGGCAGCCAGAACATTTACCACACACTGGCTGACACAGTGGAGAGGTGGGGAACTCAACTATCCAATTAGAGACCGGCAGGGGATTATCAGGGGGCATTGTTGGCCAGGACACCGGGGTTAGCACCCCTACTCTTGCGATGAGTGCCATGCGTTGTTTAGTGACAGCCGGGAGGCAGGACCTTGTTTCATCCGAAAGAGGGTGCTCTTCCCCGGCTCCATCCCGGGGCATTGGGGATACATCTTAGGCCAGAGGGATGAGCACCCCCTACTGGCTCTCCGACACCTCTACCAGCGACCAAATAGTCTCCCATTCAAGGATTGACCAGACTAGCCCTGCTTAGCTTCCAGTGCAAGCAGTAGTGCAAGGCAAGGCAGGTAGCTATTATGCTGGCTTTGATGCCAGATTCACATCAGAGCCCCTTAATCAGGTGTCTTACCTCAGCAGGGATGTCCCACTGCAGCCTCTGGGGCCCCGGTAGGTTAGGGTGGGGCTCCCCACAGCAGTGGCCCTCCTCTGTGTAGCTCATCTTGGGGTCCATGGAGAGAACATGCTGGAACAGAGAAAGAGAAGGGGTTTGAACCACAACCAGGGGGACCCTAATTCACTTGGTTAACAAACGTACTGGAAGATCATTCCAACTGCCTAGCTGTGCTACAAAAAAATAAGCATGAACTTGTTCAACTTTCTTTCTCACTGGACTTCGAGCAAGACACCCAACACTGACCTCCTTATGAAGGCCATGTATCTGTACGCACTGCAAATGGCCGTACATAAAAGTGTACACTAAATGACATTAAATAGTTGACATGAAATATTACGCTTATTTCTAAAAGTCATAATTGACTACATAGGGTTAAAAGGGTAATGGCTTTGGTTAGCCTGACATCGGCCAGACCAATTTGCAAATGTGTTTTGATCTGGAACTTCTCAGTTCATTTTCAGTTTTTCCAAGAGGGGTTATCAACGGCGCAGACCAAAATGCATCTGAATGCAATTGGATGGACCAATGCTCCCATAGGGTGCCTCTGGTCAGTCATCGTATTAAACCCACCCCATATTATATAAACGGTTGTAATTGGCCCAACCTGGGCCAGGTCTGCTGCAAAGCAGTCTAAACTGGAGGAGGGCCAGACGCATGTGCCAGAGCAGATTTGTCAAGTTCCCAGGCTACGCTTGGGTAGGAAAGCCAGAGCAAAGTTTTAAATGACTGCACAAGTACTTCCTTGTACAAGCATGGGGAGAAGGTGCAGACTTGGGGGATGATAAGTTAATTAGATAATGATGTCATGTCCAGACCTCCCACAGATGTCCGACGATGGGAGCATCAGCCCAGGAGTGCTCTGCGTTCAGACCCATGGTGCCGTTCTTGTAGATGATCAGGTTGAAGGACTTATCAAACCACCTGGAAAGCAAGACGAGGACTTACCAAACCACCTGTTTTGACCTCCCACAAACTCCAAAAAGTGGAAACAAACAGAGACACGGGGAAGCAGGACAAAAAGGACGTACCGGTCGTAGCACTTTCCGTGCAGCAGAGACTTTGCGTAGCTGGCCAGGGACGTGACGGGGTTGCTGGGGTCGTGGCGTTGATGGGTGTCGTCCAATGACACGAAGAACGCCGCCTTCTCGATGGCGTCCAGGGACTGCTTGTTCTTCCCCCGGCTGAAATACGTGTCGCGGGCGTTGGCCCACGGTGTTCTGGTGGGAGGTGACGAGGGAGAGAATGGAATGATTGGGACAGTAGGGATGCATACTGTACATTGTCCGTCCCGATATGTACATTATCGACTTATCGTATGAGATGAGTGTTTACATTTGTTTACAAAGTGTCTTTCATTTCACTGGACATTTTGTGTTCAGGACAAGGCGGAGGCAACAGCCTGTTTACGTTTCTCAACCTACGGTCCTCTTATTGCTTCCATAGTGGTAAACTACAATCAAATACCTGTAATTATAGCTATCCGCTATATGTATTGATTATTCATCGTGATAGCAATTGGCGCTACAAGCTCATGTTATCAAATAGGGAAGCAACCTAAAAAAAATAACACGCTCCAAATGCACACTGAGACAGACCCACTTATTTGCACCCCCCCTTGGATTAAAAAGTACAACTGTATTATAATTGAATCCTTTAAACACAGTATATTTCGGTGAAAGCAAAGAGCATAAGCTCATCTTCTCTGGCTTTATGAGGTTGAGGGTTGAACGTATTTTTCACTGGCACAATTCTTGATGGTAATTGTCGCATATTCGTGTCGTAACTGATGTCAATAATTGACACTGTTTAGTTTGTCTGGTTTTGCTGTTTTTCTCGCTTTTACATGTTTATTTGTTACGTGCCTGATGTAAAAAAGACCTTAAGAATAAACATGGCGCTGTGTCTGTCTTCTCGTCTGTTCTGTGTTGGAGGCGGGGCTCAGACAACGTTTTCAATTCTGGTAAGAAATGTATAATTATATCAGCAGCATAAAATGGTCTTAAAACGACAATAATATCGTTACGCGCCATTATTTCTGGGACAATATCCCCAGTACTATTCATCTCTAATATGAAGTCTCTACATCACCAAGACAAATTCCTTGTATGTGTAAAAAACATACTTGGCAATAAAGCTTTTCTGATTCTGATTCTGATTCTAATGGCCAAATTGCGTTTTTTCTTTTTTAAATGACAAGCGAGAGTAATTACGTATTAGCATTTCTGAATCTGTAGACACGGTCATGTCAAGAGACATTTGGGCCTGGGGCTAGATGAGGAGGATGATAAAGAAGGTGGGGGGAGCTTGTGGGGGGGAGGAGCCTGTAGGGGGAGGAGACAGAATGAGGGGGAGGGGCCGGTAGTGAACTACCTCGCTCCTGCAGTCAGCGCAGCCAGATACTCCTCTCCTGGGGCAGGCTCTGACTGGTCATTCAGGATCCTCTCCATCTGCTGCTCAATCTCTCGTGGCAACAGCAGGCGTCCGTCGTAGAAGACCCACACCTTGTAGAAGCGCCCGCGGTGGAACACGGCGATGTGTTTACTATCGTTCACGTGCTGCAGAACGTCTGAAACGCAACCAGCCGAGCAACCAATACAGGAGAGAAACAGGGATGTGTACGGAAGAAGTTAACATGGTATTTAGCAATATCACACACACACACACACACACACACACACACACACACACACACACACACACACACACACACACACACACACACACACACACACACACCTCTATCTCGTAGCAGATCATAACAAACAGAATATACAATTATAGAATGCACCTCTATCCAAATATACTATCTAATTGAGTAGCACTATACCAACTGTATCCAACACATGATACACGACTACCATACATATCTATGAGCAGTTGAGAAGGGAGCTTGAAATGGAGGGAGGAGGGGAGGTCAGATGGGCTAGGATGGATGGGTTGAATGACATTGTTGTGAGTTATGAGGCCATATGGTTGTTTGATGAGCATCGCTCGGAACAGCAACAACCAAACTCAAACGTAATATAAAAAAAACTTCTGTTCTGCGGTGATGCTCAGTGTTCAAACAAGCAGAATGCGCCAGAAGGAGTAGTGTTGGTTAGTTAGCTATGTTACTTCGCCTGGTTTTCCCCGGAGCACAACATCCTTGCACCTGTAACGCCCCATGTCCAAGATGAGCGTGGGCGTCCGCTCCAGAGCTAGATTGGGCTTTAAACCTGCCTGTCTAGGAACTAGGCTGGCCTGAATCTGCAATGTCAGCCATGATTGCCAGGTACAGCGTAACTGACACCATTTCCACTTAATTAGTTCATATATTTGAAACGCAAACTAGTCAATTGTCTTTGTCTTCTATTGCCGTCTGGCAGTATATTGGTAAATGTATTATTTGTAAATCAATAAAACATAATTATTAATTTATTATTTAATTTTCCCTGACACAATATCCGATTGGAATGTCATTGGTTGAATATATTTGAAAAATAAGTCTCCTCCGAGCTGGGCGTTACGCGTGGCTCAGCATGGATCTCAGGGCGCAGGGTACTGCGAAGCTCATCCCATGGGGAATGCATTGCAACGCTGGCGCTAGGCTCTTTTGGAGCTAGTCATGGACATGGGGCATCCTCAGTGTTAAGATCTACGGTGAGGCTCCTTACTGTATGGGTGGTAACAGCCCACACACCTCTTTCTAAGTTGTGAAGAATATGATATCGATCTAAATTCATGACCTCTGGAGGAATTGCATTTGCACAGCACGCCTGAATGGGTGGGTTGGAATGAAATCTGGTGGAAATAGCACTTTTTTGTCCAAGTCCAGTTTTCAGTACGTTTCGGCAGTTCCATTGGTGTTGCAATTTACTTTAAATATGGACTACATTGACGTACAGAGGTAAATCTGTTTTCAATGGCTGTTGACGGTATCGAAATCCAACCATACATCCAAGACATGGGGAGCTTGATAAAGGAGTTCAGGGCTTTCCAAAATAATATCTTGTCGCTCAGCTCAGTTGTTACCATTACTTGTAGGTAAACCGTATCTACATGCAATAAACTGGATTACTCCAGTAATTATTGTCATCGAGATGCCACCGAGGTCTGTCATATCATGCCATATAATATAAATAACACCATTAAACTAGGCATATTACTAATTATATGTCTAGTAGTGTATCATCTGTTTGATTCTTTGTAAGGCACTTTGTAAACCCTGTGCTATATAACTAAAAAGGTTTTAATTATTATATTTTTTATTTATACACCTGACAACGTAAAAGCGCAACTTGCAGGCTGGCATCTCCTGTTAATGCATAAGGGAAAAATATGTAGCAAATCGATTTCTAAAACTATTTCCATTTCTTTCTATTTAGATTAAAAGCTGGACTCTTTTTTGTAATGGAAAGTGCATGCACAGGTGATCAATTTGCTACATAATATATATATATATATATATATATATATATATATATATATATATATATGAATTAAGCGGGGAATCACACCTACAAGTTGCTCTTTCATCTACATTTTAGGGATTGAGGCACCTGGAGGTTTAACCTCACATGCAAATCAGGACTGGCCACACTCGTGGGTCAAGGTCACATGCATAATCTCAAGACATGGGATTGGTCTAGATTGAGGAAGGGATGCTTGGCATGCGGAGGCGGTTTAGGAAGAGACGGTGCCACTAGGACTCTACCTGTGTCTACACCGGGAACACGACTGGTGTTGAACATACGCTCGTATTGGGATGAGCACATGGGGATAGTGTTTAGGAGCATGAGCTGAAAAGCAAATGGGGAGAGTCAAACAGAGAGATGGTAAAAGTAAATAAAAAAACCCTGCAAGTAGCCCAAAATACGCAGACACATGGACAGACAGACCTAAAGGGGACAGATGAGTAGGAACCAAGAAAGAAAGGATGGAGTTTGGATTGGTAAGCGGTCCTCGTAGCGGGAGGGATGCCGAGCGGCCTTCCTTCCGGCGGAGGAGGAGGTGTGAGCAGGGGTGGGGGGCAGAAACCCGTGACCTACCGTCTCCATAACAACCAGTACCAGAACCCTGGATTGTAGCCCTTCAAAATGGAGCCGTTTTGATGCTCGGGTAAAAGGAAAGTAGCTTGTGACGGGTGGGAATTTCCCTTTGGGGAAATGGAGTCAGGCCAATTTAGAGAGAGTGGATCAGGTCAGGGCTGTACTGGTTGATATAGGAGCACAAGGGGTGGGGGGGGGGGGGGGGGGGGGGGGGGGGGTCAAGGGTTTCACATCGGTTGCCCGCGGCGATGGCGCTAGGGTCGGTGGCCGGGGTTAGGGTGCAGCGAGTCAGGTGTGCCCTCCCTTCTTACCTGTCTCCGAACCAGGCACACGGGTGGTGTTAAACATGCGCTCCCACTGAGCAGAACACAGAGGAACCTTGTTCGCCAGCAAGTATATCTAACGCAGCGTCCGAGACAGCAAGTTGGGACAAAAACAGTAGAACAGAGACAATCTTTACGCAACTGGGCAGGCGGAGGTGCTGAGAGAGAGCAGGAGAGGCCCCTGCATCTACCTGGGATGTATATGGGCTTTGGTGTTGTTGTGGTTTGTGAGTAATAATGTGTAAAATGGTGAGAAATAAACCACGCTGAGCATCATCTAGACAAAAACAGCACGTGCCGTACTGAGTCAGCAATGTTATGGTATTAACCAATTCCTGTTGGATTACCAACCACATCAGCAAATAGCACTTTTACAATGTACCAACATTTTCAGCTAACCTCGTTTAAGTGTGCAATTTATATAAGAAAGCATTTGAGCGCCATGCATGGGGGGGGGGGGGGGGGGGGGGGGGGTTAGAAGAAATGGACAATTGAGAGAAAAACCGTGTGCTGTTTAAAACAATAATAATCCTAACCATGATCCTGCAGTGATTATGTCCATATCGTAGACACGCATGCTGCATCCAGCGTGTGTTTCGTTCATTTAGTGGGCTCAGTTGTAATAAACTATATACAACTATATATAATACTAAATCTCCCCTTTTGACCAAGTCCCCTCCCGCTCTGAACAAGCCATCGATTTCAGATATTAATTTTGTTTTGTTTACTGGGTGCGAACCGACACTTTCAGAAACGTATCATTCTTAAACAAAGATCTGTAGGTCATGGCGGCATTGGCATAATCACTTGCTAGATTATGGATTACATCAAAAACACGTCAAACCAATAGACAAGAGCAACACAGTGCACAGAATATCCTGTCACAATAATATTATAACATATAAATATATATTATGATCATTACAAAGACATCATAGGATGCAGACAGGTTTTAATAGTCCTCTACCGCCCTACTTACAGACAGATGTGCAGTGTTTGTATTTAGCAGGGGGGGGGGGGGGGGGGGGGGGGAGATTGACAGAGAGAGACAGAGATAAGTGTACTAACTGGTTTAATCTGAGCCCGGTCCAGTTTCCTGCGGTACAGCATGATGGAGTGGATGGCATTACCGGCCCTGGCGGCCTGCACCGCTGTGGGGAACACATACAGGAAGTCCTACAGAGAGAAAATGAAAATACCAACCTTATTAATTCATTCATAAACATCACCTCACCATCACCCTCAACATTCTCTGTACTCAATGTCCCAATGTGGGGCGGCAGTAGGTCATGGAGAAGAGCAGGTTGTTGGTTCCTCCTAGCTAAGAAAAGGACAGAAGGTATGCTGTGCTGTCGCTATTCCAAACATATCAAGTCTTTTTAATTATTCGTTTTATTGGCATGAAAATGTCAAGTCATATGACCGTAAGGATGAGCTGGAGATTCGGGTTAGGGAAAGTAAGTCACCACAGCTTTGTCCACAGGCGCAGATTAGCAGCGATCTGGTTTGGCTAGTTAGCAATCATGCAAATGGGCAATGATGAATTTGCTAAACTTTTACTCTGTGAACCGAAAACAGAAGTCAATCTCTTCAGGAAAGAACCATTCTCAATGTCCTGAATGTGTATCAAAGAGACTTGAATGATAAAAGCAGGTTTTGAAGGCTTGGCTACGTGTCTGATTAGAACAATGAGGACTGATGCAACTTCCTGTTGAAACCAGCCTGGTGTTTTGAACACAACTATAAAAAGGAAGCCTTCTGTCTTGGTTTCAGGTGACAGAGCACAGCGCCAAGTGCACAGTTGCACACTTTCAAAAAGGCAAACTTTATAGACGTACAGTCACAATAATTTATACAGTCAGTTTTATTGCCATCATTGAATGTTCATCATCTTTGTCTGTGGTTGCTAACACCGTGGATCACAAATGTTTAGAATAGAAGAGCAACAATTGAATAAGGTGATTAAATGTATTATGGTTGCAGTGTTGAGTCTTACCATGGCGTAGTAGTTGCTGTTGACCATGATTGGCTCGCGGCCTCTGAGGTAGATGTACTCTTCCCACCAATCACTGACCTGGATCAGGTAAACACAGGAAAAGAACGGTTAGATACGCAGCTGCCACAGCATTTCCTGATCTATGACAAACGTTGACATGCTCAACTGGCCGGTTGTTCTCGCTCCTTTTTAAAAAGTTAGCAATTATTTCAATTTAAACATGCAATATTTGAGCCACTTTATGGTTGCCTGTACGTGTGTATGTTTTTTGTACATTGTTGTGCATACATGCCTATTTTTGTATACTTCATAATTGTGTTATACTGTACCGTGGTTTCGTCTTTACTTGAAAAAATAAAAAATACTATTATAATGTATAGGGGTGACCTTGAATCTTTGATGATTCGAAGCTTCCATAGAAAGACAATTATTAGTCAACGTCGTATATAATAGTCCAATCTTGGTGTCTGGGAAATTGTGCATGTGCGGGACATTCCATTGTGAGGATGGAAGTGCTAAATGAGTTATACCACAGCATTGCTTGTCTTCTAGAGGAAAAAGCCTATAATTTATACAATGGTTTTTTTGTTGGGGTGGGGGATTGTCTTCTGTGTGCAATTTGCGGTGAGATTCTTTGCTTCAATAAATGTGCTTATTGTTTGTTTAATAACTCACATTTGGCTGTGGCAGTATCCAATTATTTATTTTCAAAGTAGAGCACATTTTAGGCCTTTAGTTAAGTAGGTTACACAATATCAGGAAAAATGCTGTCATTTAATACCACTCGTGATGATGAAAATGATTGTGTTGGAACTCTAGTATATTTCGCTGTTCTGCTAAATTGAATGGAGCACATATTCTATACTCTGAAACGCATCGTTCACATGTATTTAAAATGTGTAATTAGTCAAACGCTTCTACAGTCTCTTTATCGATCGGGGATTTGTCATGATCGGATGTGAATTCTGTGCATAATCATACCGGCCACTATTATTATAATAGCCTGTCTTATAGTATATCAGGCTTATAGTAACCTATATTTTCTCTCTAATTGAATGCAGACGCTGACGTCAACAGACATTGTCGTCATATTGTGAAAAGTTCATTTGTTCTATTTCATGTAGGATACGCCGTCTAGGCTTTGCCTTATGGGCTTGTCCCGTGCATTAACTCGCGTGCGCTGAAAAATTCAACAATGTACCAATCAACGGGGGGGCGCCACCCACATTTCCCACGGCACCGTGTATAAAATGCAGAGCAGCACCCTCTGCTCTTCCTGCACCGGCGCCTCCTCCAGGTGAAGGGCACACTACTTGCTTCCATTGCCTGGGTTTGGAGCACGTCGGTGCCGCCCTCTCGGGCTCCGTGATCTGCCGTTCCCTGCCCCGTGAGACTCTACTTCACCAGGGTGGAGGGGTGGACCACCACACCGGTGAGGGAGATGCCTCGCCTACATGGGTCTGTTTCTGCGGCCTGGTGTACCAATCCCCTAGACCCGGACTTTAACCCCTCTTCCTCCTCCCTTCGGTCTGGTCGACTATAAGGAGAGGGCTGGGCCGTCCATGTCACGGTCCTCGATGGCTCGTGAGCACTGTGCTGAAGCCCTCTGCTGTGGTTTCTCCACTCGCGGACGGGCTTTCCCCCTCCATTTCGCAGGATTTTGGGCAACCACAAAGTTTGTTTTATTTTTAGAGAACTTTTTTGAGACTGTTGCCTGACCAAGTCCAGCTGGCACTGGCCAACATGCCCGTCAAGGCTCACTGAAAAATTCTCTGCATTGCTTTCATGCGGCTGTGACGGTAAACCGGTTTTTAGTCATCCCCTTGTAAACTTGTACAACTTGTTTCCCGTATGCTAACACCCCGCTGGGATCTTCCCACTGTGTTGTGTGGGTTATCCAGGGACCGTTTCGAGCCTCTGTCTCAAGCCCCTTTGGATGCTCCATCTTTTAAGATGGCGCTTTAACTAGCTTTGGTTTCTGTCAAACTTGCCAATGAGTTGGCCATTCTCTCTGTCTGCCCTAGCTGCTTGTTACGCAAGGAGGACAGCTCTTTCACGCTGCTTAGACCCAATCCTGCATTCCTCCCTAAGAAAATCTGTAGTTATATTTGGTCAAAAGATATTGTGCTTAAAGACCCCGTTTCAGCTGGAATTCGAACACCATGTGATTAAAAAAAAAAAGTGTTTTGGGCTGAACGTTTTAGGAAAGAGGGGGGCGTGTTATCCCCATGGTAACGACCCACGCCAACTTTATGATACCTTTTTAGTACCGTCATTGTGTAACTGTTATGAGCATTATAATAAGCGATGTTGTATATGAAATGCGCCACACACCGTAGCGTTATACTACAGGTGACCGGGAAGCCTAACCCTCACTCGGACGCAGACATTAAATACATCACTGCTCAGACGGAGCTTCACCATCCACACACACCGTAGCGTTATACTATGTGTGTCCGGGAAGCCTAACCTCGGACGTGGGTATTAAATAAATCGTTGCTCACACGGAGCTTCACCATCCACAAACACCGTGGCGTTCTACAATAAGTGTCCGAAAAGCCCAACTTTATCGTCCCCTCGGTCGTGACGTCAGACTACCTCGGAAAAGGTAGTCTGACGTCACGAAAAGAACGCCACCTGCGTTAGCAGCAGAGTGGAACGTTTACGTAGTGTTTTGGGGAGGATGGCAAAAACACAGGAATTTACCCCTTTTTTTCTCTAAATTGGGGACTTATTTCAGTAACAGTGATAAAATGGTAAAGATCACTATGTTGACAATCATATAAGACAAATGACCACGTTTAAAACAAAAAGTGGTTTTGGGTTCACTGGCTCTTTAAGGCTTTTCAAGTCTTCAGCACAAAATCGTAGGTCAACAACTACCCTAATTATGCATATGAAACATAACTAGAAAATGCATTTCCTGCAGAACAAGCAGTCAGTGCTTTAAATACACTTAAACATATGTTTAATAAAACTAAGATGTATATCAACTCAGGTGAAAAAAGTTGGGAGAGTTCAAAAGTTTTAAGTCTGAATGGAGTAAGTGTAATTGTAAACATACAAACCATTTCAATTATTTCAAACAGTTGAAAAAAAGTTTAAGAATTAAACAACTAGCTAAACTAAAGAGATACCGTTTATGCCTAGGCCTAGTAGTATGAGGAAGAATTCGTATGACAAGTAGTAGATGTAGTATAAGCATGATAGTAGAAGAAGCATTAGAAATGTATAGTTGTTCAATAGTTGAACAACTATTGTTCAATAGTTGATCAATAATTGATCTAATAATCATGATCTAATAATTGTGACAGAAACAATTTGTCCTGAGGATTAATTAAGTACACTGAATACGAATCCAAACCTAAAACAAAAAGGCAGAGTGGACACAAGTCCTCGTCCCCCGTGACTCACATAGTTGGAGGCCCACCAGGACTTGAGCTTGAGGTACCACTGCAGCCTGGGCCCCAGGTTCTTCTCGAAGTCCTTGGCCAGGCCCTCCATCCTGGCATACTGCTCGTCATCCATGAGGGGTCGGGCGGACTCCAGGTACTGCTCACAGAAGACAGACGTGATGCGGTCAGTACAGGCCATAGGTGCACCATTCCCTATTTGCTAACAACTTGACCTTTCTCAACCTTTGTTGGGCATGTTTATGCTACCACAGGGGGTCTGCAGGCATTCTGGACTGAAATGTAACCATAGACAGAACATTATCTATTTGCTAAGGCAGCTACTGAGCTCCTAACCATCCCTTGAAGGAGGGATAGTTTTCCCTATTTTTAGATGGCTTAGTGTGAGGGGTGTCATATATTACGGGCCCACAAAGCTCTTTGAGACTATAACTGATCAAGGGCAATACAAAAAAAATTGACATAGATCATAGGTACAGACTGGCTGGGCTCCTGATTAAACCTAATGCTAACGCTAAAGAGCCCTCTAGCAAGTTGTAAGGTAGCTCATGCTTACATTTACCCCACATAAGGACGTTTGATGTAATCTAATAGGTTTACAAAAATCAAGGGCATGGGGACGTCTGATTGGCTGGCTTCCAAATTGATTCAGGTCAGATTCTACCACCAAAGCCCAGCAGGTGACTTTTCAGATGATTAAAAAGGGCAGAGGATTAACCCAAACTCTCCGGAAGCCTTTGAGTCTAACTTATCCGTTGGGTTTCTGTAGCGTTCTTTCGGTTCAACAATCTGTAGAAACACATTCCGTGAATGCGAGATGAGGACCGTGGAAACTAGATAAACTTCAAGTAACTAGATCTTATATTAAATGGTATTCACACACCCACACACCCACACCCACACAGTACCCTTTTGCAGGTGTCCTTCACAGGGGGCACAGGTAGACGAGGAAGAGAGTTCTGGAAGCTGTACAGCATGGGCTTCCTACCAGAAAACACCTTCACTAATACCTGTAAGAGAACAACAGCAGGAATAAGAACAGAAAGGGCGGTGGCTTGATTTATGCTTAGCAAACATGCAATGTAGTCATATTTAAAAGTGTTCTTGATACCTGGACAAAATAAGCATAAACATAAATACACTGGACCTAATGGTTCATGACGGGGTTAACACTTGTTTAACACTGTCCCTATTTAGCGTGACGTAGTAAACCTCTTAAGACTTAACGATACTCCTGAAGTGAAATCAGGCTGTGGAGGAAAAATGTCCCTGAACATGGTCTGTCTGTCTCCGAGTGTGAGAGAGTGTGTGTGTGTGTGTGTGTGTGTGTGTGTGTGTGTGTGTGTGTGTGTGTGTGTGTGTGTGTGTGTGTGTGTGTGTGTGTGTGTGTGTGTGTGTGTGTGTGTGTGTGTGTGTGTGTGTGTTTGTTCACCATCCAGAGTTTTGCGGACCAGGACACAGATCCGTGCTGGACGTACATCCAGCCATGCCACGACAGCAGGCACTTTAGGACATTCCTCATGATGAAGATGATGCTGACCCACAGCCCCGTGCCCACCAGCACGCCCCCAACCACCTTCTGGCTGTCACAGGATAGGTACCGGCTGGAGGATGGATAGAGGAGGAAAGAAGACAGTCAGAATCATTTTAGAATCATTTTATTATTTAACAATATTTAAGCAATGTCACACGAGGGAGTTCTAATATTCAGTATAATTTGAGTGTGATATTGCTTTTATACAACAGTTCCACTATCAGTTAATAGGCGACAAGATTATTATTTGTTTGTTTATTTAATCATTTGGCTCCAACACACAAATAGTTACACAACTGGACTATTGCCAAGCAACAAACATTATCCTGCACTATTGCCTGCTACACGTTACCGCAGGCCAGCTACTTTGCATCACGCGTGCATGTCCATTTATCTATACGTTTCCATTTATTGTGCAACCAGTGAAATAAGAGTCTGTTGACAGTGACTTTGGTGGCATGTGTGATTCCGATGAGTTAGCAGCTTAAATCAAACACGTTGATACGTTGCGCCGACGACTGTTAATGTAATGAACGGTTATCAGAAACACCTGTAGAACGGAGGGATACACGTATAGTGAAAAGTCCCAGTGCTGTTATTTTCGAGATCAGTAGCACTCATGGAATGCCTCTTGTCCAATCAAATTATTTGGAACTAAGTGTTGTATAAAACGTTGATATATTGGCCAGGTCTAAGTTGGACTGTCTCATTAAACAGAGATTTAGCACTGGAGTCATTTAAGGTAAGCATCCAACCATTGGACCATGTAGAGCTTGGTACAACCGGAGCGCTAGCAAGTGAATGGTCTCACAAAACAAGAGAAAAGCGTGGCATGGCATTCAAAGCAGCTCCGCAGATCTATTCATTTGGACTGCGGACTCCTTCAGGGACTCTTAATAAAGACGGTACTGATGCACAACTGACATATTGAATGAATACTAATCAAACCCTGGACATGAAAACCCAGGAGCTGTGGTCTACCTAACTAACAACTAATTTATATAGTTTGTTCAATTTAATATAGTGAGAATCATTGACATTGTGTAGCTTGCTATTAGCAACCAATTATGGCAAGTAAGACTGCAAATAATTATTTGCATTGTCAATTCACTTTTTTTAGATAATATAAGAATTGTATTGTCATCAAACGGCAAAAATAGCATTCAATGAAATGCAGTTGACATCCAACCAGTTCATGTTAAGTGCAGGTCACAAAATATTTAACCAAACCAAGAAAAACACACCATTAGGTTATCATGTTTAAAGATTTGTGAAGAAAATGTTGTTCGCTGAACTGATTACACGCTTTAGCAAGCCCTTGAAGCATACCAGCACCAATTTGTATCTGGGGGGGGGGGGGGGTATATTTTCTCCCTGAATACACACACCCATCTAGTACACCTCTATTACTTGGCTGTGTTCTAATCTAGTCACTGAATGGCCTATGACAGGCTATTACATTTCAATTGAATTTACAATTACTACTCTGTAGTTTGGTAATGTGGACACAGAGGTGAGTCATTATTATGGACTCTTGAACAGGGCTTATTTAAAACATATGTATATATAGTTTGGATGTTAGGAGACACACACACACACACGCTGTATAAATGTAATGAGTTTACATTATTATTTAGTATTAGGATCTTATACATGCCAAGTCCTATTGAGTGTGAGGTCACGGAAATCACACACATTACACAGGACCACTCCCACCCACTCCACAATCAATACAGCTACTTCGATCTGGTCATATGTACAATGTCCCCCTGGTCAAAAAAGAACACCTATACAAATCCCTTTACTTCCAATGCCATCATAATTTCCAACAAATAATGAATTAACTTCTACACCTAACCCACGTCACACATGTCCACGACTACAGTATTTTTGTACTGCTGTATGTTGCTGTTGTTTTTATTGGTCCAATGCTTTTACGGAGTCAGCCATGTGTGTCTGTGGATGATGTTCTCTCAACGTTTTTGATAGACAATTAAGAAATCGGAATGTCAGCGGCCTTACCCAATCGGCATGTGCTGTCCCAGCTTGGCCACCAGGCCCTGAGAGGGGTCAAGCTGATTGTATTTGTTGTAGGACAAGTACGCTCCCACCACAACCATCAACCCCCCGGGGCTGCCGGGGTACACGCCAGTCATCACCCCATTCTGTTAAAAAAAAAAACACACACAGAAATAAGGCATTACTAGGGTCACCGGCATGTAATGAGGTCATTCGAAGATGTACTGAAATCGTATTTGTTTGAGCCATTTCCTCACAACCAAAATCGGACCCTAATCTATGGAGGAGTTTCTTCATGTCACTGTGTAAACAGATAAGTAGGACAAAGGCTAAACAACAAAGACGAAGAGACAAGAGAGATAACTTCCCGGAATTTGTGATGTGTGTTGTTTGCGTGTGGATGTTCGATAAATAATGGATGACCGTACACAGCGGGGGAGTTTGTGGAATTCAAAGCAAAAACACATACACTGCCTTATCATGACGATCAATACTAAGATAAAGAAGAAAACGGTAAGAGGAACTCTCTTAGTGTGTGTGTGTGTGTGTGTGTGTGTGTGTGTGTGTGTGTGTGTGTGTGTGTGTGTGTGTGTGTGTGTGTGTGTGTGTGTGTGTGTGTGTGTGTGTGTGTGTGTGTGTGTGTGTGTGTGTGACTCATAAGGAATCAGATGTTAGTCACTGGGCTTGTGTGACTCAGCTTAGCTTGATTTCTCAGGACTTTTTCATAAAGGTTGCCGTGAAATATGCAATAAGGTGTGTTGTTTTGCGTGGTCTAAAGCAATCGCAAAATTAATTGTGGAGGGCATGGTTCTATGCTTTCACGAAAGTAACAGATCGCTAAATTGGTTTGTGATGAGTTGAGTCTGTTTGGGGTTTGCTGTAATACTTTCTTCCTATCAAATGTATTAAAGTAAATACAACTGACTGATCAGCTATATAACAATACAAATATCTTTGGTACAAAGTTCAAATGAAAGTAAATAAAATCTGACTGATGGGCTATAAAATAATAAAAAATATCCTTTAAAACAAATAGTTTACAGCACCTGCATGTTTATTGGCAGTGTACCGTATTTTTCGAAAATAAAGCCACATTTTCTATAAGCCGCAGGATTGGTAAAATGGGGCTGTATGTTTCCATTAATAAGCCGCTCCATAATATAAGCCGCATCTTATTACGCATCTTTGCATCTTAAATATGTGTGAGTAATTGGAGATAATGCCGGTTCAAGCCTTAGTAAAACCCTGAACTTTTTGACTGATTTAGAAAACAAGCCATCTTTTATTTTGCAACCAATTCACTTAAACACAGAGGCTTTGATTATTGTTCATGGACTGAGACCACATTGTGGAAAACTTTCTTCCTTGTTTTTTTAGTCAGTTATGAAGTGATGCCAATGTTAATTTCTTTACGAGGTTATCTTTTCCTCGCAAACCTCTAATGTAAATGAGCATACGGGCTTTACATTGTGACGGCATTAGGAACTTTTGAGGCGCTGACTTTTTTTCTTTGAAGTCTTTTGTGTTTCGACCTATAAGCCGCTCCAGAAAATAGGATGCAGGGACAGTTTTGGTTCGTAGAATCAGGATACCAAAGCCACGGCTTTATTTTTGAAAAGCATGGTAGTTAAACAGAAAGTGAAAGTACAAATACAGATTTTGTATTATAGTTGCCACCTTGTGTCCGTAAAGCCTTTTATTATTATTATTATTATTTTACTATTTTATCTAACTTATAAGTTCCAACAATAGACTGTAAAAAAATATGGACGTAGCAACCGTGACATTAACTAGTAGTTTGTGCACGCCCGCTATAAGGGTGTAGATCTTGCATTTATAGAGCGACATCATTTTGTTGAGATTTTGGTAACAGAAACAATCCATATTCAGCACTGCGTACAATGTTGTCAAAGGGACCATTGGACATAGTCCCTTTGACTTAAGGGGAAGGGGTTTGTGATTGATAGTGTGTGTGTGTGTGGGAGGCTGGAAGCATGCTCACCTTGAAGCGGATGAACCTCTTCTTCCAGGAGTGGAGGCCGGAGAGGTAGATTTGTCGCAGGGCTTCATGGCACAGCTGGAGGTCGATCCCATCCGGGGTGACTGTAAACTGGAAGGCCACAGCCTGATGAGCTTCTGCCATGGTTGGCTACTGCTGCAGGGGGTCACTGTGGATGAGACAATACATTCATAACCTTGACAATTACTACCAAGACATAAACCATGCCATGGTTCCACTTTGAACCAAATCATGTCAATACCAACAAACACTTTTTTATTCATCTTAAAACAACTACATTTAGGGATGATTTATGCAGCCCCAATTTAATGCTAAACAGCAATTTAAAGCGCATATACTTTTTTGTTTGTTTATAGTCAAGTTGTACACTTTTGAAAACAAAAGATGGGAAGGTTTTCTTTTTGAGGTTGCAAATGCAAGGCAAGTTCTACAGCCCAAAATATAGAGACAAATCTTCAAAAACAGGCGAGTGTTTTCCTGTTGCGCGATACACCTGTTGCGCGTGTACATATATCAGGCGTTATCAGAGTGTTTTACCACGCAGTACACACTCTTCAAGGTCTCTTCGAGGGAGCGCTAAGTCCAACATCCACAGTCCTACTTTCGCGGTGGTTTAAGTTCAGAGGTACACGGTCGATAGTTTGGGATTATTGTACTACGTGGTGACACCGAACTGTGCAGACGGTGCCAAACGTTGTGTTATGGTATGTTACATGGATCACTTGCTATGGTGCAGAATTGATGGTAGGCCAATATGGAGTAAAGAAGCATTCACTTTGTTAAGAGATTAAAAAAAAAGTGATTCGATGGAATCAAATGTTGTGTGACATGCAATATATTTTTCTACATTAACACTCGCTCTCAGAGGAGCAAATCACACCTGTAGACGAAGAGGTTTCCTGTGGTTACCAGTTACCACTATCACTAGATACAATTCAAGATAAGACTGCATTATCTGGTTTGGTGACCATGGCATGGTATGTCTTCTACAAGGGAACGGCATTTGGTCACATGCTGAGAGTATAGGCTAAGAAGTTGGATAGTAGTGGGATAAAACAAAATAAAAATGTTAAATTTGTACATATATAATTGAAAGACAAAAGCTGTATATTCAACATATTAAAAACAGGTGAGTTACTGGGTGGGGTTTGATTTGGTTCGAGAAGCCATACATAGGTGAAATTCAGAACGGTACTTATTATTAAGTGGAAGGTCAGTGTACCCTCTGTATGACCTAAACCTAACCCTAACACTAACCATTTAAAGGGTGAAAAGAGTACATCTGAAGTTGAAAATAAATCCACTCATTACTGTCGCATGCACCCCTTCTGCTCTACAGAAATTAATAAAAACCAAATGAAAATTCAGCACTGCACATTCCGTACCATGCCAGCATAGAGCATATCTTAAACCGAATTTTTATTAGCTTTTACAAAAATACGAAAAAGGTACGCCCGAAAAGCCTGTGACAAATTATGTATTCTGCTAGTTGCGTAGAAGATGTAAACTTAATAGTTATCGATCCCCATCTGAGCTATGAGCTCATTTCCCTTCCCCCAGCGGGACATCTAACAGATCACGTGATGTGCATGCGCAGAATGAAACTAGGGGAAAGGTTGCACAGCCGTATCCTCTGAATAGTAGCCTACATAAAACCCGTCAAACTGTCATTGACTCCCTATTAATAGAATGTATACATTAAAGGGATCTGACGGCCGTATAAAAAAGAAATAAATGTTGAATAGCATTCGAACCCCGCCTTCTATGCAGCCTAGCACCTTACGTGGACTATATTTAGTTGTAGCTCAAAAATATATACACAAACAAAATAATAAAAAATAAATAAATAAAATGTAGCATTTAATATCCTACAACCTAAATCATAATACAAGTATAAAAAGGTAATGTGACGCATGCTCGGTTTCATTTTCATAGTATTTTGGTCATTTAACCACGTAGTCTGGACGCAAAACTGGGTCAACAGGCAATACGTGATGGTTTATTTACTATACTATAAAGCATTTCACTTCAAGTTAATAATGTTTAAATGCTTCTTTTTTTTCGATCATTGTTCGCGTTTAGGCACAAGACATTGTTGACCTTCACTGCGATGTTGAAGGGCCACCGGTACAGGTGTAAAATAACCCAAATAATTAACTTAAAACACATTTAAGGTTACAAGGAAATGTCAATTCAATGTTTCAATGCACAGTGCATAATCATTGTTTCGTTTCCTTAAGTGAATGACCTTTACTTAAACTTGAATCGGCTAGGTATTGCTAATAAAACGCCAGATTGCAGATAATGCAGAATTCCACTCGAAAACAGTATAAATAGACATTTACAATAAGTAAGTCATGGGGCCTTTTTTTTAACAGTACATCAAAATGAGTGGACAGAGCGGCATGAACACACAGGGGGCTGGAAACGAGGTTTCATTGCACCGCTGCAAATATCTTCCCAAAGACATTCGTTATAGACTCTTATTGGTCCTCACTTTATCTACTGATGGTTAACAGGTATATAGCCAACATTGGCGAAAATGCGTCACGTCAACTATGCCCCATATTGTCTACAGTTTTAGTTTAGTTGTGCAGTTCTTTCCTACCAAAAAAAAAAACGTTCGGCCATATTTACGTTCCGACGACACATCGCCTTTATGAAGGATTGTCAGTTTAAACAGTTAATAGGCTACTCACCGACCCTTCCACTGGAGCTGTAGATATTGGCCTTTTTTTAAACGTGGACGTGAATTGTTTATAGAGATGTGTCGCTCGCGACGTCTTTTGGCGGTGACTTCTATTAACGGTGCATGAATGGAAGCCAAGCGTTGTATACAGACCGCCCCGTTTGAAACGTCACGTTTCGCCGACCAGGCACGGCTACACGCAGGGTACGGTGTTGCGAATGACAACACGTAAAAGCACACCTTTCTAATGGCCAGTATACACCGAGAACGCCTGTAGTGCAAGAAAAGGATAAGCGATGAAATCACGGGCAGGAAACGAAAAGGGTATTTTCAGGCACAGACGACACACAGGAACGCACAAGGAAACACCCTGCCAACATTGGCTGAGATTTGGGGTGAACTGAAGGTGGCTAATGCACGGCCATACTTTTTCTTGCACTTCTTCAAAATAGCGCCCCCTTTAGCGTTCTTCTTTTAGTGTTTTCTTTTTTTTTAAGCGGTGGACAAACAACGTTTCGGTGCATTACCGCCACTGTTGGAACTGGAGCATGAATCAGGGAACCTATTTTTCATAGAGAAACCCACACATCAAACAAATGAAACGAACCAATTAACTATACCTTCAATTCTGTATATCAAATGTTTTATCTTTACAAACCAAAAAACTAAATTGAACCCCTGATGGTTAACAAAATATGTATTTTAAACTCATGACCCCTTCACTTCTCAAATCTTCTTTTTATATTGCTCTCAGATTTCTCTACTTGAACATTCCAACAATATGTTCCACTGTTTCTGTCAGCTGAACTCCCGTTCAGATGCTAATTTAAAATAAATAATGTACTATTTAATCTTGTATGGCGCTTTATGTTACTTGTAATTGCTGTTTCCATCTTCATGAACCTCCCACATTACTTAATTAACCTTATTTTGGGTGTTATACAAATGTTATCCCTTAAAGGATTTGCCTGTTTGTTAAGACCCCATGGTTAATTGTAAACATTGTCTATGTCGAGATGTAAATCAGACATGATTTCTGGGCAGTTTGCCATCAACTGACATTCATTATATCCCAAACAAGTGTTTAGCACCTCCCGTAGCTGTATCTTTGTTTTGTCCAACCCAGGTAAGGGAATACAAACTACCCTGGCTAGGTAGCTTTCTCCAACAGTGCCCACAAACAAACAAAAAATCCACAAGTTTAGATTCTGTGTTTACACAACACTGCGCATGATTACAGACTTGGAGACTGAGGCACGCAGTTAGAACTCTGTACGAAGATAGTGGCTGCGTTTTTGAACGCAGAGCAACATTTCTATACGTCGCGAGAGTATAGGAGCGTAGGAGGGTGGGTTTGTTTTGCTGATTTGACCACAGCATAAGCATTCTGTGTTTACACGCCACTGCCCATCCTCCCTCTCTATCTTTAACGACATCAAGTAATTCTAGGTCTACCTCAGAAAATTGTAGAAACCATGGTGGTACACCAGGATATACAACAGTCCCCTGACACCCCCGTTTCCAACGCCTCTATTTCCCACACCTATCCAAAGGCTTTTGTCATTCGTTTCTCTTTCTCCCAACTTGGTTACAGTGGTCTTTTTGTTGGATGAGCATCACTATGTCCTTCTAAATTAACCCAGAGCTGCTTGTTGGTTTCTTCTCTTATCTAATAGGAATTTCCCCCACCTCTACCTGCGTGGCTGACACTGGGGTTGTTTTATATGCACCACAGCAGATCCGAAAGGCCTGGGCTTGAATGACATCGGTGTCTTTTAAGTCTGGTGTTTGCTGTCAATCAATATGCCACAGTACCATAGTCAAATGTTGATCCCATGAGGTAAATATAAATGGTTTGCTGTGCACATCTGTCAGATCCCCAGTCCGATCCTCAGTCCCAGCCAAACATCTTATAACATTAATACTTTTTGTACATTTAGTGATTATCTTATTGTGTTCCTTCTAACTCAGCCATGAGTCAAACCACTCAGAGGATATTAACATGATGTCACCTGTTCCAGCTTTATCTCCTGTCTTATCTTCCTACGGGTAAAGTATAAACTTTGGGTCTTTTCTACTGAAAATCTCCAATGCTTCTTTCCATATTTAGGAGGCTTTTCTTCCTGCACTTTAACACTTAAACACTTTAACACTTTATTATATATACCAAACACAGAGTCTAAAGCTTTTTCACTTAGATGTGCTACATTTAATAGCAGATCCTTTCCTGGGGAAGTAAACTCAGCTTTGCTCATGGCAAATATGCAGCTGGTTTCTGCCTCAAAATTACTTGATTTCATTCATTAGAGTTATTTTTGGAATATTATGGCTCACCCAGTCATACCAGATACAACCCATACAATTTAGTTTTCCACTTGCCAAAAAGTGATTGCAGGTCCTTCCTTATTACTGAAAGGTTATTTATATCTGAAAATGAATGGCTTTAATTTTAGCCAAACAGTGATCGAAAAAACAAGGTTCAGCCTTCCACTGGTACTGTCTTTCAATTAACAAAATCAATGGCTTCCCTTTTTAACTGAATTTCTGCTTCACTTTGTAATCACAATTATTTTTACAGATACAATTTTTTCAACATCACCAACCACTAAGTGCATTGGCCTTCATCTTAATTGATAGATTAGTCCAATATAGCAGATCTGATTCTTTCCTGGGGAGGTTAACTCAGCTTTTGCATTCTGACATGTGAATGGTACCCTCTCTTCTTTTCTTCCAGATTAAAGTAAACTCTCCAATATTCAATCCGTCCTGTCTCCTAACTAACGTCTGTGTGACGTCAGTCAGTTGTCAGTTGGTTTACTGGCAAAGCTAGCAAAGACCTGAAAAAAAACAGTAGTCTATACCAGAGAGGTTAGGCGCATCTAACACAAGTCTGTTGCGTTAGCTTTGCCTACCCTCTCTGGTGGAACAACCACTGCTGGGTGAAAACTTGTCACTTAGTGTGCTTAGGAATGTCACCGCCGACATTCATAATACCATAAAAGAGATATTGTCATCTCAATGGGACTTGGCTAGTAAATAAAGGTTTAATAAAAATTAACTTTTGGGATGGACCAAGCCGACATGTTTTTGTGGACATGTTTTTTCCAAAATAAAATTTTAAATTATCTAACGTGGGTCGTAGGCTTACAGGAAGTGATGCAAACGGGGGCACAGAATGACTTGGGAGTGAGATGGAGACGTCTCTCCTATATGAATCAGGGCATTAAGGTTGGCTAAAATGTGTAAATAATATACTCCCTGCGTTCCAATACCCATACTACCGTACTATTTAGTATGCCAGAAAAACATTTAGTATGTCCCAATACATAGTATGGAAAATGCAGTATGCCAAAAATAACAGGATGTTGTACTACATCCGGTCGCATTTCGCAGTATGCAAGCCAGCATGCTTTTATGGCTATTCTGCCCCACAATCCTCTGCGTAGCATAAGACACGTACCATCGACTGAGCCCGTGAAAGACGATAGGTGGCACTACAGGTGTGCCAATCAGTGAAATCACATGTAGTATGGTCCAATTGTATGCATACTGTGTGCAACCCTACGTACCTGTTAAGGGCAGCTACAGTACGTACTACAAGTAAAAAGAAAAAGTATGCGATTTGGAACGTAGCAACTATAAATGTAGCCCTACAGGAAGTGATGTCATTAGTAGGTGACATAGGGGTCAAGGACACTTGGGAGTGAGCAAGAGACCTGGGGTCTCTTTTATATGAAAGAGGGCCTCAAATCATTTATAGAAAAAAACATAACATTTAAAGTTGCATTTCACAAAACTGTACATCTAGGGTTATATATATGTATGGTCTCAAAACAATATAAAAACATTTAATATTCAAAACCCTTATAAAGCTAGTGTGGAACCTTTGTTTACCTGTGGGAGTAAATTGTTCATTTACATACATTCATTACAAAACCATACAGCTAGGGTTAATATAGTTCTGGTCTCCCTTAAAACACATGTGGAAGTGGTCTAATCCAACAAATCATCGGGAGCTATACAAGTTTGAACTGCTCCGATTTATGTACTGCATATGCATAAAAATTATAATAAAACCATTTAACATTTAAAATACTTTAGAAAGCTAGTGTAGTGTTTTTGTCTACCAGTGGGGGGAAATGCACTATTTATCCAAAGATGTGTTCATCCTGTGATGACCAAACGCAGATGCCACAGTAGTTTCTTGAACTTAACTGGCAGTGTATATAAAGGACAACTATACATCGCTAAGGTGTCTTTAAGACAAAGCCTGAGGCTTGTCAATGAGCTCTAAAACTTTGGATCAGCTCACAGTCTTTGATACTGGCATATCATACCCATATTCTAGGAAGAAGAAAACTGCAGCAAGCTTGAGTAGGATAAGCAACATTGCACACCCAGTAAAACTTGAACAGTTTATCCAAGGTACAAGTTAAGTGGGTCGTTCTCATGAAATCATTAGCATATCATGGCAGTAATGATTTGAAATATAAAATGTTTAGTAATATAACAAAATTTCATAATAAAGATAACAGTGTAATAGTCTACCTTGCACAAAAAGTAATTTCAACATAGGAATTACTTATTTTTGCAAATTGAAATTGAAATTCTGATTACCTCAACGCGTCCAGCTCTGTCAGAATGTCATGTTGTAATTTCAGTCAAATGAAAATATTGTGAAAAGAAATATGGATATTCTGTCATTTGATGTTTTCAAATGACAGAAAAAGTCATAACAAATACTTAATAGTATTCAAAATGTGGGAAAATTAGGTGTCCATGACTGGTGTTGTCATCCTCTGCAATATTTCTGAAGGACTGTTTACACACAAATAAAGTTATATTTTTAATGAAGCAACACATCTGCCAGTACCTTCAAGATGGCTACCAGGTAAACAGATGTCTTTATATTTCTCCAGTTAAAACCTAAACATTCTCTTGTCAGACTGCATTCACGACAGTATTGATTATCATAACCAATACAGGTAGTTTTTCACTTTTAGATTTTTTATTTATTTAAATTGTTCCATGAAAATATACTTCATTACTGTGTAATTATGGGCATTGAGTTAAAATTTGACTAGTCATCATGGCTTCTCTGTTGTTAGCAAAACATGCTAAGGTTCATCATCCTCTGAAACACTATTCTCACTTACCGTTACAATTTAAGGCCAGATGTGTTCGAGATAATTTGTTTCGATAATGAGAATTTAGTGATACAGACTATATTTTGTAATATATATTATGAACTATTAATTTAAATATTATTTACTAACTTATTATTTTGCTTTACTTCCTGTTTCATTGCAGGCAGTCGGCAAGTAACAAAAATAACTTATAGGAAGCCTATGCCCTCATAGAACTTTGGCTTGAAGATAAAGGTGGACCAGCTTGGGGTCACAGAAACATTGTCCCCAAGGGACACTGTACAGGTCAGTGTGTGTAGTAATGATGACATGTCCTGCATGTACAGGACATGCAGCAATTGCAAGAATAAGATATTTCAAACAACACTGGATCCTTCAATGAAAGGAAACATCGTATCGGAGGAGTGCGTCACTAAATCGATACCCATAACAATGAAATGCAGAGATGGGTCCACTGAAGAGAAGGAAGTGAGGAATGTGTTTCTTGAGAAGAGGCATACCTCCATTGAAAAGCTGGTGGACCTCACACAGGGCCACCTCTCAAACGTCTCCGGACACATTTATGATATCAAGCACCAGTTTGAAAGACGATCTAGAGAGACCCTGACCCAGAATGATGCAGTGGTTCACATAGACTACAGCGAGATCTACGCTATACACCAGGGTAATAAAAGAAACTCACTTTAGAGGTGGCAACCAGCAGGTAACCCTCCATACTGGAGTTATCTTTCTCACTGGGGGCAGGGTGGTCTTCAGCATGACGCCACAGCCACATGGGCTCACCTTGACCCACTACTGAGGAGCATACGAGTGGAGCATCCAAATGCCAGGAATGTCCACTTCATCTCAGATGGGGCCACATCTCAATATCATTATAGAAGAAACTTTTACCTAGGCTCAACAGTGACGTTCCTGCAAGGATTTAACCATGTAACATGGAATTTTACAGAGGCGTCCCATGGAAAGGGTACACCTGATGGAATGGGCGGTGCCCTGAAAAAACCTGGTTGGTTGAATTGTGTCTAAAAAATTATTATTTTCTTGTTGAGGTGATATCGACGAAACCAGGCCTTATCAACACCCGAGAAATGTCCTGCTTTTGTGATTTTACCTGTGGATGCTTCAGTCCAAAACAATGTGGAGTCAGAAAAGGAGAATGCTGAGCCAGTTCTGCAAGTGCAAAAGTGGGTCCTCATACAATATGATGGAGAACTGTTCCCTGGCAACATCACACAGTATATATATCATATAAATATTTGGTGGTATGGACACGTCATGTTGTTGATGATAAATCCTGAGTCCTATTACATTTTTTTTAACTTTCTTTCCAGATTCTGAATGGTCAACACTATGAGTTTCATTCCATTCAATATGAGTGAGAAAAGGTCTGGTACTACTTTGACAGCATAAAAGCCTTCATCCCAGAGCCACAAGCTCGGCTCGACACTTCTGTGTGTGTTGCCTGAGATCTGGGCAAAGTACACAAACAAACATGTGTAAAACACTGATATTGGAAGGGGAATAGAGAGGGTAGCAGGCTAAAAACACAAAGTTGTATGTGTTTTTAGCATATGTTCTAATGTTTCCCTGTTTAGCCCTGTTGTAATGTTTTTGTAGGTGTTGTTTTTATGTGATCTGTTATTAGTCTATATAGTATGTATTTTTGAAGCACTGCAAAATTAAATAGTTTGAACTTGAATCCATGATTGTGCCAATATTATCTTACTTATTTTCTACATTCAATTTTATGTTTTTAACCATAACTCAGTCTTAGTATACTTATTATCATCAACCTCAATTCCGAAACCGATGTATCATTACTACAACAGGTGTTCATTTAAGGTTAATTGAATGCATGGAAAAATAGTCATCTGTGTGTTTCTGTGGCAAACGTCTCCTTCATCCTCTTTACCAGCCTGGCACTAAAGCAAGCAGATGTTTCCACTGCTGTAAACACAGCTGATGGTTCACCACACCACTACATAAAGTACATGCAACATTTAAATATGTTTGTAGATGTTTATAGAGGAATTAGTTGCCTGAACAATGCATTGGTACATTATTTGTATTCAAGCCAGAAAATGGTTTGCAAACCTGGGAGTGGATCAACAATGTGTACAAATGTAAACGGCTTCTAATGTTGAATTAACAGACAATTAAAAGGGTACCTTTTGGCTGAGAGGACTCACTGTAAGCTAAACGTATTACACTTAAAACATTTCTTTTTAAATGTGAATGAATTTATACACAATGTAAGGACTTCCTTTGACACCTGCAGTAGGGGATCCCTCGAAGCTTAGTGGTGTAGTTTGTTCTCTTACTAACAGTGTGATCATTCACATTTTTCCAATGGGTGAACGGGAAGCAAACAGAAGTAGTATGGCTGACAGATTGTGCATCGTATTAGTCTCTGCTTTCATGCAGCACGCCCCATAGATCAACCAACTAGGCAATAAATCCCTTTCCCCCTGGTCAATAAACCCTATCACCCTGGTCAATAAACCTGTCTCATGGCCACATGGCCGTCATTACATTCAAAACATTTTGGTGGCAGAATTCTCTGAATTCTGGAAATGTTTCTTTAAAGAAATGTACAGTTTGAAGTAAATTAATAGGTCAAATATAAACTAATTTGTTCTGTGAAGCCCTTTCAGACTGTAACTGTGATTTAGGGCTATACAAATACAATGTACTTCATTTATATTTACTTCACAGTAAACAATAGTTAACATAGCCAGGATATCCCCCTGTAATGAATCAAATTCCAAACTGTACCCTTATCCTATTTTTCTGTGTAATAAGAGGAAATTTGTATGAACAAAATAACAATCTTCTTACACAGGATGGTGAAAGATTTGTCACATGGCAGATCATTTCTTTTTATTTTCAATGCATGGAAAATAATACTTTATATACAACAATATTAACAACTCTGGATTTGTATCAACCAATATTTACAAAATATGTGTGCATCCTAAAATTGCATGATCATAGTCATGTCGCTCAAGACAAGTTTTGCTACTTCTGGTGTTATCACCAAGTCCTGAAGTCCAAATTTGATCCATTTCGTCAGAGCTGGAGAGAAGCCAACGCCAACTGCCAGGACCACCTCGACTTGTCTTCTCAGAGCGCCGCAGGACTGGGAGCTGAAAGTTGACCTGGCCAAGCAACTCAAGTTTAGAGAGTCACCCAGCAAGTCAGGGAAGCCCAAGAGAACGAGAGATCTGGTGGTAGGTGGCTCAACCTCCTCAATGCCTACGGCTCCATACCCCACAAGCTAGTGGAGGTGGCACTGAACAGGCACCACATGCCAGGGAAGACCAGAGACCTCATTGTGGACTACTAACTTAATTTCAGTCTGAGACCATCCAAGGTCGCCTCGCATGGCAGTAGGGACCGCAGTTGCAGAGGAGCCAGCCAGCCGGGCTGAGCCAGGGGAAGGTGAGGGCCACAGTTGTAGAGGAGAGAGCCTTTAAGGTTGATCCAGAAGGAGGTGCGGCCCTCAGTTACAGAGGAGCGTTCCAGCAGGTTGATTTAGAAGGAGGTGCGGCCCTCAGTTACAGAGGAGCGTTCCAGCAGGCTGTTCCAGGAGAAGGTGTGGGCCACTGTTGAAGAGGAGAGAGCCAGCAGGATGGTTAGGATGCAGCAACAATGACCCTGGACAAGATGGGAGCAAGCGGTGGAGTGCAAAGTCTCGTGGCAGAATCTTTGGAGAGCCGAGCCCCATCGCATCAATACCCTTCCAGGGGGTTCTTCGTAGCCCGTCAAACCTTTTCTGCTGGGGGAACGTGGAGTCTCCAGCATGCTCTTTGTGTCTGAAAAGAGGGATACTAAAACACATCTTCAGCTGCTGTCGGGGGCGAGGGGCGCTACTGCTCGCATCATGAAAAAGTCATGAAGCCTGAAGACTAAATATGATGAAATTCGTCAGAGCTGGGGAGAAGACGACACAAACTGCCAGGACCACCTCTAATGGCCTTCTCACAGTGCCGCAAGACTGGGAGCTAAAAGTTGACCTGGCCAGGCGGCTCAAGTTGACAGAGACTGTGGGCGGTAGCAGCATTCAGGCCATACATGGTGCTGCTGTCTGAATCCTCTATGCAAGTCATCTTCTTGGAGCTCAACATTCCCTGGGAAGACGGCATTGAGGAGGCCAAAGAGAGGAAGTGGGAGAAGTATGCTGGTGGAGCATTGCAGAAATAACGGGTGGCGTTGGAGGTGGGAGCCCATTGAGGTTGGATGCGGAGGGTTTGCTGGTGGGTGAGGCCGTTGGCGTGTTGAAAACTGATGGGAATTCCAGCCGGATACGGAGTGTTGTTGAGTCTTTCCTATCAAATCTGGAGGATACCACTTCTGGGAATCACGTACAAAGGTGTAATTTCTATCCTCCTGTGAAAATTGCATCATTCATTTCAGGTCATGTTCATGCATAACGATGGGGTCTGCAAGACATTTTATGCAAACTATACGTATTGAGTAACAAGGATAAATATCCTTTAACATCTGTGACATTCTTACATCAGAGAGATCTCTTCGGTCAGTCAGGTGTTAATTAATTAGTCACAATTCAAGCATTCTAGTAAGAAAGAAAAGCCCCATCTCATATTGTGATTCTCTGTCTTTTGCACTTTTCTTTGTGTGTCACTATAGTCTCTAAACCTTTTGTTGATTTCTAGTTCAATTTCTTCCTGGATGTCCTTCTCAATATCGCTGTCTGAGTAAGACTGGGAGTAAGACGGAGCAGAGACGGAAGTCGGACGTTTATTAACCCGGCAAAAATAGCAACATTTGTTCATGGTAATTTTCAGACAGACCTTAAACGAACTAAGGTTTGCATTTAACGTACTGATTAGAATTTCTTTATTTGATCACAGAGTTAGCTTATTTTGCAGTGGTTGTGTTCTTTGCGTGAGTCACTTTAGTCTCTAACCTTTTTGTTGATTTCCTCCAGCTGTCCCTCCTCCTTGGTCTCCTCTTCAATCTCATCGTCCCAGTGGGTCTGGGGAGCCCAGACGAAGGTCCGATTGTTATGATCCTGTAGCCATATTGAGCTCACATTCACACATAGCTCCGTATAGAACTGTCAGAATTGTCGTTCCGTTGGTAATTTATTATATAATCATTTGGAGTTGAGATGATTTTTACTTGTCAATAAAAGTAAAATGTCCTCCAAAATTGTCCTAAAAAAATGTATTACCATTTTTCTTTTTAGTAAATAACTGCTGATGAAAAGGTTGCACTTGCCAGCATTGAACCAGTCATCAAAATACATCAAAATAAATGGTCATATTTCTGGAAAGTGTTTGATTGTATTATCATATCATCATAGGTTTGCCATGATGCTTAGTATAACATATTGTTGTTTGTTTTTGTTCCTTAAATGCAGCAGAAGAAGCAGGAGAACAAGGCTCCAGATAAGGATGCTAAACTTAAAGCCACCGCCGGCCTGTCCACCAAACACACCGACCGCACTGTCACCCAGCACAACGTCAAAGATGTGAGCTCCTCCGTTTGAGGGATATACGAAGCGTTTTCTGTGTATTTCTTTGCTGTATCAGTTTCAGACGGAGAAAACGACGAAGAAACGCAGGAAATATTGGTCTGGCTCGTTGAGGTGGCCCAGAAGCTGCTCGCCTTGAACCCTGTCGCTGTGGAACTGTTCAAAAAGGCCAACAGTAAAGCTTGCATCAGGACAATCCTCTACATGATGACTTGTTTAGAATACCTCTTTCGTTTTAGTTGACCTGGACACCTGCCGCAACAAGGCCATTCATTATTTTCCCTTTCAGCGCCCTCTCCTTTATGGGTTTTAATAGAATATGTATGTTCTTTTAATGCTAAATGTCTCTAATTGTCATTCCTCCACCTCAACAGTACACTTAATGTCGGGGCATTATACTTTGCCCCGAGAGGTGGTTTGGTCTTAACAGAAAGAAAAATGCAATCTATTTGCGGTTGATGGTGTGGTCTTCCAGTGTGTGACCGTCTGTTCGTCTGTTTCCTGTCTTCTAGCCACGCTGGAGGAGGACGATGAGGATCGGGTGGATGAGACGGCCCTCCAGCAGGTGACGGAGATGGGTTTCCCTGAGAGCAGAGCCATCAAAGCTCTGCGGTTGAACCAGCGAGTAGGGATTCGGAAAGACTTGTCTTTCTGCTTGATTTCTATTGAACAGCTTTATTGAGTACATTACTATATCTACTTATCAAATCCCTTTCCCCCATAACACCCCCCCCCCTCTTCAAGGAAAGTATTGTATGAATAATGTACAATATAAATTAAACAAAAATAAATGCATACATGCTGTACAACTCTTAACTCAAACAATGTCATTAGTCGAATGCTTACACAGGAATGTAGTAGGCCTTACACATATATTCTATTAAGTAGACTGGGTAGTGTATGGGGCCAGGCTGCTGCACTTCCAGCCATAAGGTTCTGGGTCGGATCCCCAATATCTGCAGTGTATCTGTAGGCATTCTTCAGCAGGTGGCCCTATCTGCTCCATAACCACATTGATCTGAATCCACTGCAATAAATAAAAAATATAGAAGTGGTTCACAGCAGGTGACCAATAGGGTAGCCCCAATAAAACCTAAAAAGAAACCAAGATTTTGGTTTTCTCCAAAAATAGTAAAGCTATTAAAGCAGATGTTATACCAGAGTCTTATCACAGCATGAACACCCTGCTCTCTGCCAGACATCTTAGGCAGTATTGCTTCAGAGCAGGCCTTTAATTGGAACAGTTTCCTTTTGAACTGACATAAAACAAATGTGACCTTTTGGAAGCTCAAAGTGCTTGTCATCCACAGTCATTGTAAAGGTGTGTGTGTGTGTGTGTGTGTGTGTGTGTGTGTGTGTGTGTGTGTGTGTGTGTGTGTGTAACCCTACAGGTAGTGATTGTTATGCTGGAGATGGGCTTTGAGGAGAAGGGGGTGGTGGATGCTCTGAGGGGGCACAACAACCAACAGGATGCTGCCGTACGTTCACTCATCATAATGTTACCAAGCAGAAATACTGCATCAGTTACACAACTGAACCCAAGCAGAGTTGTATTTATATATATATATTTGATTTGGGCTTTTGTCTGTGGGTTGAAGAAGAGACCTGTAACTTGCTAACTTGGTTGGTATAGTAGTGGGTTGAGTCACCATCCAAGTGGATTTTTAAAGAGACATTGAATTGCCTTTGTGTTATTTCAGAATAATTGTATTTTCAAATCTGATGTGCTGCTCTAGCATGTCCTTCTTATTTCACTGGTCCTGACAGCATCACAACTCTAATTTGGTGGAGTCGTATGGTCAGTGCTGTGACATCTTTATCTGGAACACCTTGTCTTTCTCAGAATGTCAGCTATAAATACATTCACCAAAGACCTGTGAAGATCTGATAGCCCAAACCCATTCATGTAGTGTTTTCCTCATTTAAATTCTTGATTGATTGTAAAAGACCAAAGTGCTAAATGCTATTTTCTTCTACGTTTACATTCATGTTGGGAGCGCACGCACGGTAAATGCTCTTCGGCAGAATCGATACAACAATGTCATTTTGACCAATCATATTGGTAACAGATGTTTAAGTGAAACCAGGAGAGACGGTACAGCCCTTCTTAAACAATCCAACAGGCTGTAAAGAAGCCTGTTGTGTGAACGATCCAGAGTCATGCTCCAAATCTCCAGAATCTTCCAATCTTCTACCCTGAATCACACATAGAACCTCCTGGTAACTTGTCAACCCTCAGTAGGACTGGTAGTGTGTGTGTGTGTGTGTGTGTGTGTGTGTGTGTGTGTGTGTGTGTGTGATACCTGTCAACCCCCTGTGCAGTTATCAAATAACCAAGGATAAATAGCGCTGTGACGTTAGATATTTTTTTAATTCGCGCCACAAATATTGTATACTTTAACACAAAAAGTGGTGACATAGTGATTAACACAATAAACGTGTTACATTTTAACACATTCTCCAAGTGTGTACTAGCATTCACAAAAGGACGTTTACAGTTGGATGTATATAAATGTGTGTATATATATATATGTATGTGTGTGTGTGTGTGTGTGTGTGTGTGTGTATACATGTGTGTGTGTGTGTGTGTGTGTGTGTGTGTGTGTGTGTATATGTTTATAATAACATGTATACGGGTAATTTGGGATGCTCAAAGTCTTCTTCATCCTTCTCCCTCCGTATCGTCCCTTAATCACTCACTGTTCAGATTGACCTCAATCTGCCTACTCCTTTGGATTTTGTCGCACACCGTTGCAAAACAAATCTTTTAACCCCTGAACTAAACAACTGAAACCGCCTGTGCTTTTTCCTGTCCCGCCAAAACAAAAACAACTCAACCCAACCGAATCCTTATGGATATTTAAAAGGGATGCTACATTTTGGAATGCTATTGAGCCTTTCCCCCAATGTAGCAGAAGCATTGTCTGGATTAATTCATATTTTGTATTTAGTAAAGGTATAATATAATTTATTGAAAATATAAAATATACATCCACGTAAAAAGTATGCTGTATCACAGCATACTTTTTCAGCAATTAGGCTATAACATATTTGAAATAAGACACCCATATAAACATTAATTTATTATACCAATAATTACATAAAAAGTTGGTACAATTATTGGTAAATAAAAAGGCTTCATTAATGAGAATAGGTCTACATACATAGTCCTATTACAATTATAACAGTAGGCCTACAATGTCTTGTATTGATCCTCTCTATGTTCATAACCTGATTCTTATGGTTCATAACTTTTCTATTAGTTGTGGCCTACTGGCATACTACACAAAATCAGCTCATCTTTAAACAAGCCACGTCAGTTCAAGGATTCTTCCTTGCATTTAAAAAATGTAGTTATTAGAATGTACGCTATTGGAAACATCGCTGGAGGACTCATCCGAGGATGACCAAGATTATATGCCAAAACCTATCTGTGTGTGTGTGTGTGTGTGTGTGTGTGTGTGTGTGTGTGTGTGTGTGTGTGTGTGTGTGTGTGTGTGTGTGTGTGTGTGTGTGTGTGTGTGTGTGTGTGTGTGTGTGTGATTGCGTGCATGCATGTGTCTTTGTACAATATGTTGGTCTCGCTGGGAGACCCGCGGTACAGGAAATATAACATTGCTTATTCTATCACTTACAATATCAACATTAAATTCATAATATGTTCTTTGCTTTCAACAACATTCCAGTGCTTTGTTATTAATTAGTTACTTACAAGGCGTATGTATTTGTTATAGTTGGATTTGTTAAGCCAGTTGATAGGCTATTTGTGCTGTCATGACAACATCCCATTGAATTAAGCTTGTATATCCCACACAATTTGATACAGTAAAAAATAAAACAAACAAACCTAAAAATATAAGATTATGTTTGATTTAACTATAACATCTTGAATCTGTATTTTGGTTTTGCATTAAGTATTAAGACCTGTTGCACTGACCTGTTCTATTTCTCTTGAACTGTTTTGATATTGGACTACAGGACTTGCAGTTTTTTCTTCAGAACTGTAAAGTTAACCTTGCACATTTTCACGCTTCTGTTGTCCCACATGTACAAAACTTGTTTCTGTGGGTAGTAGGACAGCATAGCCAGGATGCCATTGGCTTGCCTTAAAGCACAACTCACGACCAAAGATTTTCCTTTTTCCAAATCAAAGGCATGTGTGATTTTTTTGTCTTTCAGATCAGTGATATAAAGTATCCCATATGCAATAAATCCATTCCCCACTTTCCATTTAGGGTACCTAGTGTGAATGATGGATGTCACCGAAAATGTCTTATGGTTTAGCTTGGCAACAACTAAAGTTTCATCAGTGGCATTTGCAGCAATAACCCACAGTCCATTTTCATCCACCGCAAACTTGAAATATGTCTTTGAATTATGGAAAAGATATGAGCGGTGGCGGTGTCTTGTGTTTTCAATAGTTAGAGCGCTTATTCTCCTGGTCTTCAAGTTGAATCTGTGAAAATAAAACATACACAGTGTTTAATGCTCCAGTCTATATCTTTATCTCTAAATATGACTAACATATTATAATATGAAATATAATATGAAATGCAATCGAACACACACTTCAGCAGTTTGTTTGTGCCTGCATTATGGAAGTACAGCGACCCATTGTAGATGACATGCCCACAGCCCTGGTAAAATTTCACCAGGTCTGTGGTCTTCCCACTGTTCTTCTGGAAGGATGAAATGTTCTGATATTCCACTATATTTCGACCTAAGAACTCAAAAAACGGGGTGTTAAATCCACAAAGGTCATTACCAAGCAATCACCAAGAATTAGTGGTTGACGCCAAACCCCAGGTCACCTGAAAAGTGATCCAGGAGCCAGTAGCGATCTTCGTCTAGATGTGCAGCATCTGGCATCCAAGCTCCGAATGTGCTTGGCATTTGGGTGACATTCTCAAAACACGTTATCGTTTTGACCATGTTCTCTACGTAAATACAAACACAATTTTTTTTTCAAAACGTGGGTTCATTATTTGATGGATATCTTGGTTGGATATACTGTTATTAATGGAAGTATTAGCAAATAAAATAGTAATAATATTCAAATATTCTACCAGTTCTTTCGAATGTCCCTTTGCTAGCTTCGTTTGACATGTCATTGTTTTGGTGCAAACGAGGTAAGGAGGAAGCTGTAACATAAAATACATACATGAATGAATAATATAATCATACAACATTATAATACAATATTGTTTTACTACTGTTGTAATATATTAATTCGTTTTAAGTAGTAGGGAAAATCCGTAAGATAGTATTTAGGCACAATGGGTGTGTTTATTATTGTAAAAGGACTGTATTACACTGTTTGTTGTATGTATACATTCAGATAAACTGCCTGTTTGAAAGGTCCACAAACTAAGGACATCCCTTGCTGAATGTCACTGTTGTGGCCATAATATTATGAGGCAGATGAAGGCAGGTTCACTATGGTCACTTGACCACACCTTTAAACCTTAATGCAACCTCCCCCATACCCCCTGCATGGTTTTCTTTCAAGGTTTCTTCCGTTTTTCATTGTTGGCATTTAATCTCTTTGTACTATACATGCTTATGGTTTAGCCTTGCTCTTACATGGTGAAGGGTTGTCCATTTTGCTTTGCCTCCTCTTAAAGCCATGCTTTCAGAAAACATGTACTCAATACTTGTCCAGTGTATCAGACTATAGTTTTCACATGTAGCTGTTTAAAGCCATTAAAAATAGGGAGCTACACAATAACAGTGTTTTTAGAATATAATCGATTTAAAATAACAGATATAATACCAGGTTTTGAAGAAATATACATTTAATTGTAACAAAAAACGTATGTGAAATGAAATGTATGATATGGTAACAACATAAATATAAATGGTTTCCTACCAGATATTTTATCTGTATTTTCTTTCTCAGTTCCAGTCAAGTTGCCATTGCCTGGCACAGGGACTACAGAAGATATGGCTGCATAAAGAAAAAACTGGGTTGTGGATTTTGATATTCTTTGGATTTAAATAGTAATTTCCTATTGAGTTGCATTTTTGAGAATGTAATTACTTTAACACACACACACACCTGTTATGTTGATGGGCTTTGGATCTGTGTCAGCTTTGTCAATGGTGTTGTTGCCTTGACCTAGATTTTATTTTAAAGGAAGATGGTTAGGTTCTTCTTCCTCAGCCTCAGAGCACACCAATACAATTATATTGCAATCTTTGGTCACATATTTATGCTTAAGCCCCTAGACTGAAATAGCAGGTAAATGTAGACCAATCAGATTGAGCAAATAGATGTCCTACCATGTTCCATGGGTATGGTTTTGGGATCTTCCTCAGCACTATTCAACATGCTGTGTTGAGCTGTGGCTGTAGTAGATGAGGCTGTGAAAGCAACATTGAACCCATCCGATTGTTATTATTTATTTATCTTTTTTAGTAATTTCATATTGACTATAAGTATTTTTAATGTGATGTCTTTTAACACAAAATACTCTTCTTCCACCTGTTATGTTGATTGGTTCTGAATCTGCTGCGCTTTTAGCAATGGTGTCATTGCTTCGACCTAGATAAGATATTGAAAATTAAATTACATGATGCATGTTGGGTGGAAATTCGCCTAAACTGAATTTGTAAATGGACCATTAAATAGGATGAGATAACAAGCATACAATGTATGCATGCACAAGCTAATATCAGACAAGTGCAGGAATGGACATAAACAAACAGAAAGATGTAGCTTATAGTATATTGTTAATAAATATTATTAGTCATTCTTCAAACCTGGTTGTTGCCATTTTGTATCTAATTGTTGGCTGGTAGGTGTGCTCAACTTAGTCCATAACTACCTGTTCTTCACGCTTTCATAGAACTTGCATGGTCCAGAGTGGGAACATTGTCACACCATCCTCTGCCACCACCTAGTGGCGCCGGCTGCCATCCCATCACGTGCACTCTGGTCCACACTCCTGTCACCAATCAACAATCACGTGCACTCCGGTCTACACTCCTGTCATCCATCAGCAATCACCGCACTCTATTTATTCCCTGCCCTCCTAACTGCCGGCGCCAGTTCGTTGTCTATACTCATCGAGGCAGTACGTCGTTCCTGCACTATAGAGTCCCGTTTACCTGTGCCTCGCCTGCTCCTAACCTGTCTTCTCCTTGTGCCCAGCTCTTCCCGGATCCTTCCCTGCCTCCTGACCCCCGACCTCCTGACTGCCTTCCCGCCTGTCATCGCTACTCTGTCTGCTTATTGCCTGCCTGCCGCCGAACCTCCGCCTGCCTGACTTCCCTCCTGCCCGACCACGACCTGCTTAGCCCTTGCCTGTTACTCAATAAATCCCTTTAAACCCTTCTCCTATCTCCGCCTTGTGGTGTCCAGCGTTTGGGTTTCCCTAGTCGTATCATAACAAACATCTTGTCCTCACAAAAACCCGGTCATAAACAATCTGTCTCATGACATCTTGTGGTCTAAATGTACATTTTCCTTCACAGTGCCAAATAAGCCTGCACTGACATGTAGACCAATCAAATTAAGCAAAGATGTCCTACCATGTTCCATGGGTATGGTATTTTCATCTTCCTCCTCTGCACTATGCAAGATGTTCTGTTGACTTGGGGTTGTAGGAGATGAGGCTGTAGTAGATGGAACCCTCAATCATGATGTATTATTGTTTCTTATTTAATTACTGTTTTGAAATCAGTGATTTATCAGTTTGCATTTTTCGGTTTGAAGGAGTTCTATGAAATGATTTAAAGACATGTTAACATTTTATACCTGTTAAGTAATAAGCCCTGACAACAACAGGCATTGCCGTGGGTTCATTTGTGCTGGTCTCATTGCCTTCGTCTGAATACATGGGTGGTAATTCTGCAAAAACACATAGAACTCTGTCACTGTATCTCAATCTATGTTTTCGCCATAAACAAACTGAAACTAAAAGCAGTACATTCAAGACATTCCTTAAAAGCCGGAAACTTAGATATCCTACCATATTCCATGGCCTTGTATTCTGCCTGGGGCTGGGGTGTAGTAGATGAGTCTGTAAAAATGAACGTTGAACCCAACTGAATCAAAACCGATTTATGTAGCACTATTATTATTTATTTCAATTTGTATTACTTTTACTGAAGATATAGTTCAGTTAAGGAATATATCTCATGAGATAGCATTATCTTTCAATTCTAATAGTTCACAACTGTTTAAGTGTAAGCCGATGCTGAAAATAAAGTATGTATAATATTGTGGTTACTTTGAAACTACTGTAATAAATCTGTATTCCTTCAAAACAAGTTATGTTCTGTGTGCGTTATAAATCACCTGTTATGTTGCTAGGTCCTGCAACATCAACATCCAACTTATCATTGCTTCGATTTAAATCGGTTGGTTCTGCAACAAATTCAACAAACAAATTAATTTGCAGTTTCAGGTGATGCATATACCGTATCACAGAATCCTAGTCTTAATAGCACATTTTATATTGCATATTATATTGCAATCTCTAACATTTAATACAAATTTAAATAATTTTGAATATAGCCATTCATCATTTGTCAAAAGTGGGCTTTAACTGTTGAAAATGTATAGTTCAATATTTCTCTCCACTAGTTTTTTCCTGCTATTTCCTGTTTGAAAGGCTTATTTATTTGTGTAGTGTAAGTAATATCAATCTTTGACATAGCTTAAGTATGATGGGGTCTTTCTTACCTGTACATTTATTTTGAAATGAACACTTACTTACTTAAAATCAATGTGAAGCAATTGAGCAAAGAGGTGTACCATATTCCATGGGTGTGGTTTTGGGTTCCTCCTCAGCCGTATTCAAGATGCTGTGTTGACCCTGGGTTGTAGCAGATGACGCTGTGAAAGCAAGATAGTATCAAACGAATTTAAAACTGCTTTGTACAACATTGTTATTATTATTTCTGACCAGTTTTGGACTCAAAGAACATTTACACAATTGCATTTTCTTCCACAAAGAGTTATATGAAACGTGAGTTCACACCTGGTAAGCTGGAAGCCCTGGTAAAAGACTCAGCGGAGCTGTCCTTTCCTTGGTCGGCGTACATTGGTGGTAGTTCTGTAAAAAGTAAAACACAACAAAAATCGAAACTTTTGCCTAGAACATTCCTAGACGTCTTGTGTTAGTATGTAGCGTTATTATTTCGTAAATATGGCTTTGATGACAAAGAAAAGCATTTAAGTATTTCATAGTTTGGTCAAATTAACAAAATATAATAATAATCTATAGTATAATAATAATCTATAATCCTGCATTCTTTCTTAAAAACATGATTCTCACCTGAATAATCTTAGATTTGCAACGAATATGACATAAATTTTAATAAATCGCCTATTATTTGTCTAAAGGGTGCAGTTACTGTGAGAAAATATTTTGATATTTCATTCAATTAACTAAATATACTTGTTCTTTATTGAAACCCCCACAAAACAAGCAAGGCTTGTTCAACTCAGTTCGTTTTTTATACATTTCTCTACACTACATTTTCATATACCATAATGTCGCTGCAGTTATGATTCATAAGGGACATTCAAGACATTCCTTAAAAGCCTGAAACTTAGATATCCTACCATGTTCCATGGTCTTGTATTCTTCCTGGGGCTGGGGTGTAGTAGATGAGTCTGTAAAAATGAACGTTGAACCCAACTGAATCAAAACCGATTTATATAGCACTATTATTATTTATTTCCATTTGTATTACTTTTACTGAAGATATAGTTCAATTAGGGAATAAAGCTTATGAGGTAGCATTGTCTTTCAATTCTAATAGTTCACAACTGTTAAAGTGTAGCCGATGCTGAAAATAAAGCTGCAATTATGATTAATAAGAGAGTTGGTAGTCATTTCTTAATAGCCTAAATCTTCGATTTCAAACCTTGTTCCATAGTTATGGTTTTGTGTTGTTGTTCCTCAGCACTTTTCAAGATGTTTTGTTGACCTGGGGTTGTAGCAGATGAGGCTATGAAAGTAAAATTGAACCCCACTGAATTACAAAACTGATTCTTAATGCACTATAATTGCATTGCATTACTTATTTCATTACTTTTACTCAAGATATATGTAGTTAAGCCATGATATTGCATTTTCTTCTACAAAGAATTCTATGAAATTATGTTTAAAAGACAATCGTTTTTACCTGTTAAACTGTAAGCCCTGGTAACAGTATCAGCTGTGGGACCATTCAAATGGTAATTTCCTTGATCTGAAGACATGGATGGTAGTCCTTTTGGTTCTGCCCCTGAATCGATTTTCTGTTCTTAGAACATTATCACATCACTTTCAAATGGTGGCATTATTATTTACAACTGAATACGGTGGTGAACAACACTAATAAAAAAAAAGTGAATCAAAATGTGAAAAGTACATATTTGGAAACAATGTCATACCATTTCTGGTTATTGGAGAATCATTGTTGTGTTGTTTATTGGTTTCATTCACAGTGTCGCTGCCCAGCAAAACATGGGACGCATCTATTCTCAGGTAGACCAAAAAATATATAACACGTTATTATTCATCAATTATTTAAACAGATAAGTATTAGATAGACATATTGCTATTTATATATATATATATATATATATATATATATATATATATATATATATATATATATATATATATATATATATATATGTGTGTGTGTGTGTGTGTGTGTGTTTGACTCACTTGCTTAGGAATATGTACGATTTTGTAGTGTCCATCAGTATTTGACGGCCCTGATTACTGTGAATGATTGACAATGATTACCGGTAGTGAACTTACCAACAGACACATTCACTTGATTGAAACGAGCTCCCATGGTTGTGTTTTTCCTCTTCTGTGGGCGCCCAACACCGCTAGGTGGGGCTTCGGGACCTTTTACGCCCCCTGGACAAGGAGGACCTATGAAGAATACAATTCAAAAGTCACAATACTGGATCCCAATAACACAGTGTTCATGATAAGTAACGATCATGAGTCACAGCTCATCTTGTATGTTTGATCATGGACCTGACATGATGGACACGGTTCCAAATTAGATGGAAAAAATGAATAATGCTATCTAATACCATTTACTTTAGATATTAAATGGGTAATTTAACGGTTTTCTTTACTCAAATGTATAATATGTCATTTCTGCCGCTGAATCTAAACATTAACAAAAGATGTAGTTGGATGGCGTCGTGAAGTAGTGTGGGAACATAGGCGTTGTCTTCACCACCATTGCCGGTGAACATATCTGACGTCACTCAAGCAGAGTCATCATCATGGTCACGGACGAGTATGAAGGTTTTATTCACGTTACGTTAAGACACGTTTATTAACGTTATGTCATTTCATTCTAATGAATTTGCCGAAGTAACAGAACATGACTTGCTAACTTACAATTAGAATGGTCGACAGCTGTAGATAATGTGTGTGTCAATATTTCTACACAATAGGTGAATTATAAAGTACCCTTCCCTAAACAAAAGCTTAACTCAAATGCAAATAAACCAGAAGACCCACGTTTCGAAATGCTCCGAAGGGATTCAAATCGCTGTTTAAAAGTGCATCCCTGGAAAAGTAAAGTTGAGGACCCTGCCCATAGCCATTCAGACCGTGTTTTTCTTTTTTTTTGGCGGTGCATTACGCTTCAGAGCAATGACCTTAATTGACCATGTGACGTCATGGAATGAGACATCGACGCAACACGGTGTACACCTGTTCACCGAGGCGTCCTCTATGTGCCACCTTCTGAAGCGGACTGGTTATTGATAGAATAATGTTCTTTTAATTAGCATATTTAGATTTTGCCATAACTCGGCCATTTTGGACACAATCAACCTCCCTTATAGGAATTTTAAGTCCATGTGTACCAAATTGTGTGTCATTTGAAGCTTTGGTTTTGAAGCTTCTTTTTACATTTTCCCGAAATGTTCACTGTACAGCGAAATCTATCCAGACGGACATTATGGGTCCAAGTAGCAAAAATGTTCAGCATGTCAAATAAGGCCTGTACACCACGTTTCAGAAATGTTCCGCCATCAACTTTTTTGGAGACCTGCTTACCGGGGATATGTATATATATGCCACATTTGATAACTTTTTTCAGGCATTATAGTTAGCTTTTCCGGAATAATAATAATAATACCAAAGCCCTACAATGACAATGGGTATCTACAGGTACAGTGTGAATAATGACGAAGAATATCTTAAACAACCAGCAGACAAAAGTCTAACGGAATAGTCCTCTTCACTCGCGGCGTGGGAATGTGCTGATTGACGGAGGGAAGAAGCGAGAACGCGTTTCTATTGGCAGCGCGAACGCGCTTCCTGGAGCTGGGCGCGGGAACGGGAAAGCCCCCCTCACATGATCAGGGCAAAAAACGCTCTGCGCTAGCGCTTCCGTTGTTTTCCTATGGGGAGAGCGTTTGCGCCCCACTATGCGGTGCGCTACCTTTGGCGTCGCGCACCTTGCGCGCACCACGCAAAATTGCCAGAAATTTCATCTAGCGCAGAGCGTTTTTTGCGCTCAAAGTTCAAATTATTTCAACTTTGACCTTGTTTGCACTGACCTTTTCAAAGAGCAACCAATGAGATAACAGCTGTATGTGACGGAGCCAGCAGCGACACAGAATGTTATGTTGTCAACATGTTGTCGTGGATCCTGAGCTCTCTGACCAAGTTTAATTCTCCTTTTTCAATACGAGGCAACAACGTCTCATGCACCCAAACTTTTAAATACTTTGTTGCCTATAAACGGTTGATGACGTGTCCCTGCGCTGCGCTTTGCCTCATCATGAGAAAGGGGGCTTAATGGAAGCGCTAGCGCAGACCGTTTTTGCTCTCATCATGTGAAGGCAGCTCAATGGACGAGGCTTCGCCCGCGATTGTGACACTGGTACACAAATTGTACATCAATTGTGCATTGGTGACACATGCACAATTGATGGTTTCAGTAATCACTCATCCTGTATGTTATACGGATCTCCTCCATCTTGTCAGTAATGAGTATTGTTGCATTTGGGATTTTATGACTAGGCCTACATCATCAGCGGAGGTCTCACCTGCTGGACCTGTATCTCCTTTAGGTCCTCGTTCTCCCTTTTCACCTGGTAGACCTGGACAATCAGAAAAAAATACAAACTTGTTTTTTACTGTTGGTTTGGAACCTGTTATGTGCATAATTTACAAAGGTCAGCCATGATGAGATTATTTAGATGGCTGAACAATTTCCCAATCTCACTGCTTTTTAAAAACGTGTATTTATAACCACAACATACATTTGGAGTCAGTGGAGCATTTCTGACTATGCTTTTCTCTGCCCATATGTGTTCATATTTTTTCTCCAAGTTACCTTGGCAAGCAGAATTGTTCTACTTATTTCTTAAGATAGATGGCATTCAACTGTGTATTTCTGTAACTTACTCATTAGGTATCGTTCTGTTTCAGGTATCGACACATAGAGTGCAATTGTATTCATTAAAGTGGGATAAACCCATTCTTTGTCAATGCTAACTACAGTTCAAGGGAATATCCTGACAGAATACACTTTCAATGTGATGAGGCCGTAGGGCCTTGTGAGTCCTTGATTACCTCCCCAACTTTGAAAACGTTTATGTTTAGTGGTCCAACAGTCAAACAATTTACATTTGAACGGATTTCAAATGGAAAGTTCTCAACGTTTGCGGTTGGACCTTTTCCTTTGGCTTAAGTCATTAAGTGTTATGCAAGCAGTGTGCAATACACTTTCTTTTGAGAATGAGCAAATCAACGTAATTTCAGATTGTTAGCTACAATTACCAGTTGGATTTAGCAGGCAGGTCAGGACATAAAACAAGGCTTGGGCGTATTACAGCTATATACTGCAATGGGCGGGGAGGATACTGTCGCAAATACATCCTCCAAGAATCTCAACTACCCCTCTGGTCATTTGATGCAGAACGATCTTAATCTTACACAACACCCATTCAAAGTAAAAGCAGGTCTAACCTCTTCTTCCCCGTTTGCCGTCCAATCCAGGCATGCCATCCTGTCCTTTCAAACCATTTTCCCCAGGCAAACCTGAATGTAGTTACACCGTCATTCATTGTAATGGCAATTAAATACATTATTAATATATTAATGAATAAAGTCTCAGTAATATTACCTGGTGGTCCAGGAGGGCCTGAGATTGAAAACCAGAAAGTTGTAATGAATAATAGCATATAACTCCAGTACACACACAGCCGTTTTATAGAACATTTATTTTTATACCTGTCAAACAAATCCCTCTGGAGCTGTTACAAAGATCCACGAAGAGTTTGAGCTGAAATGAATCAAATCCCAGATGCAGTCAACTGACCATGTTTCACAGGAGGTCAAATCAATCTCCTAGTGTTTAACCTAATACAAAATATGTTCTTATTTTCTGCAAAGTGTAATGAGTAGTGTAGGATATATGGAATTCCTTGTAGCCTCCATCAGGAATATCTCTTATTACTATTCCAAATCATTTGAGCAGATAACTGGACTGTGGCGTAGGCACTCTGTTGCATCAAGAAGACATTGCCATAACAGATGGAGGCAAATACATTGAAGTATTATACTTCACAGCCAGCTCTTGCTGTCCACATATGGTCAACAGCTCATTGCTGTACGAGAAACCCAATCGCTTACTGTGAAAAATTAGATCAAAGCGTTTACAAACATGAAGAACTTCAAGTCAAGTCAAGTGGCTGAAAGTCGGCCCCCTTACCGGCACTCTGGAGTACGTCATCATCATCAGCACGTCCTGGTCCTCCCCTCCGGGGGCCTCTGCCCCACGCCGCCTCCTGCTGCGATGGAGGGGCTCCGGGTCTTGGAGCGGTCCGCCCTCCACAGCCTCCCCCACCGCCCGGAGGCTTCCACAGCTCTGTGAGACGACATGCAGCTGGGCCTCCAGCCTGGTGACGTGCTGCGTCAGGTCCCTGTGCCTCAGCAGCAGGCACACCAACCCTGCAGACCCCAGGAGGAGCAGCGCCGCCATGCCCAGCAGCAGCATCCGCAGACCCCGCGGAAGCACGACGTATTCCCTGTCTTTCATGGTTGTTGTTATTTTTTTGATTTGTCCTGCCTTCGCTGGCTGAGTAGCTCCCGGTTCTCTGAGGCGTGGTCGAGCGAGGCGGGCGTGCACCACAACTGTGCACAAACAGTTCCATATCTGAAAGACATGCCAACAATTGAGACAAATGTCAGCCCCAAGCTATGCTGTGGCTGTTGAAGGAATGAGGAAAGAAAAAGGCATAATGACTCTTTAGAGACATAATGTGTTGCGCAACTTTCCCACATCTGGAAAACTGAGATCATTCATAAGCCCTCAATGCACATGTTCAACTTGTTTACATATTTTCCACTGTGGCATTTTATGGAGACAGTGTGATTTACTTCTGTTCACACGGATGTTCTATAACAGCCACACATTAAACAGCAGCAACATTTAAACAATGACTCACTTTGTGCAAGTCCATAGTACTCAGAGAGTTTATAAGGACCTTTCAGAATAAATCATTCAGTTGTTAGTATGAACTGGCTAAATAATTTGATTTTTTACTGGCTTTATAGAATTAAAATGCTTTGTCTCAAAATAACAAAATATGTAGAAGAGATTGATATCTACAGATATCAACGAATCAATTATACAGACTTTTAGACAAAACATGATCTTTTGGATTTTGTTTCTATGACAACTAGGAAAGAGCATGCAGAACCTTGGTATAAAAGACACCCCCTACTCAACGGTGAACAGTCTTGCAAGATATTGCAGATAGGCACTACTTCTTTGTTAACTTCTTCCACACCCAGTGTACCTTCAAGTGCTTCAACTTATTGATGATCAGAGACGTCATGTAAACACACACACACACACACACACACACACACACACACACACATATATATATATATATATACAGAGAGAGAGGAAGAGAGAGAGAGAGAGAGAGAGCGAGAGAGCAAGAGAGCAAGAGAGAGAGAGAGAGAGAGAGAGAGAGAGAGAGAGAGAGAGAGAGAGAGACTAAGAGATACAATGTTATGAATGGGAAAAGGCTCATTCAACTATTACAAAAAGTCACTTCTTTGTTTTTTGTCTTTGTCCTGTCATGAATGGCTGGGGAAAACCAAGCATCTATTTAGCATGGGTCAGTCAGATCCAGCTAATTATTTTCCCTTGAAAGGCCTCTCCACATTAAGAACTGCACATTGGGAGTGAGGACTTCTCTCTTCTATGAACTAAATAAAAAGATGTGAGCCTGTCTCAAAATGTGAATTAGGATGATTAAGTAAGAAAGGTTGAGGTCTAGAATTCCTATGAGTAATGATAAAGAACCTTTGTTCATTTTGAAGCTTTGCTTCCTGGAAATTGTCTTATTTAACCATGCTCTGTGTGTTCAGTATTATGTTCATCCATTTCCCAGTGGGCCGTGTCCCAAAATGAGTTATGTTGTTCCTAAGCAACCGGTGAAGTGGATGCTTAACCAGGGGATTTATAAGCACTCAGTCCCACTGTGATTTATTTGGTGGGGTAGAAGGTTCCTCTCGCAGGTGGCCTGTCGCAGAAATAGCTGCTTCTAGCTCGAGGAAAAAGTGTAGGAAATGAAAAGTAAGTATACCCATTTTCTTTAAAAAACAAAACAAAAAAACATCAAAATTGTAATCAGTTAAGTAGAGTATTAAGTAGAGAACATGCATTTGTTTTGATCATATTATCATTGGACAACTCAAGGTTGCAAAGGCGACTGCAAGGGAAACATCGAATTAGTATGTTTTTGCTACACCTGAGATCAAAAGTGTGGGGATTTGGAAAACCAGTTTTGCGTGGGTGTGTTATAGTTCCACTGAGTGCACGCACCTTGCATCAGCCTGTTGCTGAAGGACAAGGGGAGATTAAAAGGCAAAGTTCTCCAGAGGCGAAGGCCGTTATCCGATTTCTTACTGGTTTTGTTTTTGTTTTGACTAAATAGATAAGCCCGGATAACTCCCTGAGCTAAAAGCGAACCCTTGCTTTGTTATTGTTTTTGTTTAAGCTCATTTCTGGCTAAACCGGGTTGCATATAATTAGAGGACTAAAGGAGAGCTGCTGCTGCTTCTCAGGTGTGTTCCAGGCTGGGGAGTGATGTCTCTGGGGTCCCTGGTAATGCACCCAGCCGTAGAGGGCTCTGTGTCCGGAGCCACCGGCGGGATGCTTGTGCTGCTCGGCCTCCTGCTTTGCGCTGCGTGGAGCAGGAGGAGAACAGGCCCTCCATCGCTGCCGGGTAAGACGCTTCTTCAGGTGTTCTGTTCTCCCGCGGGACCAATAAGAGATGTAATAATGTCTATCAGAAAATCAATATGAAAAGACCAGAGGGCTCTGGTCATCAGGGCATTTAATCCCCACCCCTTCTGATTATTTGTCAGAAATGCACTCTCCGCTTTGCACATATCATATAGTCAGAGTCAAGTCAAATGTATTTTGAATGCACTGGGATGTTCGGTATACTTGTTAAGGGAAAACCTCCGCTGTAGGCATATTGTCCTCCTTAGTGAGATCCGAGCGAGAGTGACAGAGAACCAGCTAGAAAAAGCATACAGGCTTTGGTTCAAAGACTTTGTGGGAAGGCGAGCAGCTGGTCTCGGGGTTACAAGGTAGGCTGGCTCCTGAGTCCTGACCCACTCTCTGAAGGGCCGTGTCACTCTACATTTAAAACCCTCTGTCTCTTTTCCACCGTCAGGGCCTTCATTCTGTGGCGGTATTGGTCCACTTCTCACCTACTGCAGGTTCATGTGCACCGGTATAGGAACAGCATGCAACTACTACAACGGAAAATATGGCAGTTTAGTGCGCGTCTGGATTAACGGAGAGGAGACGCTCATCCTCAGCAAGCAAGTTTAGTTTAACTACTGTTCATAAGTTGGTCTATATATGGTGTATATGTCCAGTGTGTTCATGAGTTGGTCTATATATAAGGTATATATATCCTGATGGATTACGAGTTGGTCTATATATGGTGTATATATCCAGTGTGTTCATGAGTTGGTCTATATATAAGGTGTATATATATCCTGATGGATTATGAGTTGGTCTATATATGGTGTATATATCCAGTGTGTTCATGAGTTGGTCTATATATTTGGTGTATATATCCTGATTGATTATGAGTTGGTCTATATATGGTGTATATATCCAGTGTGTTCATGAGTTGGTCTATATATATGGTGTATATATCCAGTGTGTTCATGAGTTGGTCTATATATATGGTGTATATATCCTGATTGATTACGAGTTGGTCTATATATGGTGTATATATCCAGTGTGTTCATGAGTTGGTCTATATATGGTGTAAATATCCTGATTGTTTATGAGTTGGTCTATGTATATATGGTGTATATATCCAGTGTGTTCATGAGTTGGTCTATATGGTGTGTATATCTTACATGTTCATGAGGTTATCTATATAAATGGTGTATATGCCCAGTTTGTTCATGAGGTTGTCTATATATATGGTGTATATATCCTGAATGTTCAGGGAGTGGTCTATATATATATATGGTGTACCTGAACGGCACTGAGATTTGTAATGTCTGGTAGTCATAGCCTGTTGTCTTCTGTAGGTCCACTGCAGTGTACCATGTGCTGAAGAGTGCACACTACACAGCCAGGTTTGGGAGCAAAAGGGGACTAGAATGCATCGGCATGGAAGGCAGAGGAATCATTTTCAACAGTGATGTTCCACTCTGGAAAAAAGTGAGGGCATATTTTGCTAAAGGTGAGCAAGCATACCATGCCTAAAAAACGGACATCTAGTGCACATGGTATTGTGGATTCAAGACACATAGCTATCTAAAGATCAGTTCTCCCATCTCTTTTCCTCTCTTTGCACAGACATGCACAGATGCACCCTTGCTTGCTTACTCGCTCTCTTGCATGCACAGACATCACTGTTTCTAGTCACAGCAACTGTCGAGTCAAAGAAACGTCATAAAAAACAACAACAGACTGCGTGGTGTTGTTGTTGTTGTTGTTGTTGTTGCTGTTGTTGTCGTGTTGCGGTTGGCTTGCTTCGACAGCCCTGACGGGCCCAGGCCTCCAGAGAACCGTGGGGATCTGTGTTCGCTCCACAGCGGAGCACCTGGATGGTGTGCAGGAGATGACGGACGCCTCTGGCCACGTGGACGTGCTCAACCTGCTGAGGTGCATCGTGGTGGACATCTCCAACCGGCTGTTCCTCAGGGTGCCCCTCAATGGTCAGCAAAGCGAGTTCTCCCTGGGCACCAGCCAGACGTGGTGGTCGCTGTTTAACATGGTTTCATACAGGACGAAGCTGATTGTTGTTCTTACTGTTATTTTGTGGTGTAGTTTACCTTCCGGTGCGCTGTCACCAAGCAGCTCTGGCTTTCTAACTTTTAAAACACATAATAATGTTTACCTTTACTATAATAGACCTGATCGTTACGTTACATTAACATTCAATTAGTACAGCTAATTATATGTCAATGTTAATATTTTTGTAGTGTGTATTTCAGTTTTTAATCCCCACATTTCTTAGGATTAATAAAGTTTATTTTGTCTTATCTTTCTCACTTCAGAGAAGGAGCTTCTCTTGAAGATTCACAATTACTTTGAGACCTGGCAATCGGTTCTGATCAAGCCGGACCTATTCTTCAAAATTGGATGGCTTTTAAATAAGCACAAGAAAGCAGCGTGAGGCCTTTGTACGCTACAAAGAACGAACTGAAATATTGATGATTCCTGAAGCCTAATGCATTTGGTGTGTTTGTATGTCAACAGGAAAGAACTCCAAGATGCAATTGAGAACCTTCTTGAGATTAAAAGGAAGACACTTGAGGAATCTGAAAAGCTGGATGATCAACGTGACTTCACGTCAGAACTCATCTTTGCCCAGGTCTGAAGAACATGAAACCATTTGTCCCCAACATTTTTTTTGGCCTATTCTGGAAATGTGGAAACCTTTCAATTAAAATTTTAATAAAACATTTCAACATCATCGCCCATAAGTCAGAGATCTCCCTCAACCCTATTGGGAATGTCAGGCTATCCCAATGTTGAGAAACCCTGCACTAAACAAGACCCCATCAGCCCCATGTCCTGCGTTTGGTTTCCATCGGGATGTGTTGTGTTCTTGCTCTCCCTGTTTTGCCAGAATCATGGCGAGCTATCGGGAGACAACGTCAGGCAGTGTGTGCTGGAGATGGTGATAGCAGCCCCTGACACGCTGTCCGTTAGCCTGTTCTTCATGCTCATGCTGCTCAAGCAGAACCCTGAGGTGGAGCTGAGGCTCGTGGAGGAGATGCTCGTGGAATTAGGTGAAGCCCTGCTCTTCCGGCTAACCATCAACATCAGCAGTCTAGAGGTCAATCTATCACAGCAAGGCAAATCTTAACAGTCTAATGATTCCTTGGTTGTATTGTAATAACCAGGCAGCAAGGAGGCTGAACACATTGACTTCCAGAATCTGAAGGTGCTCGAGAGCTTCATTAACGAGTGTCTGAGGTTCCATCCCGTGGTGGACTTCACCATGCGCAAGGCATTGGAGGACGACATCATCGACGGCACCAAGATTGCCAAGGGAACCAACATTATCCTAAACATGGGCCTCATGCACCGCACAGAGTTCTTCCCAAAACCAAACGAATTCAGCTTGGAGAACTTTGACAAATTAGTAAGTAAGGGAGAGCGTTATGAATGAAGGACACAGAAAACCAGAGTCAAATTCATTGCATGTGTGAAAACATGATGCTGGTTGTCTCTCGCTCTCCTCTGTAGGTGCCTAGTCGTTTCTTCCAGCCTTTTGGTAGCGGTCCACGTTCCTGCGTGGGCAAGCACATTGCCATGGTGATGATGAAGGCTGTCTTGGTGACGCTCTTGACTCGCTTCACGGTGTGCCCGCGGCGTGGCTTCAACCTCAGTACCATCCGACAGACCAACAACCTGTCCCAGCAGCCCGTGGAGGACGAGCAAGGCTTAGCGATGCAGTTCCTTCCCAGGACCCGGCCAGTTGACCACACCCATCATCACAACTGCTGATAAACAGAATAAAGGCCTCATTCACCTAGCAGCTATCTTGGTTCCCTCTTGGTTCTCAACACGGGGTAGCTGAAATCGTAATACCGTTACAGATGAGTTTACAATAGCAACATTTTGGGGGTAGAGGAGACTGCTATTGGTCAATTGAACATATGTTTGAACTAGGAGATTTAGTTTTTTTTTTAAGTTAATTGTCCACCATTTTGGAGTACAACAGAAGGTTTAGAATTATTTTGATCTTCTCTTCATCATAGTAAAACATAAAACTGATACATACTTCATAAAACTAACATCTAAAACGCATCCTCTCTTGACATCGTTTTTTATGTGAATAGAATAGAATAATTTAAGATACATTTATGGATACAACTCATCGATGGGTTTCCCATTAACAAACATGCAATAAGCCGTTTTGTTACCATAAACTGCTGTGGTCACATAAGCGACTACAGCATTGTAATCAGTGTGTAAGGCATTGTATTGCATTTTTCTTTGTAAAGCCAGAATTGAATCTTATGGTTTGTCTTTCTTTGGATGTTGATGTAAGATAACTAATGTTTGTTTGTAGTGGCATCCTAATATTACTGACTAGAAAGACAATAATTGGACTGCAGAAATAAATGACAAAATGTGTAATTCTAAGACATGTCAGAAGGCTAGCTTTAGTTAACGGAGTATTGGAAAAGAAACTAGCCTGACTTCGCCAGACCAATTCGCAAACGCGTGCTAGTCTGGAACTTGCATCTTCTTGATGCAACCGGAAAGACCTTCAACCAATCAGAGCAAAGAGTCAATTAAATGTTTGTGAGTTTGACTTTAATCATTTTGTCTTTCGATGGACTGCACTATCTCGATAGGTGAGCTTAGTTTTACATTGGACTTTCGCGAGACATTAAGAAAATACTTCTATATAACCTTTAAACAAACAAAAAGTAGTCACATAAAACCTCATTTAGATTGTTTGTTTTGGGCCACAGAATTGTGTCACAGTTAATCTTTTGCGCATTTCCCCCTATTTTTGTCGTATCCCATCCCCTCCATATTAGGTGTATAGTGCATTTAAAATTTTTGGATTTTCTTTTGTTTTACGGCCAACACAGAAGCCTAAAAGAAAAACATGCAGAAATCATGTCCGTTTGAAAAGTTCAATTTATTCATAAGTTATAATAGCTGTCAGCCACTAAAAAAACACTGATCTTTTCTGTACCACAGGCACAATCAAAAGCCACCTTAATATCATGTTTTAAACTTAAGATTGTATGTGTCATATTGTGCTTCACACCAAGACACATCAAACAAAAACACACAACTTCCCTTGTCAACTAAATAGTTCATGCCAAAATAAATCTCTGCAGACTTCAGGCCACATACAGCCCATGTAATCTACGTAGAATGAGAAGCCTAGAGAATACCTCTTTTAAATCACTATAAAAAAAACGAATATTTTTTTTAAGAATATATAGTCCATAAATATGTTGGAGGGTGAGCATTAATAGAAAAATATAATAATAAAAGACCACTAGGATTCAGCACTTCTGTAGTATGAATGAATTGTGTTACTGCATAGATAACGTGGGGACATAGAATGAAGGGGCATTAAAAGAGCGGGAAAAGTCAATAACCATTACATCCATCACCCTTCAGTATATTTCCGCCAATCTTTTTTATGACATTTTGTCAGCAGGGTAACTGCTTGAATCTGTTGAAATTAAAAGACAGCAGTGAGCAGGTGGTTTTTGTCGATGTACTCTGGACAGAACATAATGATGCCTTGTAGGGTGCGGATAGGATACTCATTACTATAAAGGCAAACTTAAATAAAAAGGTAGCGTGCTCAATTCAGTGTATTTTACTCTACTGATCTAACTGTGTATTTCATCTTCCTTATTTTCCAAGTACCGGTGGACTCATTTGGATATGACTTAAACTTTGGTATCGTTGTGATGAATCTACTTTGAGAAATTGTCATCAAATGCATTTGAGATCTTCTAAAATCATATATACTTATTCCAAATGTAGTAGTACAATTCATAACAGTATTGATGAAAATATAGATGAACCAATATTGATTGTGACGTCACATGAAGAAAATGACACAGGCTGTTTTACTGATTCACACATAATGTTATCACTGCTCCAGGTCTCGATCCAATTCAATTCATTCTCTAAAGACCTCTAAGAATGCTCTCCTAGCCAGTCTCTTACTAAAAGTGCCAATCAGACTTAAGTGTTATTCAAGAGTTTGCAGTGTTCCTCACTAAAACAAAAACACACAAAGGCATACTCACCATACTATTTATCCCACCAGTTTAAGTCTTCAAGTCCTGGCAGGCACACGCGTATTCATTTAAGACATGTCTGTGTTTGTTCAGTAAATTACCACCACCAACGCATGACTCATATCTGTACGCAAATTGAACTCCACCCCCCGAGCTTCTGCACGAGGAAGGGGCAAACCGAAAGACGTAAACTTGGTTTGTTCTTTCAGACAATAAGTTATGCGTAGTCGCTGGCGACTCCGTGTAAGTGCTCGGCCAGGGCCCTCTGACAGTGGTACAGCAGGCAGTCTGGGAGCTCCGGCAGAGGGGAGCGCAGCCACACGGCCAGGCAGCCTGCGCTGATGCGACAGTGCATCAGGCACGGCTGCCCCTGCAGCAGCTGGCATGCCACTATGCCCTCTGAAGCTGGAAATAATAAGAAAGAAAAAAAGAAAAGAAAAATGGCACATTGTATGGCCATCTTTTGCGTTTCAAGCAGATATACTATTCACTTGAGACAAGTCAGTCAACTTAGCTCTTACTGATGGGCAATATAGATATAAGATCGGTTATTGTCTCAGTATTGTAAAAAAATAATAAAAAAAGATAAATAGGATACAATTATATTAAAAATTTGAACACATTTCATTGATAAAAACGTATTTCTCTGGTGTGTTGAGGGAGGCTACTGCTCAAGTCTATCCCCACCTATGATGTCCACGATGTGGAGCTGCAGCTTGTCCCTCAGGAGGTCCAGCGTGGCTCGGAGGGGGTCCGGGCTCTCGCCGAGCAGCGTCAGGTTCTGCTTGGTGTCGTTGGAGGAGGCCAGCCACAGCCTCCCATACTCCTCTGTGGACACGGTCAAAGGCCTGCTCCAACCAAGGGAACACAAGGTCCAATAAAGTGGGATCGAAAATGACAAGACAATCACACGAGGTGCGATTTGTTAGTGTATGGGTTTGGAACAATATCCTTCTCTCTTATGAGCCCAAGGACAAGTTCTTTTATTGAGCATGCTCAGAGTCAGGATAATAGAAGAAAGAACATTCTCTTGAGCTCATTACATTGGAATCTTGCTTGTACTCTCACGCAAGATAATCTTTCGAAGTTCATTTGATAAATTCAGTTTAGGGGAATTTCCACTGCAAAAAGTCAGTCAATAGATGGACAAATTAATGTAGAGCACGTATAGAGCACCTGATGAAGTTGGGGAGAGAGAGTGTGTAGGAGAACCGCGTGCTCTGAGGCTCCCCGTCACGCTGCTGGTAGGATGCCAGGCCGGCCAGCTCCATGTGAACCGAGGGTCTGGTGGGCACCAGGGAGTACTGGTACACCGCTACACTGTGGCCCTCCACCTGCTCCTCCTCTGGGCCGGTGCCGCCAGACACACGGGACACCTCGACGATAACAACAATCACAGCATTACTTTGAAAAGCCATTGAGGAGTTCCATCATTCTAGTTTTTTTTTGGATAACAATAATGTAGGTAGGGTGCTTCGCTAGGAAGTTTATTTTGAATGATTGTGTTTGTTTGGGACAAATGTACAAAAAGGCAATGGGAAGAGATGCGTGGTACCCAATTACAGCATCTTTCCCATTTCCACCCGCAGTCCCAGGGCAGGTACACAGTACACAACACAGGTTGGAATACAACATTCTCAAGAAACTACCTCAAGGTCTCCGGAGGTCATCTGCAGTGCAAACCGTCGAGTGGCCGAGTCCGACGAATTGGAGACGAAGACGATGAGCAGCGAGGAGTGGTCTGTCTGGACGCGGCAGGCGGAGAGGGCCAGGCTGGCGTCGGAGCAGAGGGGGGTGATCTCTGAGCGGGGCAGCCCGGACAACTCGTCGGGCAGATGGGGGCTCAGACGGAAGTGCTCGGGGTCATACGGGTCGCTGCGCGTGTCGGGGTCGACCGCCGCCATGCCGTTCGCCTCGACGACCGGTGCACCTGTGTTCGTGTCCTCCGTGAGGTCCTCTTGTGCGCGACACGGGCTGTTGGTAGCGGGACGGTCGTGAGGGAGGTGGGGGGCGGAGTCAGCCAGAGATGGGGTGGAGCCAGAGCCCAGCGGGCTGCTGCACAGCAAGTTCTCCATGGCACTCTGAGCGGAGATGGGGGCCGGGGAGTGGCAGGAAGAGGCGGAGTCACACGATCGCTCGCTGGCGCCCGAGGACGACCCTTGACCTTTGACTTTCCTCCTGAAGCGATGGCGCGCCGGCTCCGCTTTTCCCATCTGTTGAGATGAACGCGTTAGGTGACGACGTCGCGTCAGACGCGGTGTCTCAGAGTGGGAGGAGAGTTTGGTTATATCTCACCAGACATGGTCCAGTGGAGCTCTGGGAGCCCAGACCCACGAAGAGCGAGGAGGCCAGCCGCTGCTTCTCCCGGTCCGCCTCCGGCGTGGGCGTTGGGGCAGGGCCGGGGGTGGTCAAGGCGACGATGGGGGCCTGAGAGGCAGAGCCTCCTTCCTGGAGGGCAGAGAGGGGGCAGGGGACCTCCATCTGGGCCATCTCCTCCACCTTCACCGCCACCTCCGTCTTGGCTAGGTAGCCTTCCTTCCCCCACACCCTCCTCACGCCCTCCAGCTTCAGAGCGCTACTGTTGAGACAGCATGGAGGGAAAGCCAACGCATCAGAGCACCGGCCAGCACCATCCGAGAGTCTAGCTCTGCGTTCATTCATTCATTAACTAGCAGTTACTACAGTAACTACAACATGTGTTTCAGTCAGAATAATACATTTAGTAGGGTGATAAAGAAATAACAATAGCGTTCTTAAGGAATTGGGCCTGAAAGGACAGCCGTCATTACATAAGAAAAGAAAATCTATACCGTACCCTCCTTTGGGTGAGAGCTCGTTGCTGTTTCCTGATAGGCTGGAGCTCATGGACAGCACGGTGGGAGACAGTCTCTCTGCTATACTGCAGGAGGATAGGCTGAGAGGCAGTGACAGACCATAAGGCTCCACGCTCAGAGCTGAGGAAAGAAAAGCAACAACATGGGAACAGTTAAGAAAGGCCTCTCGGGGTTAGGGTGTGTGACTCCCAGCCAACAAGCGCTTGTTTCGAATGCCAATGTCGACAGGTAGGGGGGGGGTTAGGCATCCTTCAGCAAGATGGCCCGCTGCGTGCGTGCGTGCGTGCGTGCGCGTGTCAGTACTGCTGTTCAGTTGAGGTGATCACAGACACACAACCCAAACAAATGTAATAAAAAACAAACACCATACTTTATAATTATAGTGTTGCTTTATAAATACAATACACTGTTTGCATTTGACCTTCCGTGTTTGTGTGCTTGTGTGTTGTGTGTGCACGCGCAACTGTGTGTGTGTGTGTGTGTGTGTACGTGTGTTGTGTGTGCACGCGGAACTGTGTGTGTGTGTGTGTGTGTGTGTGTGTGTGTGTGTGTGTGTGTGTGTGCGTGTGTTGTGTGTGCACGCGGAACTGTGTGTGTGTGCGTGCGTGTGTGTGTGTGTGTTGTGTGCACTGCAGGAAGTGTATGTGTCAGGCCTGACGAGGTGGGCCCGGTCTGTGTGGTCAGATATCCTGCTCTTCGATGACATGCATCTCACAAAATACGCATACGTATGTCACTTAGGACCAAAAGCGTGACTAGATGGCCAAATGAGGGCGTGGCGTCTACCAGGGGTTGATGAGCGGCCAGCGGTACCTTTTTCCTGCGCTAGTTCCTCTCGTCTCTGATGGGGGGGTTTGTACGGCGCGGCTCCGGCGGCCAGTGCCTCCGAAACAAATCCGTCCAAGAAGGACAACGACGAATCCACCTGTCCAGAGTCAAGGAAGACATGTAGCAAAAAGGGGGGGACGGTAGAAAGAAATGTGGATTGATTTATATTATAGGAAAATGTCACGTCAATTCCTTGGTCTATAGTTGATCGAATTCTCCAAATGTATTTGGAAATAGAATAGTTAGAATAAATCAAATCAATAAATATGAACGATATTGTAAATCTACTTAAGACCTGGATTTGGAACATTTCATCAGGCTTTAGCAAAAAGAGGACGTCACCAGGGTACTTTTAGTATACTGGTATTTTCTTGCATACTACCGTACGCATGGATATGATTTTGGACATTCTCCATACTATTCTCGTGTCATATTTAGTATGATGGTAGGCAATTTGCGAATGCAGCCTCTGTGTTTGGCACAGCAGCTAATTTGCTCTCTCCCTCCAGCTGAGCAGTTGTGACTTTTTTCTGTTTTGTTCTTTTTGTCTTTAGCATTTTACAACCTCCCAATGGCACACTAACACTCTTCCGTACAAGCATCGCATCCCAACTTTCCCTATATAACTTCAGTGGATCTTTGAGGTGACCCATTACCTCCAGGGGCGCCAGGCCGACGTTGCGCGGCAGCGCCCTGACCCGAAGCTCTGCGTGGGAAGCCAGGTGCTGCAGCTCATGGAGCCTCTGTCTCACCACGGTATCCAGGGAGCCGCAGTGTCGGTCGGCCAGCTCCTGGGCCACAGACACGCAGGCGGGGCCTTCGCACAGCTTGGTCATGGCCGTTAGCGCCCAGCTCTTGGTTTCACTGCTGCTGTGTCTCAGATCAAGCAGCTGGGCCAGGAGTCTCAGGACGGTGGCTGGCTCGAGGCCTTCCTTCAAGCAAGAGTATTCCCCCAGTACCTAGTCAACATGGAGAGGGGGGGGGTCACAACAAAACATGCTTAGGTCCTTTCCCATGCCGGCTATTCTGGAACATATGGGAACGGTTAAACGACTGACAGAAAGGAATCAATTATAATTGTTGTTTTATTGATTCATACATTATCAAACAATTGCTTTGAGTTCTAAAAGCTTCAGAAATGCATATATATGGCTTTTTTTTATCATTAACAAATTAATGCATTATTCTTTATTGACTGCCCGTCAAACAAACTAAGAAATCAACAATATAATTAATATGGTAACTCTCGTGATGACCATTTTCCATTTCTTTAAATATTGCTATGGGCTCTCTCATAGGCAATTAAAACCGTCAATTTCAGCCCACCCCACACACACGCCATATACCTTCATTCCCAACATATGTCGATTAGACGCAACGTATATGTAAATGTCGGTAGCATTGCTCACCCAGCTGATGACCTGGAGGAAGCGCTGAGGCAGCTTGGCTGGCCGGTCCTGGAGGAGAGACAGGTAGGAGTCCACAGCCAACAGCCTGAGCTGTCGGTCGTCCTCAGTGCTCTCGAACCCTGTGGCCAGGCAGTCACACAGACAGAAAGAAGGAAAGCAGTTAGCAGGTTTTAAGAGGAGATTGGAAACTCTTTTGAGCAGTGAACATACCCTCAGACAGTAGTCTCAGGAAGCTGTTTGGGATGTCAGGCTGCATCTGGTCTCCAACCAGCAAAAATACTGCGTTCATGGTCTTAATGAACCATGCGTTGTCCGGGGCATATGTAGTTTAGTTTATAGGAAGATAAACACCATTATAACTATGACACTTAGGTACTTTTTCTGAAGTAAAATACCAGTTCTGTAGGTGCTCCTTACTGCTGCCTTGCTAGTCTGTTTGTGAAAAAATATTTTGAAAATAATGACTTTTACAATGTCAAAAAGCTGCTTGTTTCATTAAACAATGATTATATATGCAAGACATCCTGAGTAATCATCCATATGCCTGGCATGTGGATATGCAAATTAGAGTTGCATGCTTAACAGCGACAATGCATGCGTTAAAGGCGTAGTGTGTAGAATTTAGTGGCAGAACTAGCAGAACGGTCTTGGCAAATATTTAATATAATATTAATAACAAAATAAGAATTGTTGCGTTTTTCTTACCTTAGAATGGGCCCTTTATATCTACATATGGAGCTGGACAAATGGCTCAGTGGCTCAATGTTTAATCATAATCGGTATCATACTTATATGAAAGATATTAGCTATTCAACAGATACTGCAGGTATACACCGCAAGACACACGGGACTCATACCCGTGTGTCACGCACATTTAGTTTTACCGCGGCACATCGCTAACTGAGAGCGAAGTGATGCCGTCGGTCAGCAGAACTCCTCTACAGAGCTTCGCTTGGTCAGTATTTCTACAAAAATCAAGAGAACTACAAAGTACGCTGCCCCTCAACTCACAACACATTTCAACTAGAAACCTCCCCTTTAAAAATACAGTATAACGTTACATACAACATTACAATTGCTGTCAACAGTAAAAAGCAGGTAAAAGAAACCGGGTGACCAGCCGAGCTTCGGTGTGGGAACATGGACTGCAAAACATACAGATAAAAAAAGACTGTCGATACGGGGAGATTTGTGGAAATTGGACCGTGTATTCAATGGAATTTTGGTATTTCTTGCATCCCTAGTGGCCATGTGGGATTATTTACCAAGTTCATAGCCTTGATTGTTGGAAAGATATTTGTGTGGCAAGAACTATGATCAGGGACAGTATGAAAATGGTGACCAGTGGAATATTTTGTCGATAGCGAGTTTATTTGCCTCCTTACGGATTTAAAGACACAGGACTCGTACCTAGCAACATCACTGTACTAAATAACTAAATACAAATTGGCTACTCGATGCTTGCGTAGACGATTCCATTTTTTTTGGAATCCCTACTGGCACCTTACAGGCCAGTGCAGGCCACCGTAGCTTCTTCTACATTGTTCGAAAGGGAGAGGTGAAGGGGGCGGGGACTCAGTTGGTTGCAATCTGCAATCTCACCGCTAGATTCCCCGCTTAGTCCTACACACTGCACCTTTAACAATTACATGTAAAATAATCATTTCGCAGTGGTCATCCATTCATTCATTCATTCATGCACCACAAATTGCTTGAAAAGGATATTTTTCTGCCAGCTCCGCCACCTTTCCCCCAAGGTCTATTGTGACGTAGTCATCTTTACTGTGCCGGAGGAACTCCAGCAGTTTCTCAACAATAACCTTCACATTCTGGCCATTGGTGATCCGAAACAGCAGCTCCAGTGTCTATAAGAAAACCATAACAATTTTACCATGCATTAGGTCATTTAACTGACACTTTTCCAAGGTGACTTACATGCAAGTCGGAGAACAATCAAAGTATACAATACAACTTTGAGTAACTGCAAATAAATTGGATCAGAAGGATGAGGTAAGTCTAAATGAATGAATTAATTAATTTATGCACAATTGTAAGACGTCAAAACATTTATGTTGTCTAAACTCAAGATAACAGTTCAAAACAACTAAGTGCACGTCAGCTATCGGTCCAATATAAATACAAATAAGAGTCCCACACTGTTCATTCTCGCTCTTCCAACTTGAAACACTATGCTGGCCTCCCACCTCTCGCTTTATAATTAGGTCTGGGTGATCCAGGCACTCGATGATGGTCATCTGGTGTTGCAGAGCCAGGTTAGCGTCCTGCTGCACCACATAGGTGAGGGCTTTGAGTCCTTCAAGAGCAATGCAGGTTAACAGCATAAACAAGGTTCTATGTACTACTATAAATATCTATGGGCTACTATAAATATGCTCTAACCATGTATAGATTATATATGAGAAGCAAGTCATTTGGATCCAAACCTTACCCAAGTATTTCAAGTTTATTTTTGGTGACAGAACAAAGTTGCCAATGCACTTTGCAGCTTTTTCCAAAAGCTCAGCTTTTGGGTGAATTGTGTAAATAGTTTTCACACACTCGAACAATATTGCTGGAAAACAAAAAGATTTTTTACAAGGAAACTTGTGAGAAATTACATTTGGTAGCTTAACAGTTGAGTAAATGCATAATTGTCATGAATGCATGATAGATTTAATATACCATAGGTGATGTTGTGGTTCATCTCTGCTCGTCGTAGAGACTCATCAAGGACCTCATACATAATTTCACTCGTACTGCAGAGACCCAATAGAATCAGATGCAAGTCCATTGTACTGCACAAAAATCCAAACTTATCAAACAGACAATGGAGTAGCCTGCATTACCTCCTGTCATTTTTCCCCAGTACGGAGAGTATTCTGAGGAGCTGGATCTGAAGCCAGGGAGCGGGAACGCTGTGGTAGTTAAAATCAATGGGCAGTTTCCCTCCCACCACCTGCTTCAAGATGGTCACAAAACTCACCGTGAGGTCCTTGTAACTCTCCGGCTTCTCCTGTAATGCAAGAATCACCGGGATAGTAATATTGTCCTTTGATAAGAAATCAAAGCAAAATATTATACTTTCATTATTTGTGATGGCTAATTTGGGGAAGAGCCTACCATGACCATCTCCAAGTAAATGTGTAGCGAAGCAGACATTACGCCTGGATCCTTGTCGCACAGAGCCTTACGGAACTTGTTGTGGATGTGCTGAACCTGGTTGGGAGCTATCAGGTAGAACTTGTAGAGGGCCAGTACTGCTTTCCTCCGGATAATTTCTCTGTTTAAAAGTTATGAGAGTTAAATCCTATTTTGTTACAATACATGAAAAACCTGTGAAGGACAAGAAAAATACATCCAGAAGCACAAGGTATTAAAAATAAATGACCACGTTATAAGTGAAACAAGTTGGAAGCGATACAGAAATTACAACACTGTTATACTATAATAACAATAACAAAAACCTATTTTTTTCAGTTCTTACTTTGGGTGATTGAGTTTCTCCTCCACCAGGGGAAGGATTGCAGGTATCATATCTTTGGGAAATACTTGACTGACAACTGTTAGCGCCATGCACACTTCTATCAGATTTGTGCTCTGAAGATCCTGCAGACACACCAACACAGATCATCATCTTAGTGTACAAACATCCAACAGATCCAATGTACAATCTCACTGTCACTGTGTGGGGAGGATTTGGAGATTCAGGTAGCACTACTGCGATCCAAACCAACTAATAATAATCAAGCAAACACTCACTTTCAATACAGTGTTGACAAGAAGGAGCAGGAGCTCATGGCTCTCATTCAGAAACAAGGACACAGCCAGGTAACCTGAAAGACATAATCCCAAAATATACAAAAGGGTATATAAATACAAATAGTTCCCTCATTCAAAATGGGTCTACTTAAAAATGTCTTGGTACATTAAGTCAATGAATATACCAAATAACATACCAACTCTCTTGTCCAGAGCCGTGCCTTGCTGAGCCAATTTAATGGCATGGATGTAGCTAAAGGAGGCCTCATAACCCAGCATTTCACAGTAGATTGCCCTCACCATGAGCTCCTTCATCTGCCTCTAAAGTAGTTCACAACACATCAAGTAGCAAAAGAGATCCCTTATCCATACATTCATGTAAATTTGACCAAAATGGCAAGAACATATTCTACATATTAAAAACCAAACAGGAAAATACCAGTACCATGGACGTGTTAGGAGAAGACACCTGCTCTTTGATAGACACAAGTTCACGTTGAATTAGTTTCTCTTCATCCTTGAAGGGGGGGGAATCAAAGATAACAATAAAGAAACCTGGAGTGTTTTATTGTCCATGGCTGAAAGGGACACTCTTGTGTGGGGAGGTGCTTTTTTGGGGAGGTGCACAGCACACTCTATTTCAGCACAACCATATTGTTGTTCGATGCCCAAATAAATAAATAAAAACTCACATGTTTCGATGTTAATTCAGTAATCCCTCTGATCAAGTTTCCTAGTTTTGACGTCGACGATAGTTTTCCCGGCTGTGAGTCTAAAGACAGAAGACTCGGCAGCGCTGTTAGGGTCTTTTCTACAACATCACTCATTGTGACACCGAAGAGATGACTTGATTTAACAGTTTTTTTTATCGTAATTGGCCTTTTAATTCATCTCTCCATTGCAAGCTAGGTTTATTAGAATAGGACAACATCTACACCAAACTGTTTTACGGTATGCCAAGTTGTAAAATGGAATTTTGACAGACCGGCCATTGTTTTGATTCTGCAGCAGCAGCAGCTTACTGATGATGTCACTTCCGCTTTCAATTGTAAAACTTTATTTAAGGTTTACAAATGGAGTAGACACTACCTTATCGATTACTAATTTCTGCCTTGAATGTAATAAATATTATAATATTTGATTCTTAATTTATGGGTTCACCCATAACAAAACATATGGCTGTAACTACCATATTTAATTTCTTCATTATTTTATATTTCACTGTAGTCACATGGTGTAATGCAAAAAAAGTACTTATTAATTTTTTACATATGCATTTATTGTTTTTTTATGTATATCACTCGTTGTATAAAGACAGGACTTACACAAAAGCAAACAATAATATTTAAAACCCAATTTATTGTGTTTGTATATATTCATAACATTCCCTTAAATAACTGATATGTACACTAAACTACAATAAAATAATTACAATAAATATGAAATCACAGCCATTAGATAGCTCAATGAGAGGGAGTTAATTCTGAGCGCTTAAACACATTTTCACATATTATGGAAGGGGGCCCTAGTAATCCAGTGGGGTATTTTATGTGGTGGAATGTGCACATAAAGCAAGTGATTTTTATATCAGAAAAAAAAGTAAGAACCAGTTTCAGGCTTGAAAGAATCAAAAAATATATATTTTTATATTTACCTAAACCATAGTAATATTGCCAGGCAAGTTACTTTGAAAACACAGGCAGTTCTTGGGGTGGTGATGTGTATTTTAGGATATAAAATGAGCATATCGTCTTCCTGTGGGTAAAACAATATCCTACCATATCACTGTTATTTCACCTCTATCATAAACTGACATTGTACAAGTGTAATTGTCTGAAATATACATTTCACAACTATAACCATTACCCTGAATACTGTGCGATTGTGCTAATCATTTTATACTGCATTATTCTACATGGTTGAATAACTTCCCAAATCCTATACATGTATCTACCCTGGCCATAATATCACGGAAGTATATACAGTGTCCAGTGTCATTGTTTAGCATTATATATACACAACGGAATCTGAGCCACTATTATCATGATTGTACTCAAGCAAACTGAACTTTGACCATCTTTTCTCCAACAGCTCTCTCAATTAATAAGCCTTCCTCTGCATCTCCATCTTCATCCTCAAGCCCAGACCTGAAAACAAATGAGAAAAATAAAAACAAGTTGCATTACAAATTACAATCCACAATAGTGTCATATTAAGCCATCACAAACAGAGAGTTGAAGACTGCCGTCAACCTACCCTGAGGGTGTGATCCCAGGATCCCGTGCAGAAGGCTGTCCCGTCGGGGGACACCCGCAGTGTACTGACCCGGTTCTCGTGTCCAAACAGAATGGACACTCGGGTTCCCTTCAGCACATCCCACACATTTATGGTGTAGTCGTTGTAGCCAGCAAAAAGTAGCCTCCCTGACACACAAACAGCAATCAAACAAAGAAAAATGCTTTTCCACCTTATGCACGCAATAGGAACTCAATGAGCGGGTATTTGAAAATATTTTAAATAATCTTCAATAAAAACTCTTACCACTGAGAGAAAAGTCAACACTGGAGACACCAAAAATAATGCTTTCTTTGGAATAAATAGCGACCTCTCTGTCCGCTCTCAGGTCATACAGACGACACTGTGACACAAACACAAAGAGTGTCGTTCCAGTCTTAGCATAGCAGTTTAAATGTGTTGCCAGTAGCATGACATTGAGAAGCTGCTCTAGTGGTACAGGAGCTTTGGGGTGATATGAGGAGCGAAATGTGTAGTAGTAGTATAGTCGATGATCACTTACAGTAGCATCGTCAGAGCCAGATGCAAACGCATCTCCACTGGGGTAGTACCTGTTGAAAGTAAGAAAGAAGACATATTTAGCCCTCTTTTTCTTGTTATTTATGGTTAATGTAAATAATAATAATTTGTATATTTCATATTTTGCGCATTTGATAATCTTCAGATAACAAAGGGTACACTCTCTTGTAACTATTACTCATTGAATTGTATACTTTATTATTTTATCATTTGTAATTAATTGTATGATTTAGACTCAATAATCAATTGATTTATTAAAAAAATAAGATTTTACTCTAAACAGATTTCACACAAAACATACACTCATGAAACCCTTACCTTACACTATTGATGTCTGAATCATGAGTTTCAAAAGACTGGATGCATTGTCCTGAACGCATGTCCCAGACATTAGCCTTCTTATCACAGCCCTTTTAAAAGTACACATGAAAATGTTTTAGCAGTAACTGCATACATATTTCACAAAGACAGGCAACAACATGTTAAAAATGGTCCTCCTCACCCCTGAGACAAATGTGTTTCCAGTCTCGGATGGGGCTAGATCAAGACAGAGCACGTCTGCTGCGTGGCCATGGAAACTCTGCAACAGCTGTCCGCTCTCGACATCCCATAATGCACATGTTCCATCGCCGCTGGATGTCAAAATCTGGTACATAAAGGTAAATATGGTAGTAGCTGTTGAGAATGTGTCACACAATAACAATAATTTAAAGTGAGGATAACAGAAATCCGTAATTAACTTCTAATTATGTTATTAAGGGTTAGCAAGGTGTGCATTAAGCATCAGAAAAGGATGTTTGATGAAATCAAACAACCTCCCCACACAGGCAGGTTAGCTTTCGGTTTGGTTTGGTTTTGTGCCCTTTGGTGTTACCCTTTGGTTTTGGTTGTGACTTTCAGGCTTAGTGTTATGTTTAGTTGTGTGTTGCGTTTACACCCAACAACATCCCTTACAGCACATGTTCCAGTCATCCCTCCACCTACCTCACCACCGATTACAGGTTATATTGTTCTATTATTCTTATCTTATTTCTATTAAATATCTTAAATTATCCTTTAATCCTGTGTGGAGCCAGGTCGTAACAGTGCCTACTGACAGCATTTGGGACTTTGAAGAAGTACCACCCACACATTCCAGCGAGAGGGCCAGCGATCAGACCACAGCCCTAGAGGCCTGAGTCTGTCCAAGTCTCCGATTATTAGCGGACTTTGAGACGTTTGCTAATATACCTTTTCCTGACATTTTCCTGACAAGATATTCAGAAGGTGTGTAATGGATACATCCCTCTGTGATATATATATGTAGTATTTTACATTTTTAGTTCCTGTTGTCCATCACTTTAATGATTTGCTTCTTTTATTTGGAAAATCCCAAAACAACAGCAACATTTAAATTTCAGTAAAAATGGAATGCTGTGAATTATTTACACTATATATTACATATATTACACACAATATTGGGCAAAGTGTTCTTTGCATTATATTAAGTATATTCAATTATTCTGTGTTCAATTTATTATGTTGCCTTTGCTTGCCTGGGAGTTCACAGGTTGAACCCTCAACCTTCCAGAAAACATATAAACAGGTATTTGATTGGCCGTGATAAGAGCTTAAAACAGCGGGATCAGTCAAACTGTACTCCTACATTGTGCTGGTGAAGCCTGGTTGTGGTAAATGGTGTATTGAATCATTCCACTGGACTTGAGTATCCTAGCTGGTCTCACCTGCATGTCCGAGTTGGTGAAGCTGCAGGCAGACAAGTAGTTTGTGTGCATGGCAACAGACTTCTTTTTAGCTGCCAGGTTTTCATTCTTGTCCAGAGACAGAGGGTACACTGAGCATTTGTTGTCCAGGCCCCTGTTCAATGACATATTGGTTTAGCATTACAGTAGGTGGACCTCATCAAATTAATATGCATTTATTATAATAAGGGATGGAGGATCGTGAGATAAGGGTGAAATACTGACCCACATGCGACTGCACAGCCAGAGGGTGCATAGGCACAGGCCATTACCCAGGTGCAAGGCATTGTCACTGCATGCTCCTAAAAACACAATGCATTCATTATTTTGGGAAAATATAATATATATGCAAATCCATTGATTATGCATAAAAATGACAATACCTTGTTGGTAGTGAACGCATCCCATACAATGACCTTCCCATCCTATAGCAACAAATAGAAGATTTAGATTATTGGCAATATCACAACAGAGTATCTGATTGTTTGCACTAAGAACGGGGGGGGGGGGGGGGGGGGGGGGGGGTGGGGGATTCAATCGCCCGGATAAGTCTGGATATGGGTTCTAGTTTATAATTTTGTACAAGCTGACGGAAGATTTCCCCCACCTGCGAAGAGCTGACAATCCGTCTTTTGTCCTTGCACCAGTCCATACACAGAACTTTATTGCCATGGCCCTTCAGAGTTCTCCGAGTCTTCATGATGAACTGGCCCAACCCCTCGATCTTCTCTGCCACTTGATGTACTGTAAACACAGTGCATACCGACGTCAGACTGCTTCACATGATAAGGGAATTAAACTTGCTGATCCTGCTGATTAATAAATTCTACATAAGGTATTAAGCCAAAGTAGGCATAAGCTTCATGATGCATTTTAGAGTTGATTAATTTTTAAGCTCCATCACATCTCCAAATAGCATTCGGCATTTCATGTAGCCTACATGATAAGACACGGAACTGGTCTGTTATTGCAGTTGAGGTATGCCATCGTATTCAACACTTTACATTTACCATTCGCAAAAAAAAAAAGGCAAAACCGTAAGCGACCCCGACATATTCATTAGGAAACAACACTATCATTTCCCGACAACACGCTTGGACACACAAGATGAATCGGGCCTATGAAATCTCACACTCACATTCGACATCGTGTAGCTTTGCCCTTTCCTCTTCGAGCTTCGTTTTGAGCGTCTCAGACTCTGTTTTGAGATTTGAGAGGGTCTCGTTTGGTTGAACCTCCTGTGTCGCCATTTCAGGGATTACAGGGGATCTCATATATTTTTGTTCCAGGAGCAGCAATGGGCAGCAAAAAGGTAGACCGGGCTCACAGCTGATGCTGCTGTCGTGACGTCACATGGAAAAAGAAAGTCGTCCAGTTTCCAGGGGAGGGGATTCTGTGATGATGCTCAGCACAGGCTGTATCCTCACCTCCACCAAGTCTGAACGGAACCATTTAAACACGTTGAACGCTAAGAATACTTCGACTACTCCTACTAATAGCCTGATAATAGTCGAATTAGAATAATACAAATAATAAGAATAAGAGTAATAAGAATAGTAATCAAACATTAATAAAATACAAAAAAGCATAAGCTTTGCTGCATGAGAATAATTTTTAATAAAATAATAGTTGTACAATTCAAATAGATTCAAAATAGACAATCGTTTTGAAAATAATAACGTTATTAAAGTGCTGTACAATTTCAAGGCATCTTTGTGAATTGTGTCAACTCACATTGTGACAAATAAACTTTTACAACACACACACACACACACACACACACACACACACACACACACACACACACACACACACACACACACACACACACACACACACACACACACACACACACACACACACACACACACTTCGGTTCAGACCAATTTCTGAGCCATGGTTTGGTTAATACCAAAAATAAGGAAAAACATTTCTGGGTTTTATTAAAATCAACTACAATTGAATATCAGGAACAGTAAAGAACACTATGAAGGACCTTTATAAATTAACTTCAATTAACCACGTTAACAAAAATAAATAAATAAAAACACTAAAATGTAAGTGAAACCCCTGTTTCGGCTGAAATTCGAACACTACGAAATTTAAAAAACTATGTTTTGGGTTCAGAGTTCCGGAAAGGACATGGGGGGGGGGGGGGGGGGGGGGGGGAGGTATCCCTATGGTTACGACCCACGGCAAGTTTGTGATACTTTTTTAGTAAAGTATTTTGTATTGGCGTTATAATGACCTAGTATGTTGTATATGAAATGCTCCAAACACCATGGCGTTATACTTTTAGTGTTCGAGAAGCGTAACCATCACAGGAGCACACACACACACACACACACACACACATTAGCGTTATACTATAGGTCTCGGGGAAGGTTGACCATCTCTCGGACGCCGCATTGCACAGCTGCCCAAATAGAGCTGAACACGTCCACGAGAGAGCTGAAGACGTCCACGAGTATACTATAAGGCACTTCGACGTCAAAAAAGGAGCAGAATGGAAGGTTCACAAACTGTGCAAAAACATTGGATTTCACATGGAAGAAATCGGGACCGTGGACGTTTGCATTGCGGATTCAGTTCAGAAAAAATTCCAGCCTTGAGAGAGATATAGATATAGATATATAGATATAGATATATAGAGATATAAACACAATTATTTTACAATTAATTGAGCAATGATGCATACATTTACAATAACATTCTAAAAATCACAGAATGGACCAATCATTGAGCTTGATTGGGGTGATAAAGGAAAATGATAATTGGGGTGATAAGGGGTGTGGTGGTTAGAGTCTGGTGAGGAAGCCCAGGTGCAGACTACTAGGGACCTGCAGCAGCTCCAGAGCCTGTGTGGACGGGCAGAAGGGAAACGTGACCTGGAAGCGATACTGGGTGTCCAGCATCAACTGGGTGGAGCCCTCGTGGTCCTGCAGCAATGCCTGGCATTAGAGGGGGAAAGGGGGGAAAAAAAGACTATGAGTGTTGAAGAAAAACATAGTCCTGTACTGTAACTGTCAGTGTGTTTTAGCCCTGATCTCAGACGATGCTGGGTTATATACTCTTGAGTGTATTGCTTTGCATCTTCCCGTGGCTGTGCTTTCCTAAAACATATATTCAATGCTTGCATAGCGTGTCAGACGAGTTTTCTCTAACCAATGAGCCAAATCGAAATGCAAATGACATCAGAAGACAAATTAGCTGCACAACGCACCTGAACTTTGCGAACAAACGAAGACGTCACTCTTTTCTCAAAATCATCAATTGGTGTGTAGGAGTTCAGAATCTTGATGATCTACAGACAAAAAAAAAAAAAAAAAACACGTTGAGAGCATGAAGTTGGTTTTGTTCTTTTTTGGCACGGTACACCAAAACACTGCATCTAACGGCACCTGGACATGGTTGAGCTCAGTGCACTTCTCAGCGATCTCCTTTGCGTCCTCGTCCGTAGACTTGTTGACCTGCAGGAGCCAGGCAGCCTGAGACAGCGGCTTCAGAGTGTCAATGGCATTAGAGCCCTGCAGCCCCTTGTCCTTCAGCCACTCCTCCAGGTAGCTGATGTTACACCTGACCAAACATTCACAACGCTCTGGTTTTTTTACTATGTTGTTCATATACATACATTTATACATGCACACACGCAAAACACACATGGCCACGCCCACACACACACACACACACACACACACACAGTTGACTCTATTTCGTTTTTCCACATTTGCGTCCGCGGGTTGTAGACTGTTCCTTCTATAGTTACTATCAAATGCTTAATATATGCACTTCAACCACGTCTTATTCCTGTATTTCTAATCATAGAGTTCTGAGTCTGAGAGACACACACACACACACACACACTCACAAACCCACACACCCACCCACCTGATCTGCATGCCTTTCCTGCAGGAGCACAGGTCCTTGCGAAGCAGGATGTTGTTGAGGGTGACCGCGCCCGTGAGGAAGAACAGCTGCTTGACGGCCTGCCGGAGGAGGCCCGGCTCTGTGCCGTGCTGGGTCATGGTGGCGTGGAAGGTGCTGAGCTGCTGCAGGATGGAGGTGATGGTGTGGGCCTCAGAGTCCTGGTAGCTGCTGGGGGAGCGCTTCCTGAAGCCTGTGGGCTTCATGCTGGAGATGCCCTGCAGGCTCTCATGCTCCAGCATGCCAGGCACTGTTCCAACAGGGACATGGAGAGAGAAGCTCACACCATAGTACTATGACATGTAAAGTTTTCAATCAAACATAGTGTTATGCTAGCCTAGCATCGCCAGACGAATTGCAAACTGTAATTAGTCTGGAACTAACTAACAATGATTTAGTGTTGACACTGATTTAGGGTTGACACTGATTTAGCGTTGACACTGATTAAGTGTTGATTTATGTGCCATCGTGTGAAGATCGTGAGACCATCCAGATATTCAAGTTTGCATTTGACAATATATACTGTCTATATACTGTATATCTGTCTGTCTGTCTGTTTCTGCAGCAATTCATATCCACCTATGGGTGCAGCCTTACTTAGTTCAAAAAGGTCATGCCAATCTGATTAAATTACTAAGTTACGGTCTTGGCCTCTTGCCGAATTGGTCAGAACTAAAGCAAAAACATATTCTCCTTTGAGAAAAGCATTCCGTGCAGATGGCTGTTAATCTTATAACCGTTATTCGGTCTATTTCATATCAAACATTTTCAATTGCTCCGTCGATTTACACAGAGCCATTTCCTCGGGCACTTTCCTTGGGCCATTGTTCAGAAACTCTGCAGACTGTGGCACTCCTACTTTCTCATGAACTGAAACTCCCATCGTCTTAACATTCTCTGGGAGAGGCTTTCAACAGGCTCAATGCCAGAGTGATCTGCAAGAGAGACACAGAAGGTGAACTGTGAGACGACGATTTAAGTGCCGTTGTGTGGGGACAGACCTATCATGGGAGTGAGGGTCTTCTCCATGACGGTTATGAAGCGATGGTAGATGTGGATGGCGAGGTCACTGAGGATCTGCCTGTGTTCGGACAGGTCAAAGTTCTTCAAGCAGTTCTTGTTCTGTCGCGGTGTGTTCTGCTTCATGAACTCCTGTTGGGAAGAGATGGAAAAATGATATTGAATCCACACATTAACAGAAAAGGATAACACACACACACACACAAAAATAAACAGGCATACCTCCTCTCCACTGTACTGTTTCAAACAGTTTATCAGGTGATTCGTGTTAGAGAGCCAAAATGAAAGTATTTCAAAGTCTTTTTGATGATCCTGTAAAGAAACACAAAAACACATTTTCGGTAAGATTATCAACAATACATACAGTAAATGTTGTCCTTCCCTTATATCTGCCTGGTTCCTAAGCACCACCAACAGAATAATGAATTTATACTCCAAAGTAGTCATTTTCTTATAAGATTTTATATTTTAATAGGCTTTTTGTTTCTGTATGTACAGGACAGTGAAGACACAGAACAGTGGGTTGAGAGAGAGAGAGAGAGAGAGAGAGAGAGAGAGAGAGAGAGAGAGAGAGAGAGAGAGAGAGAGAGAGAGAGAGAGAGAGAGAGAGAGAGAGAGAGAGAGAGAGAGAGAGAGAGAGAGAGAGAGAGAGAGATTAAAGCATAGGACCGCAGGTTGGAGTTGAACCTGGGTCACTAATAGCCGTATTGCCCATGTTGTCCTGTGTATGTGGTTAGCACGATAGCAGGCCGAGGGACGCCTCACCTTGATAACCGTTTTAACCCCAGTGATGACGCCGTTCATCAGGCTCTTGAGTTTGGTGCCGTCGTTGAGGTAGTCGGAGTGACGGATACACATGTAAATAATGTAGGCCGCCAGACCCGGGATCATATTGACCACCACGCCCCGGGGTTTAAGGTCTGCAGCACAGATGTGACATGTGCATGGTTAACAACACACACTCTGCCTTCTCAGTGATCAACAAAACTGAAAACCCATCTGTTCAGACTGCATCTCGGCCCATGAAGGAAAATTAAAGAAATAAAGAAATAATAGTAATAAAACATAAATATATGCATTTCTCTAACTCTTGTTTCTATCGTGTAGTATTTGAAGCAGTTTGCTTCTTTAATTGATTTTATGTACTCGCAAGACTCTTTTTGGGTCTTATCGTCATGGTTGAATGCACTTATTGTAAGTCACTAAATAAACTTAATGTAATCAATAGGCCCCTGTTGTGACTTCTGTAACATGATGAAAGGGATTGTTACAAGTACCCAGGATGATGTTTTGAATAAACCTGGTTTCGTCCTCTCTCTTACACTCCAGCATACCCAGGTAATCTTTGGGGATCACTGGTGAAGAGGTTGATTTGGCTGCAGGGAATAAAATAATCACAATATAGAAGTTAGAGAAAAATAAGTTGAGCTGACACCTGTCACAGTCCAATGTCCAAAAACGCATACCTTTTTCTGATTTCTCAAGGCTCTTTATTTGACTCTGGAGTTTCTTTATCAGTCGGTCCTTCTTGTCCAACTGCTCTTCAAAGTCCTGTCAAAAAGTATGATTGTATATTATGTTTATGCGGGCTTTAACCTGCACTGTGCAGTTTTTTTACTGCAGCAATAACTTAATTATTTGAACAAAACCCATTCCCTTAGGGCTCAACCAACCCAGGGATATTTTCAAGTTAAGTCATTCAATCAGTCTGTGAATAAAAAGATAATCTTAAAACTAAACCGACACCACCGCAATTTAAATATACTTCCCGAAACACACACACACACACACACACACACACACACACACACACACACACACACACACACACACACACACACACACACACACACACACACACACACACACACACACACACACACACACACACACACACACACACCATATTGTCAGCAGTTAGCCGCGAAGCCTCTTGACTCAGTCTCGTCTTCGCCTCGCTCTCCGCCAAGTGCTGCTTAAAGAGCTGCTGATTCTCCTCCTGGAGCTCCTCCACTCTCCTGTGGAGCTCCGTCTTGTCCGTCTCCAGCTCCTCTGCCTGCTGCTTGAATTGCCTAAACAATAGCGACGCACATTTCAGTCAAGTGCCATTGCCTTATTAATACCCACAGATGGGACAAAATGGGAGCTTTACTTACAGGCACTGTGACTGCTCTTCTACAATCTTCTTTTGCAGCTTATTTGTGATCTGGTCAGTTTTCTCTATCCAGTGAAAGGTATAATGAAAGGAAATATTTTAGAAAACCCACCACCACAAGAGCCCCAGGATAGTTTTCTTGAATTTGTGATGCAATGTTTGGTTTTCATTCTTCCTACCAGCTATCTCTCTGGACTGCATGTCAACATGAGCCTCCAGGTCCTGCTTCTGTCTTTGCAGCTCAGACATTTGTTGTTTTAGCTCTGGTATGATCTTTAAATAAAAAAACGAAACCAAAAATAATTAAGGTTGGCCGCTGCTCTGTTTGAGAAAAAGCAATATGCCGCAAGCAGAATTTCTACTGTTCACATACTGAGTTTTCACCACTGAGTCTGGCCACCTCCTGGCGAATGCTCTCATTAATGTTGCTCTTCTCATGGAACAGCTTCTGTAACTGGTTGTTCTCCTTATGGAGGTGCTCCATTTTTAACGTCAAGCCATGCACCTGGTTTTCGTAGTTGTCGTTTTGCTCCCTCCGCTGGTTCTCCAGCACGCTGCAGTCAATGGAAGATTAATTCATTGCACTTTGTTACTGTTGAAGCAGAGACACCATTTCCTATTCTCAGCCCACAGCAACACCTTTGGATGCACACATAAAATGGCCCACACACATTTTGAATCAAACAAGTGAAGAAGTTGCTCTTTTAGACAATGTTGAAGACCAACAATTCAAGAAGAACGCTAGTCGGTATTGATGAGTCAGCAGAAAGTATTAAAGCACAATAACTAAATTATACCTTGTCGCTTTTTGGAGGCCATCAAAAGCAGTGAGCAGATCTCCAATGTCGCCGAGATTTTCATGGTCATCTGAACTTGACCTTCAGCAAAAAAACAAAAGACAAACATCTCCTTAAGACGAAATTGAGATAAAAAAAGATGTACACAATACTGAATATCGTACATTACCCGAAAATAAATTCCTCTTCCACCACACCACCAAGAAGCTGTCTTGTAATCGCACTAATTTTAGCTACAAGAGAAAGAAAATAAAGCGTTGTAATTAAATTAGCATATGTCATGTTTGCATTAGCACGCAGTAAGCTCGAAGGCATGGGAGGCACTCGAGAAAAACCAAAATAGAATAGTCATGCAGTATAACAGTACCTCTCGCCTGCTCCGACTGCTCCCTCCTCCTCTTATCTGTAGTGTCCTTCAGGGTCTGCAGGCCGCGGAGGTCCTTGCGGAGCTCGGGTATGGTCTTCACGTGCTTGGTGAGCTGCACCACCTGCTCCTGGAGGTCCGAGTTGACCTGGCCCGCCTGGCCGATCTCCTGCTGCAGACGAACCCGCTCCTCCTTCAGCCGCCTGACCTCCTCCTTCAGCGCCGCCACCTCCTTCTCATGGTCCTCCCTCAGGATCTCCATGTTGTTCTCGGCGATCCTGACGACGAGAACGTGATGAGAGTTCGCTTGTGTACCCAAAGCAGCGTCCCCCCTCCCGTGTTTCAGCCTTCCCCCGGGGACTTACTTTCTAAGTCTTTCCTCGGTTTCTTTCTCTTCCTTCAGCCCTCTCTTCATTTGATCAAAGCGGTCTGTGAAAGTTTTAACGTATAAATTATTTAATATATATATATATATATATATATATATATATATATATATATATATGACTCTCCAAAGACTAGAAGAAGAGGCTTGAATAAATGCATAACTATCACCTTTAGCTTCTTTGGAAGAAACCTCTAACATTTTCTCCATGGTTTGCTTTTCAAGTAGCAGTGCCTCCATCTCCCTTTGAAGCTGTGCGATTTCCTTGAGTAAAAAAAAGACGATGACAAAAAAAAATCTAATAAATAGGGGGAGACACATTTGATGGCAGACATAAGGCGACATAAGTCAAGCGTGTGTCTAGGCTTAATGTCTCCAAGTCTACAACCCACTTACCTGACTACGGTCTTCTTTAGCCTTCTTCTGTTTGCTCTCCAGCGAGACCTTCTCACCGGCAGCTTTCTGCAGCTGGGCCTCCAGACCGTGGATCCGGTCCATGGTCTGAGAGTGGGTGCTCGCCAGGCTGGTGAGTCTCTCCATTAATCCACGATTCTCTTTGTTCTGCGAGATCGCACGGTCCACACGTTTGCCAACCAAATACCAATCAAATAAGTGTGAAAAAATACAAGTCAACCAGTGTGGACAACTTAAGCTTTGGTTAAATGTGTCCGCCAAATGTTTATGTTAATGTAGACTCTAGGCCAATGCTATTGAGGACTGTTGGCCCCTGAGGGTCCCATCCCTCCCAGTTACATCACATATACTTGCACTCCACAAAAGTGCAGCGCCAGAACCAAATCAGATTGTAGGGCTCAACGTAGTGTCCAAAAAGATACCAATAGATTAAATAGCTATTAGTGACAGGGCGGTGATTGTCCTAACCCTAATGGACTCTTTATTGGGCATTATAGGTCTACTGGCATTCATTAGTGTCGTTCTTAGAGGCATTTACTCTTTGGTGTGGTATGCTATCTTTGGAGGGACATTTCATTATAAATAAACATGAATCAAATATTACAAAAAAAATGATAAACTATATGACCCATGGTCATACAGAGCCTGATGTAGAGGAACGAGCCATACCTGATCTTCAATCTTTTTTCTGAGGTGCTGGACGCGGAAGGACAGCTGAACGTTGATCACCAAACGCCGCATGGTCTGAAAGCGACGGCGAGCCAGCCAGGCTCTGGCGTACTTCTGCAAAACCAGCGCCTTTTGCTCTTGCACCAGCTGAGAAGTAATGGAGACGTACGAAGAGCAGCATAACAATACGAGTTTACAGTCAATACAACTCTAAACCTCCGCAAGTATAATGCAAAACTACAAATATAATTTAAATCAAGGGTGACTTTAAAAAGTGCAATACGCAAACAATTGTTGTTGGAAATGTGCTCTCAAACACATTCTGTCATGTAGATACTAAGTTAAGGCTACAGGGATCTAGGTTAATCACACAATTCGTTTTTTCTGCAAGCCTTGCTTTTTAAGGGTAGTCGGGGTGTTTTCTTTTCCAAATTTAGACTGGAGCTAGGTTGAATTAGCCTGGGAGCCAGATTAATCTATGAGCTCATGTATTATTTGCTCAGGCAGCTGGCCCCCCTCCCATTCAGACAGATTTCCAGCCAACCATAGTCTGACAGTGGGTGCTCGCCAGGCTGGTGAGTCTCTCCACTAATCCATGATTCTCTTTGTTCTGCGAGATTGCACGGTCCACACGCCAACGAAATACCAACCAAATAAGTGGGAATTATTCAAGCGTCATTTAGACGAATTGACACTCGTCAACCAGTGTGGACAACTTAAGCTTTGGCTAAATGCGTCCGCCAAATGTAAATGTTGATGTAAATGTAGATTCTAGGACAAAACTATTGTTGGCCCCGACATAGGCCAGACCGGGCCAATCAAAACCTACATTGGGCGGGTTTGATCAAGACTAATAAACATTTGCAAATTGGTCCGGCAATGGCACTCTAGCTTGAAATGGCAAACCTTGCATATTGTACCTTTAATTAATACAACACAAAACATTTATATTCAAAATCCAACCTTTTTGTATCGTTTGCGGGCTATCCATCCACGGGTGAAGGCCTGTATGGTTACTGTGGACAGGTGGACTAGCTGGTAAATCTGCCTCAGCCGGTAGCCTCTCCAGTGTCTCTGGAGTACCAGGGCTGCCCAGCCCTGTTTAATGGCCGCAGCACTCACTATTTTACTGTGGGGTGTACAAACTTAAAGTAAGGAGATCCTCATTGCTGATTGGTAGAGCAAACAAACAAACAAGAATAAACAAATTGGGACATGGATCCTTTTAGATATCCCTCACCGGATTTGTCTCTGTCCGCGAACGTACTGCTGAAGCACAATGACGGCTTCTCTGGTTTGAAGGTATTTCCTCCTCTGGCTCCAGCCTCGGACATGTTTCTGGATGGTCACGCATGCGCCGCGGAGCCAGTCCAGGCGTAACTTCTCCAAATACGCCACCTGACCAGCCCTGAAGAAGATCTTGGTACGGCCAAATTTGTACTGGTTTGAGTCCTTGAAGTTGAACAGGACATGTGACCAAAGTGAGACACTCGTATGCAGCACAAAGTGAGTTTGTTAATAATAATACATCCTTGTATTACTTAAACATATTCACTATAAGGGCAATGTTTGAACCTGAATTATCCTTTGCATCGCAGTCTTGCAGGCCTGTTTCTTGTCCTTAATGGCCAACTCCATCGGAGTCATAAGGATACTGTATCGGCTGTAAAACTCAATGTATGTCCACCTGCAAACAAACATGTGTAGTACAACACATGTTACACTGGTATTGAAATATTAGCATCATTAACATTACTAGTTGACCATTAGCAACATTATAAATATGAAGTCCAGTCCCGCCAGCGTCGTACCTGGAGGGGTAGCTCTGTGCGCTGATATGGATAGTTTCAAGGACTCCACAGGCCCGCAGCTGCTGCACCACCCTCCTGGAGTCATACCTTCACACACACACACACACACACACACACACACACACACACACACACACACACACACACACACACACACACACACACACACACACACACACACACACACACACACACACACACACACACACACACACACACACACACACACTTGAATTGGGCTTATTCACCTAGCCGCCATCTTTCTTCTAAACATCTGCTGGGTGAGGGAGCGGAATGTGGAATTCTGAATCTGCAATTACTCAATTAAAAGGTGCAGTGTGTAGTATTTAGTGGCATCTAGCTGAACGAAGGGGGTATTCAGTTGGTTTCAATCTTCAATCTGCAACCTCACCACTAGATGCCTTCAACTCCTACACACTGCACCTTTAATTATTCAATGAATAAGAATGTAGTCGAGTTTACATGATTCTCCTATTTAAACGCCAAAGGTTATGTATACATATTATTCAAAACTGTTCCAAATATTAGTACGACCATTGCAGCTCAACCACCGCCCTAAGTCTTGACTCACTCGAAGGGGAGCTTTTCATCGTTGGGCTTGATGCAGCGCACATAGTGAGGGGTGGTGGCGTTTAAGGTCTCCATCAGAAGGTACAGAGAACTGCGAAACTACAGCACCAGGAACGCCAGGTCCCATGGAAAACAAGATATCAGCAAGAGTAAAAGAAAACAACTACAAAACCAACACAAAACCCAAACTGAAGAGGGCAATTCCAAACTGTAAAGCAAATACAAGATGGCCGTTTGGCTATTGCTGTGCAGACATAGTAAACATGTTCACCTTATCTCCAACTGTGGTCCGAAGCTCCTTATTGGCTGGCTTCACCCCAGGTCTGGCAGGCCTCACTTTGAAACCCTTATTGGGTTTAATGCTTTGCGCCTCTTCATGGAAAAAGTTGGCCAGGAGAGCTAACTGATAATGGAGGAACATGTTAAAATATGGAGAACATAGCTACCTTGATATGGTAAAGTAACCAATGAAAATGAAATAATGGGTTAAAATACCTTGCTGGCTCGCATGATCTCCAACAAGTCCTCATAGAGTTCATCTCTGTTTTTCTCCAGAAAACCTTTGCTTTGGTATTCTACCTGTGAAAGAAAGAGCAGTGGTTATATTTTTGCTGTCATGGCAATATGCCTAGTAGAATATTGAACCTCTTGACCACACACACCTTGTCTGCAAAGTGTTGAATCATAAAGGCTTCATTTGACATTCTTGGCTTCTCAAACAGTGGATTGTCGTGCAGATAGTTGTACAGCTTTTGAAGCCAGTTCTTATCTGTTCCTTGAGGAAACTTGACGATGGACAACCATGACACAGAGAAAAACATAGATCAAAAATGTACGATATGAACATCAGAATAAAATAAGGCAAATAATTGACTAAAAGCTAGCAACTGAAAGGGAAGTTGGATAATCAAAGTTAGGGCTAGCTCATCTCACCAGACATTCTTCATCGAGGAGATCTAGAATCCCCATCTTAGCTTCAATCAGATCAATGACCGGTTGGTTGTCATAGAAATCAATCAGGGTCCATGGGATGTCCTCCTTCATGTACTCTTCCTGCTCCAGTTTGAACACGTGCTAATCCAAACAATAAAGAAACTGATGATTATCTTAAAACCCCTTATGAACAGGTAGGTACAAAAGGATATTTGGGTTGAGATGCAAGTTCCATGTTGTACCAAGTTAAACTGCTGCTGAAGTTTCTCATTTGCGTAATTAATACAAAATTGTTCAAAGCTGTTGGTGTCAAACGTCTCAAACCTGTATACAAAACAGCAAAAAGACATGCAAATATTTGCACATAAATTAACCACAAAAATAATGGACAATTCAAACTAAAGCAAAAAACAAATAAAAGATTTAGACATCCTCATACCCGTAGATGTCCAGAACGCCTATGAAGGCGTGTTGTATTCCTGGGACTTTGAGCGCCGCGTTGATCTTTTGGATAACGCAGTCAAACAGATGGGCATAGATCTGCTTGGCCAGGGCATCGCGGGCGCTGACTGCCCGCTCCTGGGGCACAGGTTTCACCACCGTCTCCATCACCAGCACGATCTTGCGGTTGCACAGCCAGCGACACAGCTCCTGGGCACTCACATGCAGCAGGTCGCAGAACACCACCAGGTGTGGGTCACTAGACTGGGATAGGGAGTGGAATGAATCCGGTGGAATGAGGATTATTTAACACATTTTTTGTATTGAAGACAGTGTATACAAATGCAGGTTTTGAGGAGGAAGTAAGTAGGAGTCAGGAGGCTGAGGATGGTGGGGCATCAAACCTCAGACCTGGGAGTGTAACCCCAGAGGAACCCCGAAGGTAGTATATCCTGCCCCCCCGCACCATTTTGTGAACATGTGCATTATACTGTATATGAAAAAGCTGCAATGTGACTCACAGGGACAGAGGACTTTTCACCACCGACGGCTTTGATTTGAACATTTCCCAAATGCAATATGGCCGCCAGAACTCGAAATACATCCGACTGAAACTCGTCGGTCAGTCCTGGTTGAGAGAGGTGAGTGTTAAAAGTGTGGAGTTTTAAAAAAAAAGCTGTTCAATGAGTGCCATTTGGAGGTCTTTAAACGTTTATATATATATGCTTACCCAACAGTGAGAACGTCCTCCGTGTCTCCTCCATGTCCTTTCTGTCATCTACACCTTCGATTCCGATTTCTCCACCCATGCTTGTGTACTGGAACTTATCTGCACTCGCTAAAGATTAAAAGGCAAACACTACTAAATTATCATCAGGAGCACAAACAGATAACAGAAGGTCACATACTTTCCTTTGAGAGACCCATAAGAGGACACGTTGAAATCGTGTGCTAATGAAAAGTGTCATCAAAATGCTGGCAGGCACGTTCTAAACACCCATACAGTGAACAGTAGTAAGACAGTAGTAACAACTCACACAATCTTAGAGTCTCGAACTCTGGCAGTTCTGCACAGGCACACATCTGGTAGAATATGTGATAGTTCCGCTCATCCTCTGCCTGTCAAGGACAAGTAAAGTTCAACAACATCCCTCCATAACAACACATTTCATCCCGTTCTTTTCTTCAAAACAAAGTTACCTGAAAGACAACTCTGGATTTCTCCAGAAGATATGTCCTCATGTTAGCTCCGATGATGCGGTACCTCTTGTCGAAGCTGATCTCGGTGTATTTTCCAAACCGACTGCTGTTATCGTTCCTAGTGGTCTTTGCGTTGCCTATCGCCTGACATAAAGAAACACAAGGCATGTGGACCTTAATGCAATTCACCACAAATGATTGAACTAGTCTTCATGAAGTGTGTACAAAATTACTTGAAATGTGTTGACAATTTATGAAAATTAGAAAAGTGGTAGAAATTTTAAATTTGGTTGAAATGTATTTTCACATTTGAAATACATTTTTGGTCAATGTCCACTCGTGAGATTGCGCTGACAAAGACCTATGTATCCATCTTTCACAGCCACCGGCCCATTTGATTCCTACCTCAGTGATTGGATTGGAGGCCAGGACCTTGTCTTCTACTCTGGTTTTACTGCCAGATTTGCTGACTACAGCGAAGTACCTCATAGCGTAGCGAGCAGACACAGTCTTCCCTGCGCCCGACTCCCCGCTGACGATGATAGACTGGTTCTTGCGGTTTCTGTCGGTGGGATGTTAGTGTACGTGTTAGGGCGATTGCACACTGCCCCTACAAACACCAACACCCGACTATAGAATGTTGGTTTAAGTTGGTCTACACAGCCAACAACCACCAACTGATATGGCACACTGGCCCAGCGTGTGTGTTAATTGGCGGTTGTTGGTACAGTGTGCAAAGCACATGTGACAACAGGTGATTTATTATCTTACATCATACATACATACATACTATGTGCTAGAAAGTCTTAACATTAGTGTTTCTTGTTAGTTAAATACGTTTTTACCTGGCCATCTGTTTATAAGCCTCCTCTGCCACAGCAAATATGTGTGGATCCATGTCCCCCATGTTCTGGCCTGAGTAGGCATGGATTACTGCATCCCCATAGACATGCAGCTGTTTGTAGGGGTTTACTGCCACCAATATGATGCCTGCAAACAAGGAAATATACTGAGCCGAGAGTCTACGCTGTCCCTGAGTGCTTTATCACTGTTTCAAAAAGAGTTTGAACAGCCAATGTGTTTGAAGAGATTTACTGCCACATGTAAATAATGCCTGGCCTGCAAATAAGGAAATCGAGAAGAGAGTATAGGCCTATACTGTTTGTGCTTTATTCAAGACTTTCAATAGCCCACGTTCCCACAGTAGTAGGCCTACCGCAGTAGGTGTAGATGATTTTGGACTCCACGAAGCGCACTCTGAGGTTGTGAAGAACTGCAGGTTCGTGGAGGTAGCTCAGAGCTGTCAGGTCGTTTTCTCCTACTAGGATGTCAGGGTTGCGCAGGTGCGGGAGTTGGGGGTTTTCGGGGTCAACCTTGTACTGGTATTCCTGAAGAAGGAGAACAATAAGATAGATCAGATGTTGCCATAGGTGCACCTGACTTCTGCACTTGATTTACTTTTTATTTTACTCACTGTGCCATCTTCAAGACGCAAATCCAGCACATTGTTGCCAAGATGGAAGTCTCTGATAATCTCTGCAGACTTCCATACGTGTTCCACGTCTGGAACCCATACTCTGTTGTACTAAAGGGATATTGAGTAACTGGTTAATATTTGTCAAATGTCTAATATTGTGGGAATGTAAAATACAAGTTTATTAAGTGTCAAGTTGTAAACTAATGCAATTGCTGTCGAAGGGAATCTGTTCCTTCCTTCCTTCATTCATTCTGAGAATAATGTCTATTTAGCCTAGTTATGTAGTTGGACCCTTCAGTTATAACACCTCAAAACAATTCCAAATCAAAACATACATAATTCGATTGAATGCTGAAGTTGGTCTTAAAGCGCAAACGCATTGAAACGGACATTTGGCTTTCCATATGTCCCGCGGATATCCTTCTGTGTCCGAAAAAAAAAAAAAGGATCTCTGTACTAACCCTAATTATTCAAAAGAAATAGCTCATACGTATATGAAACTCTCCTACCTCGGTGTAAAGTTCCAACAAGGTCATTTTCAAGCATTGTTGTTATCCCATGCGGCTGCTGTTGGTTTTTATTTTTTTTTGATAGATGTAACAATGTGGTTCTTCCAGCGTAGCCTAGTTACTTATGTTTCGTTCCGCGCCTGCGGGCAACACGTTTAACTACGGTAGAAAATGCTCGTTGCGCTCTTCTACGTTCACCTGTGCGTATGGACTTTGACTTCCTCGCCCCGCCCACGTGTCTTGTGACAGCAGCTTGACACAGTGGGAGTGCTAGTTTGATCAAGGACTTGATCAACAAAAGGAACAGGATACGTCGCCCCCTCAGCAAGCTCTGGCCCCTGTCTGAGACTGGTTGTGGGTCCGAAAGCATGCTATTGGCTGGACAGGTTAAAAGTAAAAACATTACAAATGTTATATCTTTTTATATGTCTGTGTTTATTACCACAATCCAATAGAATTATAAAAACAATTTGTAAACAGTGATACATTGCACACATTCTATCGTTTTGTAGAGAATTCCGATATATATTTTTTTCATTTGGTCAAAGTAAATAAATACTTAAAGCTTCCTCTTTGGTTGTTTTTTTTATATCTGTCATCGTATTAAAAAGTGAAAAATAAGTTATTTGGTAGAAGTTCTATGTCAAATCAATTATTGGGTTTCATAAAGACATTTGGCTCAGCCATGGGATCCAAGGGCTGCATTGTTTTGTATATCCGATTTTATTTGCATTCAATATTTTCTATAATATAAAGTGCACAGAGCATAGGTTATGAATGATAATTGAAATATTATGGACCACATTCCCAGCGTAGCAAATTGCAGCTAACGTATATTCTTGCACAAACAAATCTAGATATGCTTACACATAGCGTTAGACTACACCGAAAATGAAGCAGGGCACTTTGGTTTAAACTATATCTAAAAATGTGATGAAATGAAGTCAGATATAAAATATACAAAAATAAAATAAAAGCATGGGGATATCAGGGAGGGTTTAAACCCGGGTGAGGAAGCCCAGGTGGAGACTGGCTGGAATCTGGATGGCGTCCATGGCAACCAGCGAGGGAACGAAGGGTATGCTGATGGGGAAGACACTCTTCACATCCATCATCAGCATTGTTGACTCACTGCGATCCTTCAAGAGGTCCTGAGAAGGTAACGACAAAAACAACTCAGAAAGAAGACAAAAAGTCCAACAAAATCAAAACCACCCAATCACCCCTTTAGTGTTTAACACACTCTGGTTTTACTCAGCCTCACCTGAATGGTCACGATGAACGTCGGCGATACCCTCTCCTCAAACTCAATCACCGGTGTGTACAAATTGAGCACTTTAACAATCTGCGGTAAGGAACACAGGGGAACACGGTCATCAGAATCGTGCATGAACCCAACTACATGGGGCTTTTTCACCTAGTTGTCCATCTTGGTTCTAAACATTAGCTGGGTAGGGGCATTCAGCTAGCGTTATGTTAGCTTAGTCACATAGCAGCCATCTTGGTTCTAAACATTAGGGTTAGGGTTAGCGTCAATAACCAAAATGGTAGCTAGGTGAAAGAAAATGCCCATAAATGTCACTTTACAGTTTACCCAACGGCTAAACCCATTCCCTCTGTTTGGTTAGTGTGGGGGGTTGTTTGGGCTGGTTGTTATGGTGACCTGGGGTGCTGTGAGAGCGGTACACATGGCGCAGATAGCCTGGGCGTCTGCAGGCGTCTTCTTGTTGATCTGCAGGAGCTGCGCCGCCTGGATCAGCGGCTCCAGGGTCTCCTTGGCTCCGCACTCGGCCAGCTCCTTCTCCATCAGCCACTCCTCCAGCTGCCACACTTTGTACCTGCAGCCCCATGGAGCCCCACGTTTAGACACAAACAAGGCTGTGGCTAACTTCAACATCATTCATTATTCTGTATAAAGAAAACCTAAATCCTGATTTGATTTCAATTGGTATGTTTGCTGTTTTATTTTATTATGCAAGTCCGGGCCCTTGTATATTATATTGCAATACTTGTATTCTGTTATGTATTATTTAACAAAGTATGTATGTCAATACACCTGTACTCCATTGCAAAGCAAAATAGTACTATTTACCATAAAATGTCAGGAGCAGGTAGCGGGTAGGCATCTTTGCTCCAGGTTGCCAACATGTAAGCTGCTGACAAGGGGGGCTTGAACCCAGTTCCTTTCAGCTGGGAGTCGCTTGACATCCTATGGCCTACACTACACACCATCATGCCCTCTAGTTCACTCGTAACTCGGCCATTAAAAGTCGATTTGGTTCACAGACCAATACTCACGCGCAGAAAAAAAAAGTTGACCTGAATGCTAAGCTAAATGCTGCGCGCCACGCTACCTGATTTGCAGGCCTTTCCCCCAGGAGCACATGTCCTTCCGCAGCAGCAGGTGGTTGAGGGTCACGGCGCAGATGAAGTGGAAGAGCTGTCTGACCGCCTGCTTGATGAGCTCCTGGTCCATGCCGTGCTGCCTCAGGGCGCCGTGGAACAGGCTGAGCTGCTGCAGGAGGCTCTCCACGGTAGCGGCGTCCTCGTCAGCAACGCCGGAGCTCCTCTTCCTCTGGCCGGTGGGCATGGAGCCCAGGACCCCCTGGGCCGTCTCGTGCTCCAGCATGCCGGCCACTGGTCCGGTGGAGACGGAATGTTACAAATAACACGAGCGCCCTGCTATGTGTCATCACATTCATAGTGTTTTGGTGGTATGGCGACAATATAGGAGAACACGGGGAGCACATTATATATATATATATATATATATGAACATAGGTTACAACAGTTCCTACAGGTACAGCTACGCAGGACCACAGGATGACTCCACACAAAGAAGGTTGGGTTCGAACCAGGGAATCTCTTGGTGTGAGGCGACACGGTCTTAGGTGTCAGCACATTATCATATATATATATGTATAATTTCCCCAGAATATATTCATAGATATTTTAAACCATATTTTAGCCAAATAGTATTCTCTTGTTTTATTGACATTGTCTCTTACGATTGAAAGGGTCATACAAAAAAACAAAAAGTGTTATTATTATAATTCTTATATATACGGTTGGGTTGTTTTAGGGCCACAGTATTGGGGATCTAATACACATTGAGCCTTATGATACAGATTAATAGAGAATCCCCTCACCGATCAGGGGCAGCAGGTGGTCCTGTGCGCACTTGACCAGCTGCTGGTAGATCTGGATGACCAGGTCCCCGAACACCTGCTGGTAGCCTGACAGTTCAAAGTTGGTCAGGCAGTGCTCATTCTGTCTGGGGGTGTTGTGCTTGGTGAATTCCTACAGGAGGAGAGAGGACAGCAGATACAGTGAGGGCAGGTAAGACAGAGTAAGTAAGTGAGTAAGCATCATGCTGACATCGATGTGTACCTCATCTCCGCTGTACTGCCTCAGACAGTGCAGGAATCGACAGGCGTTGGCCAGCCAGAAAGACACTGTTTCAAAGTCCTTTCCTCTTCTCTGTTGGGGAAAAAAAGCGGTATGATTCGTTGATATGTTTTTACCTCACATACCTAAGCAGCAGTAACAGAGACCAGTGCTTCTGTTACCATAATATGGCTAATTGGTATATTTCCATATACTGAAGTTGGCATTACGTTGTAGTGGGAATACGGGGAACATTTTCACACAGAATGGGTTGTGGAATAATTATCCCAATAAGCAGTGGCATGGTAAGGGTAACTATCGTCTTCCACTGGAGTCGAACTCTGCACCTTGATGACCCCTTTGATACTGATGATGGTGGAGTTGAGCAGAGTGCTGACTCTCTCCTCGTCGTTGATGTGGTCGGCGTAGCGTATGCACATGAAGATGATGTACGCTGGCAACCCAGGCAGGACGCTGACTGCCACGCCACGGGGTTTCAGCTCTAAGGAGGGTCCAGAAAACATGAGAGAGAACAATTGCAAAGAGAGTGTGTTGGAATGTAAAGCTGCTCTGCACATTCATGGCTTCCGTGCCGGTTTGGGAAGTTATTGAATTAATGGGTTATTTAGAATGAGGTGATCATACCAACGACAAGATTCTTTAGGAGCATGCTCTCGTCTCCTTCTTTATACTCCAGCATTCCCTGGAATTCCTTCTCCTTGCGTGTGATGTTGACTGGAATGCCAATCTGTGATACGGTGCTCTGTCTCCGGGCGCAGGCTAAACATCAAGGTCCAAGGCTTAATATTACAGATCTTTGTATTGTGTTTCAAACATATATGTGTATATATGTAAAGCAATATTATAAAACATAGGACATCTGAATCAATTACCTTCGAATTCTTCAAGCCTTTCAGCGTAACTTTTAAGCTGCTGTTTAAGCATGTGTATGGTTTTATCTTGACTTTCTTGACGTTCCATGAGATCCTAGATAAAATGAATCAATAAAGTATAGATTTGCCAAAAACAGAAGAATTATTAGAAAGAAAAGAAAAGAAAATCTCTATCCCTTTATATTTATCTATATTTTTTCCCTTTGGTATGTGACTTTTTACTGCTTTGTGACAACAACAAAAAACACTTGGTAACCAAGTGGACAAGTGACCGTGGCCGTGGCCAACCCACCAGGTTCTCGTTGGCCAGCCGCGTGATCTCGTGCTGGAGGCACGCCTCGATCTGCGCCTCCTTGGGCAGGAGGAGGCTCTTGGCCAGGAGCTGCTGCTGCTGCTCGCTCTCCTTCTTCACCCTGAGGAGTTCCTTGCGCACCTCCTCGACCTCCTGCTGGTGGGCCCGCTCCTGGTCCTGCAGCAGGCTCTCCAGGACCCTGGGAGAGAGGAGAGCAGTTAGGCAGCAGCCACTGTTAGCATCGTGCGTAGATAGCACAGGATATGACTGGAGGTAGGCTACATCACATTACTTCTAGTATTACCACACCTATTGGTCTCTTTTAGGCCCTCATAAGCCAACCACAGTTCCCCGTCCTCATTCAGCATGTGCAGCTTAGCCGTTCTGACAACAAGAGAGGGAGTCGTGAATGCCAAATGATCAAAGATGTAAACAGGTGAGAGAAATGTCAGTGTATTCTTGGATCATGGACGGTTGAACCTACCCGTCAGTGTCCTGCAGTAAGGAGATTTGGTTTAGATTCAACTTCAGACCGTCATTCAGTGAGTCCTACAGCCATAGAGTGCATAATGATGTGATGAGTGGTTTAATAATCATAACACCAACAACAGTGTTAATCATATGATCAGGATGATGATGACGATCATGATGGCGACAATGATGACGACATCAACAACACTATGAATACTACTCCTCCTACCTTGTGTTTGAGCGCCGTCTGGCGGACCATGTGGGACCTGAGGAGCAGCACCTCCTCCTTTCGCATCTCCAGCTCCTCGTTGCTGCAGTCCAGCTGCTCCAGCAGGACATTGTAGGGCATGGAGCCTGGCTTGGGGGGCGCCAGCGGCCCGCTCTCGTTAGTCAGAGACTTCCGCAGCGCACCCAGGTCCTGCTTCAGCCTCTTGTTCTCTGACTCCAGCTCCTGCCGCTGTGAACCGCCACGCATGGAAACATGAAGCACTTCTGTCTGTCTTTTGAACCAGGGGCTTTGAAAAGCCACGTTATCTCTTTTGGTCTGGCTAATATGACAATAATACATATCAATCCATCCTAAATACAGTTTATTTGATAGAATGGGCTATAATTTAGAAATCAGCGAATACCCTTCATTCATTAGATGTTTGTTTCAGAGAACTTCCAAATGTGAAGACTCCTACCTTGAGAGCTTCTGTATCCAGTTCAGCTCTGTTGACCGTCTTCTGTTCCTCCAACTCCTTCTCCCAAAATACAAAAACACATCTCTCCATTAAAGGGGAGCATCAAACTTGGCTTTCTAGTATAAGAGAATACTGCTTCATACGCATGCTGTGAAAAATGCCGTTCTGCCACATTAACTCCGTTTCCGAGAGAAATCCCGGAGAAGTTGGACCTTTGACGTCATCGGTTCGGTTTGGGGAACTCAAATCCCAAACCAATAACAACAGTGCTCCGACTTGATGTTCTCGCTTTAAACAAGGCAAACCATCTCCTCCTCCTCATCATCAATCTAATATCCCCCCCAACCCCCCTCCCCTCCTCCTGAACCTTATAAGACAGTAGATGACATGGACTCTGTCTCTGTCTCAGGTCCGAACACACCTTGGACTTCTCCTGCTCCACCTCCTCTCTCCTGTTGAGCCGACTGAACAGAGAGCGCTTCTCCTCCTCCAGCTCCTTCACCTTCCTCTGGAGCTTCAGCAGCACCGGCATGTCCACCACAGGCCGGGTAACATCCTGGGAGAACACAGAACAAAACACCCCACACCCCACTCTTCATTGAAAGCCAGTACTCCTATTACTACTCCTGCATAAAGTATACAATGTTTACACTTCTACAACTCATTTTGTACGTATATAGATATAAATAAATAAATCAAATGTATTCTTCTACTTTTACTTTCTACTGTGACACCCTTATTGCCCATCTAGGATTAACGAAGTTAATCTCATCATGTCTTATCTTTTAAATAGGATGATGTGTGTGTGTGTGTGTGTGTGTGTGTGTGTGTGTGTGTGTGTGTGTGTGTGTGTGTGTGTGTGTGTGTGTGTGTGTGTGTGTGTGTGTGTGTGTGTGTGTGTGTGTGTGTAGGTCTTCATGCAATACCTCTCTCTGTGCCGGGCTGTCCCGTCCGTCTGTGTAGCCCGAGCTGTGCGTGCCCTCAGATGAGTTGCTGCTCTGGTTGGAGTCGGTTCTCCTGTGGCCCGCTTTGGCTTCCTTCGGGGTTATGCAGTTGATTAAACCATTAGTGATGTAATCGCAGAGTTTCATTTGGGATATGAATAGAAGCTATTATGAAATAGGCATGGTGGGGGAGGAATGCATTGCTATCTACTGCCACGAGCTATGTTGAGCTATGTAGAACGCATACTCAAGAAAGTAAACATATCGGCTAGCCAAGTGGATATGTTGCGGAACCTGTTTTACTTAGCCTTGGATTCTAATTAAATGTGAGGGTTTTTGTGTGTTAAGGTGAGAACAAATTAAGCATAATAATAGGCGTTTGTCTTACCGCACTGCTACGGTTTATCTTGTCGTTGAGGTCCCCATGGCGTTCCTCCAGCAGCAGGTATTCACTCAGAAGACTTTGGTAGCGGGAGCGCTCCTCTAGGACGTCCTTCTCCAACTGCTTTGTGTTCTCTAGAATAGCTTGGCTCTCTGCAACAACAAAAACAAACAACAAACAAACAAAAACGGATGTAATGTATTTTGATGGCCATTTTAAATGGTTCTTTATGTCGTCCAAAACAGCTTGAATTATGTTACTTTTAAGAGGCTTTTGGAGTTTAAGATGCGATGCCTTCTACCTGATGTCTGCTTTTCCTGGTCCTGAATTAACCTGTTCAGCTCATCCCTCTCCTTGTTCCACATGTTCATTTTTGCGATTAGATCAGACTCCATCTGGTGGTGAACCGAAGTACAACAATGTGTCCTTTACGGATTACGTCAATGTACAAACAACCATTGATAATCCTAAAATGTTGGGCTAGCAATACAAAAAAAGGAGAAACTTGAGTGTCTGTCTGTTGGGCCTGGCCATACCTTCTCTGTGTGCTCCTGGTGGGCCCTGGCCTGCTGTTCTTTCTCCCTGCCGACAGCGTCCAGCTCATGTTGGAGGGAGGCCAGCTGCTCCAACAGCGAAGAGACCCTCTGTGCCTTGGCCTGGGCGTCCAGCTCTGCTCCCCTCAGCCTCTCTTGCTCCGCTGCATGGGTCTTCTCTACGGCACTCAGCTTCACACTGGCTTCTCTGTGTTCCTTTTGCTGCGGGGGAGAGACAGAGAGAGAATCAAAGACTGAAAGAGAGAGCGGGAGAGCACATGTAACCCGCGCATGTCTGCCATGTGATCAGACACCACCTAATGATGTCAATGCCTCTACGTATTTTGCTCTTGTTGTTTTGCAGCAGAAAGCCCAGAGAGTGTGTTTGGCCGGTCAGAAGACGACAAGGTCCCACACCTGCTGGTCGATCCTACGTTGCAGCTGCATGATCTTGTTCTCCATGCCCACGTTTAGCTTCTTGAAGTGCTCCACCGAGCGGGCCTCCGCCTTCAGCCTCTTCAGCTCCCGCCGTGCCCTCAGGCGCCGCACGCAGCTCTGCAGCCGGATGACGGCAGCCAGGGAGCGTTGGTAGCGTCTCCTGGCCAGCCAGCCTCGCACCCAGCTCTGGATCACCACAGTCTTCTGTTCATACAGTAGCTGGAGGAACACATGAGACAAGAGATATGGATTCATTTTCGTTGGGGGTCTCCACAATGTTGATATTGTTTGAGTGTGTGTTTTTGTGTGTAGTGTGTAGTCTGCACACACAGTCTGCTCTAAGACATATTATACGTAGATCACAGACTGCGGTTCATTCAAACATATTATTTGGATTATTTGTGAATAATCTTTTTAAGAAATGTTCCCAAACATGGAAAAACATGGAATAGGTTGAAGGTTACAGATTACTGTTCTAATGGAGGCCTAAGACTATTTTAATGAAGAAAATGTGTCTCTAACCTTTCTTTACTTAAGGCTGTGGTAGTCATTATACAATAGGCGAAGTGTGAAGGAAGTTTCATTGGTTCAAATGAAGTTTGAAATGGTGTGGCCTAACCTTATAGTAGTTCTGTTTGGCCTTGTAGGCCCTGAAGCAGCTCTGGATGGTAACAGCAGCAGATCGCTGCCTCTGATAGGCTCTCCTGCCCGCCCACATCCTGACACTCTTCTGGATCACCACAGCCGCATTCGTCCAGCGCAACAACTTGACAACACTGTTCACAAGACAATGTTGTGTTTAATACTGTGTGTTTTAAACCATAGGACAGACATGTTGACAGTGGTTCCCATCTGTGTTTCTGTTTTAGTTACGGGTGTCCTAGCTGAAAGGTTCTGGGTTCAAATCCCAATGTCTACAGTTTACCTGTAGGTATCCCTGAGCAAGACGCCTAATTCCCTAAGTGAGTTGCTTTGGATAAACTTGCTTGAGGCTAAATTATGACTAAATAGTACAAACAGTAAGAAGCATTAAAACCGAAGAAGAAGGAAATAGCATCTGTGTACCGGCGAGCCTGTTGGGCGCGGACGTGCTTCTGGAGGATGATAGCGGATCGTCTCATCCTCAGGAACTTCTTGCGGGCCAGCCAGCAGCGCAGGGTCTTCTGGATGCTGACGCACGCCCTGCGCAGCTTCTCCGACCGCAGGTTCTCCAGGTAGGCCACCTGGCCAGCTCGAAAGAATATCTTGCTTTTGCCAAACTGATACTTATCTCTATTCTGAGGAACAAAATAAAAGCAATAAGAGATCGAAGACAAGATACAATTTGGTGTTGTAATTAACTAGCACTTACCGAATATGCTGCTGTTGAATTGAATAGCTTATTTATTGTTGCTTAGTAATATCAGTTATATTAATATTTAAAAATATATATCAATGGTTACTGGTCTAACAATTTTTTAAGAAAAAACATGGCTAATCAGGAATTTTCCCTGAAACTCTAATAACCAAACTGCAAAAAAAGAAGGCTGGACCCTAACACCTAACTTACAGGCCAACTTTCAAAGCGTCATACCTCAATCAGCTTCTCCAGTGCCATCTTACAGGTCTGGATGAGGTCGGGCTGCACGTCCTTCTGCTTCACCAGGACCCGGTACCGATTGAAAAACTCCTGGTAGGTCCATCTGAACAAGTACAAAAAAAAGCCAATTGAGAAGAAACCCCCAAATGATTAAGTCAAAATGGGCATCCTTTGAAGGCCTAAACATATTGTAACAGGTCCGTTTTTCCTGGACATTAAACAAAACCGATGCAGTGACGTGCAGGGGAAACTCCTCTGTTGAAGGTACCCAGGGACAGACTCCCGAGCGGTGGGTTAGTTACCTGGAAGGGAAGCCTGCGGCAGATATCCGGATGGTCTCCAAGACTCCACAGGACCTCAGTTGCTGTACAGTCCTCATGGGCTCCAGACTGTCATGATGAGGACAGACGAACGTTATGAAGAAGCTCTACCATGGGAAGGATGTGTGGTGTGTCTGAACTAAAGTATGATGAAATTAGCGGGAGGGCTCTTCCTCACGTGAACGGGGCTTTTTGGTCATTGGGTTTGATGCAGCGCACGTAGTGAGGGGTTGTAGCATTCAGGGTGTCCATCAGCAACGTTAGTGACTGGCGAAACTAAGTAAAGGACAATACGTGATAAATTGATGAAAACGCAGTGCGAGGACATACAGTAAGTTCTGGTAATGAAGCAAAGTTGTATCAGTTGTGTTAAAATGATACATCCAAAGACCCTGTCAGACTGACCACTACATTACTCGGAAACCAATATGTGTTTTTTTGTTTAGTTAGTTAGTCGCAGCTGAATGTCCTGCGGTCATAACTTGGTTCTCTCACCTGCAGTCCAACAGTCTTCTTGTGAACTTTACTAGCCTGACCATGGCGTGACATCTTCGATGGGGAACTGGTGCTGTTTGTATCGGTCTCATGCTCTTCCAAAAGCATCACTAGTAAATCAAACTTAAGTGAAACACATTGAAAATAATGACAGTGAGGGGAGTTGTTGAATGTGTCTGACTTTGCCAACACTGCCCGCAGGTGGCAGTGTTGTTCCCACTTTCAGGTATATTTTGACATATTTCCTAATGACGCTGGTGTTTCCACCAACCTAGGGTGTGTACATTTACCACATAAGAAGCAAGTGTTATTTGCAGTACATTCCCCGAGGGAACTTCCCAGTGGTTTACTTTCACAGAGACTGCATTCAATGGAAAGGACTGAAACATAAGAGACTAGTTTCACCTTGCTCATTTTCAGAACATTTATCTGCTCCTCATTGACAGTGTCCTTGTTCTTCTCCAGGAAGCCATCACACTGGTACTCCACCTGGTAGACAAAGGCTTTCAGTCAGACACCCTGAACTAATGGGGAAGAAGCTGGTGTACATAACCATGAATTGTCAACGTAGTTAAAACCACATTATTAAATGTGGTTTCAACCATGTTACTTAGACGAAATGTGCTGCATGTTTAAAACTCAACACAAAGGTATTGCTCATTGCTCTATTATATATTATATAAACTACTAGTATATACACCTCCCTTTCCTATACATCTTCTTAGATATGCTCATACTGTATATGTACCTTGTCTGCAAAGTGGTGGATGATAAAAGCCCTGTTGGACAGTCTGGGCTTGTCAAAGTGAGCGTTCTGTTTCAGGAGAGAGGTATACAGTTTCTGGACCCACGTGTCATCAGAGCCTTTTGGCATCTAAGGGCAGGAAAGAACGGAAGGATTGAGACATGATGACTCATATAGGAAATTGCCATGACTTGCTCAAACCCTTTAACAACAGAAAAAACATTAGTGCTGCTGTTTAGACGGTTGGCGTGATCAATGGGTTAAATTTGCTACATGCAGCATATCCTGATTCTGTACAGAGGCACTTTGACTGCACTGACAATGAACATGTTGGACGTTTACTGTGGGCAAAGAATGGTCTCGGAAAATCAAATCGGAGCCTGTCTACCGGTGCAGAAACATTGAAAAAACAATCAAGAGGAAGTTAGGAGGGCGGCTACCGACTTTATGAGACAAATGTGACTGAATGTTGGGCTGTTCTGACCCTGACCATGCCAAAAGCCTAGTCTACCTACATTTAAGCACCTCTAGTGCAATACCTAAAGATAACCATTTCTGACCTTTTACCAAAACGTATGCCTCTGTAATGCTGTTTACCAGATGGTTTTTCAATGGATAGGCTGAAAATAGTATCACAGTAAATGTTGGTCCCTTGTGAACCACCACTCAGGGCCCAATCATGAGAGCCTACTCTGCACTCCTCATCCAGCAGGTCCAGGACCCCCATCTTGGCCTCGATCAGTCTGATGCAGGGCTCGTTGTCATAGAAGTCAATGAGAGACCAGGGTATCCCCTCCTTCATGTACTCCTCTTGCTCCAGTTTGAAGACGTGCTACAGAGAGGAACCATGTGCAATGAGTCAGGCGACGTGTTGATTCCAGATGAGGCCAGATGGCATTGGAGCGTAGCACCTACCAGGTTGAACTGTTGCTGGAGTTTCTCATTGGCATAATTGATGCAAAACTGCTCAAAACTGTTGACCTCAAATGTTTCAAATCTGAAAACAAATAAACAGGAAAACAATAAGAACTCAGGGATTGCTTCTCTGGCAATTTCTGTAGAAAAGGATGAAACACAAAACACACAAAGAATACTGAAATGACACCAAGAACTTAAAATACCCGTAGATGTCAAGAATGCCAATGAAGCAGCGGCGAGTGGCGGCAAACTTCAAGGTCCTGTTAATGCGGTCTACAATCCAACCAAACAGTTTGGCGTAGATGTGCTTGGCTAAGGCGTCTCGCCCATTGACCGCGGACACCTTGGGGAGAGTCTTTGTGTAGGTTTCTGTTGCCGTCTTGAGCTTCCTGTGACATAACCAGTAGGCCATGTCCTGGTAGGCCACCCCCATCAGCTCACAGAACACCACCAGGTGGTGTTGGTCTGGCTGGGAACATTACAAGGCATGTTGATCGGCTGCAGATGTATCCTGATGTATCAGAAGTAGCCAGGTCTAGATCTCAATGCCTACCGTGATGTTGCTGCTGTCTGCTGATTGACCCTTCACTTCTACATTGCTGAAGTGAAGAACGGCAGCGAGGATTCGAAAAAGTGCCATTTGGTCACTTTCACTGAATCCTGTCAAAATAAATATGTTAACATAAGTGGGATTTTCGGGTCTCATACATAAATGCACGATTGACAAGCTTTCTCAGTATATTGTCAGAATACATGAATTTAGCCTAATTGATTTATCAATTGAGTTCTTACAGAAAGTGGACATCCATCTTTCTATTGTGCTGTGAGTAAAGTATTGGTCTGGCAGCATCTGAATGAAAATAAATACCTTAATCCCACCCACCTAGCAACGTTAAAGCTCTCCTGGTTTCACACATATCTTCAGCATCATCCACTCCATGTATAACCAGACTCTGACCTTGGTTGGTGCAGAGGTAGTCATCGGCACAGCCTTGAAACATTACAACAAAAAATTTGCATTCTGTTATTATCTTTACATTGCAGGTTGATCCAGATAGGATTCTGTACAGAGCATGTATGTATCTACACTAAAAAATATTTACTTTCAAAGATGTTTCAAAAGGCTATATGAAATTAACACAATTCACGCACTTAACTTGAAAGCTTTGAACTCTGGCAGATGAGAGGAGGCACACAGCTGATACAATATATGGTAGTTTCTTTCTCCATGAGGCTAAAAGATATAAAGATAGAAGAGGAATAACTCTGTGTTTAAATCAATGTATTTATACTTCTTAACTTCTTAAAATCACTTATACTCATACATGAGACTATTTTAACAAGCACACAAATTCAAAACTCTAGGCCTTTTCCAATTCAAGAATTAAGAAACACTATTAATCATATGTAATATTAAGTTTTCTATATTTTTCCAAACACAAAGATGAGTGCTGAGGAAACTGACTTGAAACACCACTCTAGATTTCTCTAGAAGGTAGGTTTTCATCATGGCTCCAACGATGCGATTCTTCTTGTCAAAGCCAATCTCGATGTACTTTCCAAAGCGACTGCTGTTGTCGTTCCTGGTCGTCTTCGCATTCCCAATGGCCTTCGATCAAAGACACGCACAGTGAGCGAGGGTTACTGGCCACCATTTTAAATTGTGTAATGCTGTCGTCTGTTCCCTGGGGGGGAAGGGGGGGGGGGGGGGGGGTCATCCCCTACCTCCATGATGGGATTGGAAGCCAGCACCTTTTCCTCAACATTGGCCTGCACCAAGGAGCAACTGACCGTGGCAAAGTAACGCATCACGTACTTGGCAGAGACGGTTTTCCCGGCCCCAGACTCCCCGCTTACGATTACGGACTGGTTTCTCTCATCCCTTGGGGAGGAAAAGGAATTTGTTGTGGATGCGTCATTTCTTTTCTTTTTTTTACACGCATCTGCTATGGAATGTAACGTGATGCAACAAATGAAACCGTATCGATCAAGGAAAGACGTTTTGCGTTGTATTCGTTGTTTAAAGACCTGGCCATGTTTTTATACGCCTCCTCCGCCACTGCGAATATATGGGGGTCCATGTCGCCCAGGTTTTGCCCGCTGTAGGCATGGATGATGTCCGCCTCATAGATGGGCAGGCTGTTGTACGGGTTGATGGCAACCAACACAATGCCTGTAACAGTGCCACAAACAACAAGTTAAAATCCATTAGTACATATTAGTCCCAGTTCAGTCAAATATGTTACAGTTGACCTAATATTCAGTGTCAAGCTTTCTGTATCATAACCTCATCAACTATTATGTGTATGCTTATTCACCACACAACCAAAGGAAGTCCATTGGATAGAATGCATGCATAATAACCAGACATGTGGTTTCATATTTCCCATTTCATATTATTTTCTATCAGCTTTACTAATACCATAAGTAAATGAGTAGTTGAGTGCATTCTTGGTGAGCCTCAATAATCAGCTGTATATCGTTTTATTGTGTCATACTGCACTGTGAACAAGGCTCCAACGTCTACAGTGGCACAATGATAGTGAGTCACACAAGAGAAGGGCTCATTACCACAATATGTGTAAATTAACTTGGAGTCTGTGAAGCGCACTTTAAGGTTGTGCAGGATGGCCGGTTCGTGGAGGTAGCTCAGTGCTGTCAGGTCATTTTCCCCCACCAGGATTTTAGGGTTTCTCAGGGGTGGTAAACTGTTGCTTTTCAGGTCTATTCTGTGTTCCAACACCTGGAATCATGCAGGAGGTTAGGTTAGGAGGTGAGACATGTATGCATGTCTCCCTTTTCTTAGGCCTACGTTTTTCTGTACCACTGTTGTGGCCTCGTTTCCATACCACGCAAGCCCAAACTTGATATAATAGCGGCAGGTACCAACAGCTTTGACTAAAAACGCGAGATTATAGGCCTATCTGAATAACATATTGAATACATCGAATGTGCAGTGTACAATTGTTCTCTATGTCTAACCTTACACGGTGAAATACTCGAGGAGTAGTGTAATTCTGCACGAGTGTCTATTTTGCATAACATTCACTACACACGCTCTCTCACCGTGCCATCTTCCAGTTGTAATGATAAAACTTTGTCGCCGGGAGCGTAGGCTTTGGTGAGCTCCGCTGACTTCCAAACCTCCACTGGATCGGGGAGCCATACTCGGGCAAACTGGTGAAAAGGTCCCCAAAATAAACACTTCGATGGGCTACACTAAACACCTTTTACAAACATTTACTTGAATAGCCAGGACACAAATAATGACGATTTAAAAGTCAACGTATTTATTACTGGATGACAAGGCATTACATAGTTTGGAAAAAAAATAAATAGGGAACGGTAAGTTATTATTATGGTAACGTTATTATACTTTACTTACCTTTGAATACAGTTCAGAGACTGCCATGGCAATTGACTTGGGAGCTCTCTATACCGGCTACTACAAACCTCGTTGACGGTAAAAGTCCATTTCAGTGGATAGGAATTTGGCAAGAACTAGGCAGCAGCAGCAGACTATGGGATCAGTAAGTTCGATTCATATTTCATTGCAACGTTTCAAAGTAGTGGAGCCCAGGTCAGCGGGATCCTATATCTTCATCAGCCGTAAGAACGGAACAATTCTACCTTTACGGTAGAATTGACTCCTACATCAAATAGTGAGATCAGTTGGAGCGTGCAGTGACACGTTTCTCCGATTGACACGCGTGCCCCCCAGCGGTCAGACGTCTCAGAATAACTATCATAATTATTCAAACTTAATAGTCACGTATATAGGAGCCTGTTGGTCGACTGAATCTCTTCGAAACACACATCACTTTTCAAATGCAATACACGGTTGGCCGAATAAATGTGATACGCCGATTCAGTTATTATGCAAAACTATTTTATTTACAAAAAAGAAAAACATGGCACAGTGTGATTGCACTATAAATGTACATGCACACTTCAAACATTAGAGCTGCTTGGTATAAAACCTTAATGATTCCATTCAAGACAGTGGCAGACAATTCAGGCTAGATTCACCACTAGGTTACTTTGACCAAATGTTGCTCAAGATGAATAGCGGTTCATTACTTAAAAAGCCTTTCCAGAGGTCAGTATGATTTGGAACTACAGCAGTCTTTGTAACTACAATTAACTAAAACTCAACCAGCTAGCAACAGTTGCCTTATCAATAGTTTTATAGAGAGTGGGACATAGGTGACTAAGGATTTAAAATAACAATAAAACTTAGATTATTTCCAATGCCTTCACTTGTTATGCCTTCACTTGTTAGGCATAATATTTTCCATAAACCTTTTGGGATGAACAGTACGGCAAAAGTGAAATCGTGAACATAACCTAGTGACAGATCTCCAGGAACACTAATGAAAAAATGATTTAAATGAAAGCTACCATGCAGAAAGTTTTCCAAGAACACAAGCTTGTATTTGCATTTCCAGGTGAAGTAATATACAGCAAACTCATAGTCAATCTTCATTCTCAACTATTTTAACTATAGATTTGTTGAATACAACACTGTGATGGCCCTATACTTTGCCATCTCCAGCTTTCAGCATTCAGCTTACATTTCCAGTCATCAAAATGGTGAATGATAAACAGAAATAGAACTGGGCAGGTTGCTATGCAAGGCAAGTTGGAATGAACACATAATGTACATAAAATGCTTATCATTAACTCAACCAGCAAGTTTGCTGGCTACAATGGAAGGTTTTCTCTGAGGCAAGTCCTGAGGTGTCGGTATGTGGTCTCCCGTGATCTCAGTCTTCTCCGTCGGAGCCATGGGCAACTGTTTGTTCTTCATTTTTGCTTTGGCCATGTTGTAGTCACCAGAATCAAAATACTTTTGCTGTGAGAATAAAAATGAAATGTATTAGTTACATGTTCTAAATGTTGACTTGCTAAAAAAGGAAAGCTGTCATTATTAACGCATGAAACACACCCCCTTCTGAAGTCTTTTCCTGAGAAGGTCTGAGCCCCCTGGCTTGGCCCCAAGATTAGGATATCTGGTCTTCAATTTGGCTTCCTCTGCCTTCTCCGGACTTATGACTTTATCCTCCATTTCCTATTAAGAAGAGAAGTAATGAGAAGGCAGAGACATTATTTACTTTCACAAATGATGTAAGAGTCCATACATGATAGTTGCCAGATTTTCCCCGTTACCAACCCCCAACATTTTTTATATACAGAATAGTCCTCTCAGAAGAAAATGCAATCCTGCAAAGATTTGACCATGCTATTAATAATCAGGCGCCACCCTGAATAATACCCACACTGTTCTGTAAGCTTCCATTCCCTGCTAGCTACTATACTAGCAAACGTAACACACTTTTTTTTAAATATAAGAATCACAACTCGGGCAATCTCTGCAGTGTTGTACGATATCTAGATTAATGGTTTGTGTATGAAAGTATTCTCTGTTATCATGTATAGTTGCCCGCCCGGAGTAAAACGTACTACTAGGAACCCCATCACCAGTAAGCTAACTAGCTTGTTGCTAACCGCCTGCTGGAAGGCAACATTTCATCCATTCAACCATGTTGGCGGAAGCTACCTTACCTAGCAAAACCAGCTAGAACATTTGCCATTAAGTAAACTTTGATTTACCTGCTGTTCCTCGGAATTAATTGCGCCACCAACCTCCTCGGACATTGCGGTGTGTGTTAGCCGAGGTAACAAAAGTACGGGAACAAGAAATCAGCCCCCGCGCAATTGGAGATAAAGCAGTTGCAGTGAAATGCGGGGCGACTGGTTAACAGCTACAGCAGCTAGACGCAAGTGACGGCTTTTACCCCTAGGAGGTGAAAGCAAAGACACCACAATCTTCCAGGCGCGTCCTTGCTATGATACTAAAACGAGGTAGTGGGAACAAACACATTGGCTGTCAATACACGGGAGGCTCTTGGGGTACCAAACACTACACCTCAACCCTATCAATGACATATTTTAGCCTCACGAACGTGTTGCACTTTTTGACTAATTACAAGTTAAGAGTAGGCGGCGTTGACCAAACAAAATCTATGGCTGCGATTGTATAATCAGCTGTGTGTGTGTGTGTGTGTGTGATGGATGTTTTAAATTCAGTCGGATTCAACCATAATCATGCTTTATTTAGAGATTAATAAAATACTGCCCTGGTGTCTACATGATAAAAAAAATAGTAACTATCAAAGTAATAACTGAAGGACAGGACAGGGGTGAGGAACACAAAAACAAGACATCCCATCTTCAGCAATGACATGAATTCATGCTAGATTGTGGTTGCCTAGCAGCTTTGTAATATTTGACTTATTAAAACTAATAGACTATAACAGGAATTATATCATGAATATGGCCTATTTTATAACTTCAATAGCTTTTATATTTTGTAAATATGAATCTTGGAGAAAGTATCTGTAGGCCCCAAATATTTAGCATTTATGCTGCACTTCTCAGATGTGAAAAGTAGACATCCAAATGTGCCTGAAATTATCCCTACACTGGAGCTGGAGTTACCCCCTTGAGAGTTGAAACAAGATTATTTTTTAACCATGATGGCCCTGCCTTGCCACTTTCTACACCATATTTACTTCTAAATTTATTCAAAATGACTGTTTAAACAATATTGTCTTTGCGCATAGCAATAAATACATTGAGTACAAGTAGCTTTTATTTTGTTTTCAAAAACTGTCATCCATTTCCCACATTCTTGCGATAGAATGAGCCAACTTGACAATCCCAATCACGTTTACAGATGTGGAATAATTGGTTAAAACAGAATAACTTATATACAGAATTATCCAACAGATGATTAAAGTAGATTTGGAATTAATTTCACACTGTTTAACAAACTAACATTATCAGCGGGAATAAATGCTAATTCAGAACACCTGTAGAATCAACATCATATGATATTGTATGCAATACATTTCAGACAAGGGAAGTCTACATTCCTTTAAGATCTTCAGTAAATAAAAGTAACGTCTTGTTATTTTATTGAAATATGGAACAATGGATTGAAAAGTGCATCTGGCCCGTTGGATCAGATGTCTTCCTCCACCATGTCCACGTCTTCTTGCAACTTTTGCACCATCTTTTCTTCCATTTGTTTGGCTTTCCCTAGAGGACAGACGAGTCGATTAGAACAACTCTTACACAATAAAGAGTACAATATGTACAATATACAAGCATTGTAGAAGTCACAAGGGGCAACATATCTGATCAAGCTGTGACTGTTTCAATTTAAGTTGACTATTGTCATTTAGTAACTATTTATTGATGCTTTCAACCAAATAACTATTTTTAGATACACATTAATAAGCAGGTAGGGGTATGAGATCTTGCTAAAGGATGCCTACAAATAGACTGCAAGGATCAGGGTTTGAAACCAGAACTTATCGGCTGGGGGTCAAACCTCCTCATCCTCGGACATAATTCGTTGTGCCAGCTGTCTTACCCGCATGTGGCGCCTTGATCAGGTGAATATTCTTCTTGACCGAGATGATGGCCTCTTCTTTGTCCAACTGTTTGCCCTTCTTCAATCTAGAGAGATGGAGACAAAAATTTAAATGGCATGAGTACCAATGCTGCAGCACAACCAACACGCTCTCCTACTGATCAAAGTCCCACATTTAAGGAGTGCTGACATACAATATGGCATTGTTAATTGATGACAACATCAACTTATGTATGAAAAGTATATCTTACCTGTTAATTATGAATCGTGCCTGTCGTTTCTGTTTTATTACTTCCACTTTCTTCATAGCTTCCACTGGAATAGATAGGACATTATGGATTCATAAATGCAAATTATACATTTGATTGAGTTCATAGAATCAACAGATAACCAATTCTAGCTTTAAAGTGTAGTTAAGAATTACCTGTCTTGTTCCAAAGCTCACGCTGGTATTTAAGAGGAATATTTCGTCGTTTCTCAAACTCCAAAGCATTATCCTAAAAAACAAACAGTAGTATAGTCATGTTAACAAGGAAATCTGAGTAGACAAGCATTGGGATACATGATGTAAATCTATTGAAATTAAATAGAAAACCAACTCACCACTGTCAACTCCTTTCCTGCCGCTTTCCTGAAGGCTTTAGTCCATCTTGTCTTTCTTGGATTACGCTTCTTCTTGAAGTTTTTGTGACATTTGGATTTGCAGAATCGGAAAACCTAGAGAAAAAGAAACAAACGCAGATGAAGACAAATAAACTTAATGGAGAAGAGGGTTGCACACTGTCAGGTATATTTGTTCCGATAACGTTCGCTAGAGGGCGCCACAACATCAAAAGAGGAAAATAACCTTTTGGCGTATTCATCGACTATTTCGCCATATAGCTGCTTCTGTCCGCTAACACGTTAACAGACAACTAATGTTATTGATAATTTCATATAAAAGTTACATGCTTTCAATATAATCTAAGAGCCACGGATTTCGTTTGCGCACTGAATAGACCATTGCATGGTACCAAGTGAGTTCCTAAAGCACGTTTAAATGGCTATGACATTAGCCATTTGGCTAGCACCACTGAAAAACAACGATAGCACATAAAACTACAGTCGGTTACTCAACGAGATAGCAACATACCTTGCAATCATTTCGAACAAACATGTTCCCATGCCCGGGGTAAACAGGCCCCGAGCAAAAATAGCACTTTTCAATGCGCATTTTGGGTCCTCGTTTCCGAAGGAGGACCTGGCAAAACACGCGGAGGAAAACAAGACCCTGGCAATCTTCTTCGGTTTACTAAATACCTCGCTGCTGATGTTTTTATTACTGCCCCCTGTCGACATTTTGCTGCAAATGTCTCGAATATGTGCTGATTGCAGATGTAACATTTTGACCATAGGTGGTTTTCACCGATTTCAATCTTTTTTTGGAAAGAAGAAAGAATATCTTTTTTTTTTAAAGGTAATATGGCCAAATCTAATTTTGATTTGATGGAGGCCTATCCTCAATCAGTGTAAAAAAATCCATTAAGCTGTGAGACCTTTACACCTACTCCAGAGCATTCTGCAACATAAATGAAATACATTAACTAAAGTGTACAGCTAAATTAGTGTAAGTGTACACACACACACACACACACACACACACACACACACACACACACACACACACACACACACACACACACACACACACACACACACACACACACACACACACACACACACACACACCAAATCTAATCACCACATCCCAAATAAAGTTTGTGAAGCATTGTCTTTTTCAGTAATCGTTTTATTTTCTACTTGTGGCCATCTTGAGAGAATCAAAGAGGGATGTAACAACATTTCAGCACAGAAAATACAAAAAATATAGAAGTTTAACGGGGGACAAAATTATGAACATATTACAACATTTGAAATGAGAGAAGCATAAGTTAAATAATAACAATAAAAACGAATTCTCCTTTACAATTGGCATTGGAGTTCAGGTAGATTAACTACCAGTGAACACAATTTGGCCATTTTTACCAATCCATTCCACAGGGGAAAAATACACTACAAACCATTGTTAATCAGGTTAAGACATTGATCAAATTAAGTTTGGGATTTTGGAACAAAGAAATATGCTAAACGGTGAAATTAAACCAAAGTTCTATGTAACCTAAACAACCTTTAAGTGTTCTCCTTTGGACACAACCAAATAGACAGAGGAACACTGTTTGATCTCTCAAGCTTGACACAACGCAACGGACTATCCTTTATGTTAAAACGTCTTCTAAAACTCTTGAAAATCCTATCACATTTATATGCAATAATGTTTTTCCAAAATGCAAACCAAAGAAAAAACAAATCGCTAAATAACAGAGACTTTAAGTTTCTTTGGTAAGATTTATTTTGTTATATAGATATAAAATTTGATTATGTTGCTCTTCACACATTGGGTCAATATTTTGATAGTCAGCATCCGTGTCTTCATCAAGACAAGACATAGGGATATTATGAAAAGAAAGATAACTTCCCAATTCAGTATTATTATTATTATTATTATTATTATTGACTAGTAGTAGTAGTGACAGATATCCCTTGATAAAATAATCATCACCATCATAATCTATCACCCGCAGAACACACACAATCTTTGGTCTGTTGTCAATAATATCTACCGTATCACACCAAAGGCAGAATGATATGAAAGCAAAACCCATCTGAGGAAGCGTACAACTCTTTGGATAATAGCGTCGGTGTCACTGCTGCATTTAGCAGCTCTATAGAAGGCAAATGGAACACAAGGCCAGGAGTCTTGTGTTAAAGCTTTCACCAAGAAACAATAGCATTAAGGGAAAAAAAAGACATATTGAGCAAAACCATTCATACTACCCCTCCTGGGCTTCTTGGCTCATTGCTAAGAAAAAGGTTTGGACTACAAACTCTTAATGTACATCTACATAGTATTATTTTTGGTAGCACTTAAAAATTCATTATTCTTTGGACACATTTTTTCTTTCCCGTCTTTGGATTTACTTTTTCCATAAAATGCCAAGCCCTTCCGCAATAAGGCCATGTTAAAGCTATTAAAAACCAGTGCACTGAAATGCCAGCCATCATTTTTTGGTATGATATTACTCAAAAAGTCAGACAATGTGTAATGCACTTATTCTTTTCACAGCATTCTATGAAATGTGACATATAAAAAGCTGTTTTAAACTTGCAAATAATATGTGGAGAAACGGTCGAAAAACCAAATACGACAACGATAATGCACTTACACAGGTAAACGAGACATGGAATTAAAATGTTTCAACCTTGCCCCCTGAGTCTTGACAGAATACTGCACCATGTACTGCGAAAAAAGGAGGTAGAAATGCTCATACAAAAACAGACAGTTGAGGTAGACAGTTAGTTCAAAGGGATTAATCGCGCCTGCTGCTCCAGTGGTAGAGATTAAATACAATGAAAATGTAATCCGAAATCGAAAGACATTTTTTGACATTCTTTTAAACATTCATCATAGGTGAGCTTTGGTTTAGGTCAGACAATGCACAATACATGCACGCGCACACGCACACACACACACACACACACACACACACACACACACACACACACACACACACACACACACACACACACACACACACACACACACAAAAAGGCAGATTGTTTTGTAAAAAAAAAAGGAAAGAAAGAAGTAAAAACATGCAGTTAAAATCCTGAGGAACGCCAGAAGAAGCAACACCTACAGCCCTCATCATCGGCTCCCTGATCTCCTGTGCCTGAGAAACCTGTGCAGGTCAGGAAGCCCAGAAGGGTCACTGGTGGTGGTGTGTCTAAAAGGGCTGTGGGAGGTTGTGGTGTCAGGAACCGGCTGGTTGGGGCGGGTACGCAGACGGCAGGGAGACCCTCACTGCTGGGACCGCCTGGCTGCCTAAATCAGGGAGCAGGTGAGGGAGGGCGTAGATTTCAATCTTGTTGTTCTCAACTTTGAACGATGGGGTGAACTCTCCGACCACGACGACGGCTGCAGGGCCGTCGGTAGGACCGGAAGAGGGCGGTTCCAGCCGGCTGTTGCTGCCAGAGGACGAATTGCTCATCTCCTCGTTGCTCTCTTCGTTGGAGTAGTGTCCGGAGTCGGCGGTCTCTTGGCTGCCCTCGCTGGTGTGCGAGGTCTCGGGGGGCTGATGTTGATGGGGCTGCGGCCCAAAGATGATCTCCCGGGAGAAGGGCGGCAGGGCTGCGGACCCCGGCCTCTCATCGTACCGCAGAACCGTCTTACCAGCCTCGTACAGGCAGGCTCTTTTCTCCGCCTGCGGTGCCCAACCGATGAATACAGTTTGAGTGAATCTGCACATGTTGTTATACTAGCACCACTGGAGGTCTAGAACCAATGCCGTGAAACCAACGCTGAAGGTGAATACAATTATTGAACGTGAACACAACTTACATCACTTATATTTGGATTCCGCTTCTCCTTGGTGAAGAGTCGCCACTTCTCGCTTCTAGTGGCGCCATTCAGCGGACCCGAGCTGCTTAGCCGCATGTTAGATCCGCCCTGTTGAAAGCAAGAGTTGGGATTGGTTAACCAATGACATTAAAATGAAAGAAAAATGAACGTGTTTCCTATGAATAATGTTGATGCCTGATCTGACCTATAGGGGGCACTGTGTGGTGTATCTCACCTTGGCATCTGTGATGGGCTGTCTCATCATTGGTACGAGGACCTCAGCGTTCTCAGAGTGCTGCTGCCCACCATCCAAGTGTCCGCCAGCATGCGCTCCTTCGCCGTTCATCACGCCAACCACCTTCGGACCGGACGATTTCCTATCACAAAGACGACAATTCAGCATAAATGTACGTTGAACATCGTGGAATAAATGAAGTACGTTTTTGTGTTTTTGTCATGTTGCTGATGCTTTTCTTCCAGACGACTTACAGTGAAGCCAGATACATGTAATTAAGGAGGGGGTACTGGCGGAAAGGCATCTTGTTAGAGACACCCTAGCCACTCCGTTATACTGAATTCCGTATGTTACCTGGATCTCCCCTTGTTGATGAGGATCAAGGCACACAAGACGATACAGGACAGCGCGATGCAAACGCCCACAATGATTCCTGTCATAGATTGCTGGTCTATGTGGTAGATGCTGTTGGAATGGGCTGGGAAACAAAACAAACAAAGCATTTCACCATGCAGCTATTATTATTTCATCAACAGGTTACTGAACCACCAGTGATGAAAAAGAGACAGAGAGAAGGAATCAATTACTATCCATTTTTAATTCACTGGATAAATAATTGAGAGTCACAGCGGAAACGGTATCTATTAGACATACATGAGCTTCTACTGTCTGAATCATTTCGATTTTCCATTGGAACTTTCCTACAATTTTATTCTGATTGATCATTTAATCCAACTAAGCGGCACGAGATCTCGAGGGCTATGTTGGTTTTTGTCTTGGCTCTTTACCTGGTGTTTCGGGGGAGCTGTCAGAATGCCTTGGGTTCTTGCTGCGGTGCCCGCTGGCCCGGGGAAGGGCCACATCCACCAGGCTGGAGTAAGGGCCGTCTCCGAATTGGTTGGCAGCACAGATCTTCACGAGGTAGATGTTCCCAGGCTCCAGCTTCTCCAGCAGGGCCATGGTGTTGCTCCCTGACACACAGTAACACACACACACACACACACACACACGAGCCCAGGTGTGAGAACCACATGCAGCTTCACAGGCTCATGGTGAACATGAAAGGGAGGAACAGGACTGCACATATCATCCATTGCTATTCACCAACTCCTTTCTACGGTTTGGTTGGTTGGCTTTTCAGAGCTTCAGTTTGAGTTCATAGTTGTGATAATAAAGCACACCGATACACTTCATCTGTTATGGAAATACTCCCAGGAGATAACAGTGAGTTAAATGTAAATACTATCAAATTGCTTCAGCATCCACGTTGCATTTGATCAAGTTAAAAGGATGAGATGATACTATCACTATTCAGTCATTTAGCATAAACCTTTATCCACAGTGGCTTCAAGTCAATTCAGATACAGGTCATCATTGAGCAGGTCGGGACATTGGGTTTCGAACCACGAACCTTTAAACATCATAACTAACCACTCGACCATCTATTCCGCTAGAATCCTAGGGTGATGAGTCATCGTTGTGTGTGTTGTTTTGTAAACCCTAGTGTGGGCGTTTGATCGAGGGACAGCGACTCACCGTCCCTCTGCAGGATCATCCAGCGGCCGGCCAGCCAGCCCTTCTGGGAGGCGTACAGGAGGGTGTAGTGGGTCACCACCAATCGGGGGCCCTCCGGTTCTCGCCAGGACACCAGCACCGTGTCGTCCTCGATCAGCGTCATCCGCACGGCCGACGGGGGTTGGGTAGGTGCTGTGGACCCGAGGACAGACCAATCACACCGAAGATCCATCACCGCCAATAGACTTCAATTATTGTGAAATAAAGGCTCTGTACAAACAACGTCACCTGAAGGGGGATATTACATCCCCTTGTAAGACGATAATGAGTATCAATTCCATCCACTAAAAGTAGTAGCTCAAACAAGCTTTCTGATACTTAAGGTGTATTAACTCAGTAGAGGCGCAGCGGTTTCCTGGAATAATAAATGAAAATATGGAAGCTACATAATGTTCAATAGATTACCGGCTGCTGGGGTCTGGTGGTAAACAACTGAACTCCAGGGACTTGACATCTGGTCCAAATGAAGACGGACCACAAACTCATAGCGAGTGTTTGGACTGAGGTTCTGGACCGTCATGTTTTGCTTGATACTGTGAACAGATGGGAAACAAAGCATATGGTGAATCACTCATGAACCAGTATTTCACTTCATTTGGGTGTGTAAACTTCCAGAACTGTTCCTAACAAACCAAGTACAAATGGCACAGGATTAATAAAGGAACCAATTGGCAAAGTGTTGGTAAAGTATCTTTTTAATACTTGTTTTATTGAATTGTTTGGTTACTTGTTTAAAAGCATAATGTACCATGTCCCCTCATAAGTTCTCTGTATGTGTTCATTCTTTATTTCCACAAGTTGCTCCCGTCTTACGTTTGCAGGTAGCGTACGGCGGTGGCGTTGTGCGTGCCCACAGGAGTGCAGCGGACGGTGAAGCTCAAGGCCTTCCCTGCCATGAAGGCCGGTCGACTCCAGCGCACAACCACTGAAGAAGAACTGTTAGCCGTGATGCTCACATGACTGGGGGTCGGTGGGACGGAGGACAGGTGATCTCTCACCGCTAGGGGAAAACAGAAGCAGAAAGGCACATTTCAGGAAGGCAGGTAGTAGATTGGGTGTTTGAGTCCAAGCCAAAAGGTTCTGGGTTCAATCCCCATGCCACAGCTTCTACCTGTAGGCAACCTTTAGCACCTAGCTGCTCCTCAATGACGTGTATCTGAATAAAGATAGAGGCTGCTTTGGATAATATCTTGAATACTGATCCAATTATTAAGTAGTAAATATCATCAACCAAAGTTATGGTTGTATATGAATACTCTAATTACACTTATTGGAACATTAAAATATGTGGCTCGATTGCAGAACAGCTAGCACAGTGGGTGTGGCTGCTTCGCTATCTACTTACAAACACATCCAGGAGTGCTTATGGTTTGGTCCGACTGGTAGCCATCTCCCAGTTGACTGTAGGCCAGCAGCTTCACATGGTACTTCTTCCTTGGATCTGTAATAAAATGAATGAAGTAACATTTCTAACATGTGCTTTGAATGCCAAACTCAACTAAACAAGGAGATGTGATCCAAAGACAATTCACAGCATAATTGTAATTACAATATAACTACTATACTCTTGCTGCTGCAAAGCAAAGATGTTCTCTATATTTACCTTTTTGATTTTAACATGCAGTCTTTTTTTTATTACAATCAAAAATAAGGAGAAAAAGCTACTTTCCACAAAGGGGCTCATTCACAATGAGGTGCCAAATGGGCAGTGCTGCAGTTCATAGCTAAACGCCGTCCCCCCATGCAGGCACAATGCACCGGCCACACAGTCCACACGGCCTGTCATCTATCACGGGTTGTCATTGTATTTGGCTTAAAAGAAAAAGGAAAGGCAGCCATACTGAAGGCCTAGTAACTAGGGCGACCAATCAATAAGGCCTGGAAAAAATATCGACCACACTATGACACCCCGTTCTTTATTTGCCTTTTTAAGGCTTACGGTTTTATCACTGCTTCTTTTCCTCACAAGGGGGGTGGGGGGCAGTTTAATTGAAAGCCAAGATGGCAACCTCAAATTTCTGAATGCTAGTAAAAACTAGTAAGACTAGACATGATGAGTTTCAGCCTGTGAGAAACAGAGAAATAATGAAATGTTCAATGAGGCCATTCTCTGTGGTATTCTTGCATGAGGGAAACAGGATGTATCGCTGCATTTTCAGCTCCAACTCCTACGGCTACCAACTCCACAGCTCTCCTAATCCCCCCCCCCCCCCCCCCCCCTGGACACGGATAGCAAGCGTTAGGATGTTGTTTTTGAGCCTCCAGCGTGTGCGGGCTACTCGGCCAGGGTGTTGACCGGTGTAGGTGGTGGGGCCAAACCTTCCGTGGAAGGTGGGGGAGGGTGGGGGTCAGAGCCGGCATTTAACTGCTGAGATCCTTGGCCCACGGGGACCGGGGGAGGGGAGGGGAGGGGAGGGGGGAGGGGAGGGGAGGGGAGGGGAGGGGAGGGGGGGAGGGGAGGGGAGGGGAGGGGAGGGGGAGGGAGGGGAGGGTTTGCTAAGGTCAAAGGGTCTGGCCAAGATAGAACAGAAGGAAACCAGGACTCAGGACTGTGGGGCCTCTTTTGTTTCCTCTCGGAGTGCTAGGTCTTCCTAACACATCCTTCAGCCGTCCACTTGGCTGCAGGGAGCAGACAACACTCCGGAGAAAATCATTGACATTGAGCTTGGTAAAGTACAAAATACAAAAACAACAACAGCAATTGCAATGGTTTGTTGCTTGTCATTCTCAACCACTGGCTCAAATTAGTATTCTGTTAAAGCACTTTGACATTTGAGAAAAGATGTCACTCGAATTTTTACCATTTGGATTCCAGTCAGAATGCAAAGTGGATCTACAACACAGCTCCATAGCAAACTATGAGCGGAGCACTGTAAGCTGAGCTTTGACCATGTTCAACTTGAATATAGTCTAAAGGACATGGCGTTGGACTACAGAGCTCTAGACTTGATATTTGGAGCTCATTTGCATGGACAACGCAGAGAGAGTTGGGGGGAGGTGGAGGGGAGAAAGATGTGGACAGAGGTCACCGACTCTGTCCAGCTCTGTGCGGACAGTCCCTGGAGACTTGGTCTGTGTCCAGCTGAGAAGGTTGTGGGAGTGGTGGGGGAGGTGGCCGGCGGAGGCCAGGATCTCACAGGGCGGGTGTGGCCCCTGGACCCAACACAATGGCCAAGGGGTAATTATGCAGAGCCAGGGATGGGAAAACGGTGGTGGGAGGGGACATCTGGACGACGTTGATCCCTAGTTTCTGAGCGTCTGAGCTCCCACAATGCATCAGGCAGGCTGCTGAGGGCCGCTGTTTGATAAAGAGGGGGCGGCTGTTTGATAAAGAGGGGTCAGACCATATTGATCACCGGCCAGCGGGCCCAAATGCAAATATGCTCGGTCACTGGTCAGAATTAATTGCCTGATGCAGAACAGGACTTTCGTTGATTAAGTGCTTTGGCCATTTCCAAAACTGTCTGTAGAAACAGTAATTAAAATATCAAGACGTCAATATTGATACTGAGATAGTAAATATCCTTGACATAAGCTTAGTACAGTTATTTTCCAAAAATGGTTTGAAAAAATGCCTTTGAAAATTGTGTTTCTGTCTCCTTCTACCATCTCAGGCAGGATGTGGATACCCGTAAGGGAGTGAGACTCACCAAGGCCACTGATGGTGTAGTCTGAGAGTTGAGCTGGGAGCTGGACAGTGGGCTGCTCAGGTAGGCCCTCCTCGTGGTAGAACAGGCGGTAACCCTGGACAACCACGCTTCCTGGTAATGTTTGCCAGCGGGCGATGACGGAGGTACAGTTTAGGGGCTCCAGTTGAAGTAGGGGTGCAGAGGGAACTACGGTAAGAGAAGGCACAGAACAGACAGACACACACATTTATAATATATATATATATATAGAGAGAGAAAGAGAGTCATATGAAAACATGAATGCTAAACCCTGCCTTTCTCTAAGTCAAGTCACAAATGTGTCATTAGCACATGAAATATACCATGCTAAGAAAAGCCTTAACGTGAAAATGACATGTTAATAGAGTAAAATACTACCCGCTCCAGAAAGCTATTTTATTGCTTTGGTATCCTCAAAGTGTTTTATGGCAGTGTTGTATGAGCATTTTGTATGCTAAGACTTGGTTCTTCAGATGCGGAATGGATTTGAATCAATACATGGGTTTCAATAGATCCAGCAGCCTTTTCATTAAACACCACCCCCACAACCACAGCGTCTTGCCTATTGATGAGTACTTACATGGCTTATACAGCTGTGTGCACCACCAGCTGGGTGGTGCACACATAGTAGCATAGCTACTATGAGTGATATGTGCTATTTATTGGCAGCTACTACTACTGCTACTTTATCATATACATCTCTTATCTATACATTGTTTAACTTGCCTCTAAACAGATCAGAAATCGGCATTAGTTGGACAAACAACCAACTCCTCTTTTCAAGGCACCAGGCCATGAAAAGGAGGTATTCTTCCCCACACATAGATGCCCCAGGCCCCCTGTTTTATGACCCGTGACTGAGGCCACTCGAACACCACTGACAGCCAAGGGCAAAGGTCCCAGGGTAACCAACACAAAGACTGTGGGACAATGCTGGCAGGGCCAGCTCTAGTCATGAGTTGGCTACTCTGCGTGGGGCCATAGAGGTCCTCTCGGCACTCCCGAGAGCAACAAAACATCCAGGGTACAAAGATGGCTCTACGTTCCTATGGTCACAGTGTGGGGCGCTTTTGTGCGGTTCAGCAGCAACACTGTTTGCTTCTGATCTTTTTTCAAAAAACGTTCAGGTGACCTAGGAATATCTATCACATAATTTAGGTTTAAGGCAATGTCAAATGACAAATAAAAACTCTGTTTTCTAACCATGGTGGGTGTATGGTGGTTCCCATGCATATTTGAGTGTGACCTTGACCAGACCTAGAAATAAACAAATCCAGCAGCAGCGTTACCTGTTCTGTCTGGCCATTCGTTACCTTTACTGCTGGACACCCTGGGCGTTCGATGGGAGGTCCACGCAGAGGGCTCGCACCAGCCCACACGCGTGGCCACGGCGATACGGAGCAGGTAGATGGTGTCCGGCTCCAGGTTCTCCAGGAGGTGCTCTGTGCCGTTCACGGGCACCTCCACGGACGTGACGTCGGGGTCCGTCGCGGTGCGGTAGGAGAGCCGGTACGCCGACACCCGTCCCCGGCTCAGTTTGGCCGGCAGCGGCTGCCAGCTCACCCGGATGTCCGTGGTGCTCTGGCTGATCAGGCTCAGTTCCGGCGTGCGCAGGGGCACTGCAGCCAAACAAGTTCTACATTTTTAAACTCATTGGTGAGGAAATAACTCGTTTTTTTTAAGATTTAACCCGGGGGGAGAGGGGGTTCAACATCTGCTTAAGATGATTACAACTGGCCGTGTGAAACGCTGCTACCACTTTCCTTCCAGGAAAGTCTATAGTCGGTGCGAAGGAATGTAAGAAAAAGAAAAACAGTTTGTGCGGGAAGCGGCAAGAATGCGAGCCCTCTTTTCATCCCCATCCTGGACACCCTCTGTACACTCTACAGTCACATTAAAGGTTTGGCTTAAGTACTGTGGTGATTTACTGCGAGGAATGCTGGCCATCTCTCTGTGCTTACCGTCCTCAAGGGTGTGTTGGCTGACTTGGTCGGACATTCGACTGGCCCCCATCGGCATGTAGGCCACGATGTAGAAGCTGTAGTTGCGTGCCGGCTCCAGGTCTTCGATAATGTAGCTGGTTGTGTCATTGCCGATCACAGCCTGGTACTCCTCATTGTTCAGACCTGGCGGGAAGACGGGAATAAGCGGATCGTTGAGGACCAACCCAGAAAAAACCCAGAAACAAGACAGATGACTGATTGCCTGACTGTAAAGAGTAATATCAATCGAATGGTTAATGTCCAGGAACAGGCATGTAATGTAAACCAGAGGCAAAGGAGTGCTACCAGACTTCCTAAGCATGGGATGTGTTTGATGCTCTCCCTGTTATCCATAAAGACAACCTTATAGTGGATACAGTGAATCTGTCCGTTTGGATGCATTATTCAAATGCAGATTCGCACCGTATGTCATTTACGTCTTGGTGAAGTTAATGCATTGTTTCTTTATCCCATGCACAGATTTATGCCAACATGGACGTTCATCCCTTCATCTGCTTAAATAAAAATTCCATCGGGATGCATCTTCCCACCTCTCTCAACTGATCATCATAATCATAATATAAATAATACACTTTAAGCGGAAAGAAAACGGCTCTTGTTTAGTCTTGTGTAATTTGTGTCTCACCCTCAGCCTTCATGTAATGGATAGAGTAGGCGATGACTTTGTTTGCATTGTAGAGCGGTCTTTCCCAGGCCAACAAGATGGCCGAGCTGGAGATGGTCTCGGCGTGGACGTTTCTCGGCGCGCTGGGCCGGTCCTCCGACATGACCACGATGAGCCGCGCCAGGGACAGCACGGAGCCGCGCTCGCTCTCCGCCACGCACTGGTAGATGGCGTCGTCCTCAGGGATGATCTGGGTGATCACCAGCTTGCTGGGAAACCGTAGGAAGACAACAGAAGATTAGAACACACTAAAGGGTTTCTCCTGAGTTTCATAGGTGGTATATTCCAGGACTTCATGGTCAAGTCAGGTCCGTTGTAATTTGTGTAGCCCTTAAGCACAGTTAAAGTCTCAAAGGGCTTTACATGCCACATTACATTAGGGGGCCAATGGTAACCCGTGATGGTCAAATCAATCTGTCTCACCATTATAGTGAGAGTACTTGCCTGTTGTACATCTTGATCCTGCCGTTCAGGTGCACCTTTTGGCCGTTCTTCAGCCAGCTGATGGTTGGTTGGGGCACCCCCTCTGCCTGGCACATGAAGCGGGCAGTACCAGCTCTGGGACGGGTCTGGCTCTCTGGCTTCTCAACAATGGACGGAGGCACTGGAAGCACAGACGCGCAAAGACCCATCATCACAAACTGCTCTCTCCTTTATTCACTCATTGACATAAACAAAACACCTGGACTCCTTCCCGATTTATGATTGCAAATAGTATTTTCCAAAATGTAAACTATTAAACCAATATCCAAGATTGACAGCATAGCAACTAGGGGTACAAGACCTCATTTTAGAAAACAGAAATACATCTCAAAACAACATCTCCGTTGCAGAGTACAGTTTAGTAAGGGTTCTATGATGGCTTTACCCATGACGGTGAGGTTAGCTGCAGCCAGGCTGTGGTTGCGGGTACCAGGGGTGGTTGCCCTGCAGAGGTAGATCCCACTGTGTTGGGACTTCACGTCAGTTAGAACCAGATTGCCACTGCCCAGCACTTTGGCGTTGTACACGTCGATGGGCTTGCTGTCCGCGCGGCTCCACGAGATGATTGGCTGGGGGTTGCCAGTAGCAATGCACTCCAGGACTACCGTTTGATGCATGGAAGTTGTGACGTTCTGGGGTCCAGCGATGATTCTTGGCCTCTGGTGAGATTTAGGGGCTGTACCTGAAAATGAAAAAAAGAAGTTCAAAAGAAAGATAATTAAAACAATGACTCAGGGTTAGGGTTAGGAACTCTGGGAATTGTCAGCACACATCTAAACTGTGGTTTGAGTAGTAAGTAGTTTTACTTGAGATAGTTGAAACATACATACACAGTACGCCAGCCAAAAATACATTGCCGGGGATTGTATGGATGTGGTCTACATACCATGGTTGACCGTCAGCGCTGCCTCTTTGCTCTTCATACGATTGCCGATGTTAGTCGCCACACATCGGTATTGTCCAGCATCTTCCAACTGTACTTTTTGGATCTGAAGCACTCCATTTGGTAAAATTGTGATTCTTGGAGAATCGACAGACAAGAAGCATGTTATAGGACACAATCAGAACATTATAACAACACACTAAGCGGCCACCAAACACTAAAGCACATGCATAATAGATGGGCATATATACGATTCTTGTCATAATATGGAAAGGGCAGCAGTCAAGTGGGTACCTTTCCGTCTCCAGGGGTAATGGACTTTGATTGAGCTCCCAGGTGATGGTGGCCTGAGGGCTGGCAGCGACGGCACACCAGAACCGCGCCACCGACCCCTCCGAGACCACCACAGGCACAGGATGAGTGAGAAATGCGGAAATACCTGTGGACAAAAACAAAAAACCCAATAGAATCAGATAGGTATTATGAGGTTATATTCTATGATACAATTGGATCCATGAGAGACCCCAATGGGAAAAGAGTCTGCTGAAGTCCAAGTCAAGAACCAGAATTGGACTCTATGATACATGTATGCATGCATTTGTTTTGTGTTTTTCAATCTAGCAATTGCTGGTGTGTTATGCATTCAAAGCCCTGAGTGTGTGTTAAGCGATTGTGTGTGTGTGTGTGTGTGTGTGTGTGTGTGTGTGTGTGTGTGTGTGTGTGTGTGTGTGTGTGTGTGTGTGTGTGTGTGTGTGTGTGTGTGTGTGTGTGTGTGTGTGTGTGTGTGTGTGTGTGTGTGTGTGAGCCATTGATCATCTCCAAGCACCATGATCTTGCCTTTGGGGAGCTGATCTATAAGGACCAATAGTGACCAGCTGTTCCAATCAATGGATCAATAGAGGAATGACAGAGGATGATGCATTGTCATAGGTAAATACTAATGAATTCACTCTCTCTCTCTCTCTCTCTCTCTCTCTCTCTCTCTCTGCACAAAGAAGGCACCTCATCTGACTAAAACCATATGTTAAACACAATCTATGAAGAAGTCCTGAGGATTTAAATTGTGCCTGTATCCTGTAGGATCACATCGTACAGGCAGGCAGGTGTTATATTATACTTTTATGATATATTTTATATAATATATGAAATATGATATACCATGTGGATAAAAAAATGCAGACAATAATTTCAAAACACAATAAATATGTAAATGTAATCCTTCTTATAAATGAGTCTTTTTGCAAGTTTATTCTTATTCAAGTACAACTCAAATACAGCGTACTCTGATCTACCTTTATCTTGAAAAGCCATCATTAAATAAGACCTGTTAGTTAGCATCATTCATTAAGGCGAAGCTCTCCCATCCCCCCAGACTAAGAGGAAGAAGTCAATACCATATTAAAGGAAATCAATCGCTAGTGCTCTAACTGAAATTCAACATTAAGAATGCGTGTCTACTAAGGAGATTGAAATTGCAGAGCATTCGTTATTCATTTATGGTGTAATTGTATCAATATTACACACAAAAGTTAAACCTCTTTTCAGACTCAGGCTTAGCACTGAGGGTTCCTTTATTATGTATTCATAAATCATTTGACTGAGGACATAGGTGGGCTCTTACAACGACTTAGAAACCGTGACGAAAGCCAGTCTCACTATATCTCATGCTTATCTCAAGCCCTAGAAAGAGAGATTCAACCATGACATTCAAATCTCGATTCCATATTCCCATTCCATACAATTATTTGTCACAAATGATTGACACCAATCTTTTATTTTGAAATTAATTTGATGTTGAAAAGGTCCTTCACACCAGAATATACATTTAAGGCAATGTTATATGTAAAAACCCTGGGATACCTTCCCAACAGAGTTGGGGCCAGCACAGACTGCTCTGCTAAAATGGTATCCTCTGTCGTAAAGCATGAATCAATGGTCGGGTCAAACAGCACAAAGATTGCCCTGAAAAGGTCAGAGTTCCCCTCAACCCCCCTGTCCATCCCATTTCAGCTCTCAGTCTGGGACCCAGATCGAAGTCAGCACACATATTGGTACACAAATGGTACCAAACAAATGGTACCAAATTGTATTTTGATATTGCGTATTGCTCCAACACAAATATTGCCACAACACACACTAAACAATTGGAAATGACTAAATACATTTTCTTAAAGAGAGAAGAAAAACAAGTGAAGAGTGGTCTTCATGTTTAAGTTCAAACCACTCATATAATCAACAGACTTTTATGATGGCCTATATAGGGTGTTTCGACTTTTGCTGGACTGTTCCTTGATTCAACTGTTCACTTAAATAACAACTAAATCATCACTGTGGAATTGAAAAAGGAATGCTATTCACTCAGGTGTGAACAATGTGGGCTTATAGTTTTGACAAAAGGCCTCAACTTGACAATGATAGGAGGAGAGCCTGTGAAAGAGACCCTGGGCCAAGAGAAAGGACAGCCGGGCCGCCAGAGCCCAATGGTGACATCACAAAGCCGCTCCTGGTTGACCTCCGACCCTTAGGGCCTCTGGACAGAAGGGTAGCAAAGAGAGATCCCATCCTCCACAGTCCAGCTGACCAAACCACCACCCCCCTTAACTCTTTGCTGGACGACGACAAACCGAACCTCCACCCTCCAGCTGACCAACCCCCCCCCCCCCCCCCCCCCCCCCCCCCCTTAACTATTTCACTGGGCTGGACAACAAACCTAACCTGAAAAAATAACACCTCACAACAATACCAACACTACAAAAAGGAAAGTGCAAGTGTTAGGTCGACTCGACCCTAAAGCCTCGTCCACACCATCCATGCCTACACACATTACATGACAATGTTCAATCTCAGATTTTAGATATTAAAAAGGAAGATCCTTGTTGGGTCAGGTGACATTCCTGCTCTGCTCAGATGGGCCTACACCAGAGCTGGGGAGCTCCGTATCCATGACACTACCAATGTGATATATATCTGCTACCGAGAATCAAAGTGAGATCTGTCTGTGGCCGACGAGGCCTATTGAATTACCAAGCGCTATCGTCGTGTCCACTGATATATGGATGAGTGAATAGAATGAAAAGTAGCCTTTTCTTCTGGGGCAGCCAGGGCCATGCCAAACAAAAGCCAACAGGCAAATGGCCTTTTTAGAGATTCCTCTGTGTAGCAGACCAGTGGCAAATCACATAGAATAGTGTGGGCAATGCAGCGTTGATGCAAATGTTGAAGTTGGTCACTGTTCGTAGTAATAGGAGTAAATGATGTAGCATCTACATACATAGTCTCTAGATATCATTAACTTCACTTCAATTTGTTGCTGAATAAAAATACACAGAGGTGTATGAGAACATCGGCCTCCTAGATTCAGTCTAAGTTCACATGAGTATGCATACTACAAATAGGCCTATAGGACTTTCATAAACATCTTGCTTTTTCTCTGCGAAACATGAAAGTAAGTTACAAACAGACTTTTGTCTTCCCCCTTCCCCTCCCATAGTGTTTCATACTCACTTGCGATGGTCAGGTGTGATCTTTGGCTTAGTATAGCTCCATATTTGTTCTGAGAGAGGCACTGATAGAATCCTTCATCAGAGTCATTCTTCACATTTGGTATGTACAAGGAGCCATTGGGCAGGAACTGTGCGTGTTCGCTTTCTGCCATAGGTACTCCGTTTTTAAGCCACTTGATAGTGACTGGGGGCTGCCCATGAGCCAGGCAGTCCAGGACAGCCGAATCCTTTGGTAAGACAGTGATATCACTGGGCTCTGTGATGAACGATAACTCACTAAAACATAAAACACCTGGGGAGGGGAAATGCATATAATAATCACTACATGTTCACTGTCAGTTGTTTGCATTTTATCATCAACACCATATAAATATATATATTCAAGAATACTTAATGCATATTGTATAGACCTATTATAATAAGAAAAATAAAACAAGGAAAGGAGAAAGGATAATTTGAGAGAAGAATCGTAGAGATGAAACCCGTTTACCTTTTCTGCACTAACGTTACATTAGGCATAAAGCAATAACCTAATTCGTGAAAACAACATGCAAGCCATACATGCATAAGGTAAATGCATAAGATATGATCAAATACGAACAATCAATAAAATCAAACGCCAATAAAGTGTGAATATAGGCTATTTGGTTAAGCAAGTAAGTGCTTCAGACTGCAAACTGCTGTGTGTTTATTACATGCAGCCGGTCCCATTATGGATCACGAAGTAGCCCAAGTTCAGTAAATTACACATCTTATACAAACAACAGAAATAACAAACACTTGGCTTACTTGATAGAGGGAAAAAACACGAAACAAAATACAGCCAGAGCCGGAAGGTCTTCATTTTGAACTTTGCCATTTATCCGAAGCGCTCTGTCATGTTTCACACTACGCGCGAACGCTCTCTGGCGTGCTCTTCGCAGCTCCCCCAAAACACTAATGACCCGAGAGGACCAACAACTATGCAAGTGAAGGGCCCACACCCACCGACCGCCCTTCAACGCATGCGCGCCAGAGACGCCTAGGGGCATACGTATGCTCTCTACGGACTGAGGTGAGTGACCAACAATAACCATGGTCACTCGGCCACGATATCATAGCTCTTTGTAGATCAGGCAGTTTTGGTTTATCTATAAAATCAAAATCATAGTGGTAAAGAGACCTGGAGCCCTTATCATGTAATTAGGCAAAAGGGTGACCAATATATAGTGCAGCCTATCATATGTAGGCCTGCATTAAAAATGTGACAAAACACTTTTGACGAATTCCAGATGTTTCACAAACATAGACCAATGGGCTACTTTAGAATAACATAACCACCATTAATGTTCAACTTTTTGTTTCTTTAAACCAGCTCCTATGACACTTTTACAAGCCTATTGACCAATATCAGTTGGGACAGGAAATACAATTGTCCTGACACAGCTGCTCTGGCCACAGAAGCTGGTAATTATGAGAACTATCGATGGCTCCAAGTTAGCTGCTTAATGAATTCAGGTATTGATCCAACAGCCGTTCGGGTTGACAATGACCACAACCCCCCCCCCCCCCCCCCCCCCCACACACACACACACACACACACACACACGCACACACACCCCTCCCACTCCTATCCCTCTGTCCTCATTCAGCTGCAACACAATGGCCTCCAACTGAGTGATCGCCCATGCAGCATCAGCAGAACACCCCCCCCCCCCCCCCCCCCCCCCCCCCCCCCGAACACACACACCAAGTCTCACTCATCCAATCTACGTCTTCGTCAAATCTAAGGTAATCAAATGTAAACAGGGGGGGGGGGGATAAAGAACACTTTACAATAGGCCTACCTATGCAAATATAAGCTATATACACACACACACATCTCCTCTGTGTAGCCATTGTATGAAGGTTTAAATGGCATGGTGGTGTAACAATGAGGGCCAGCCAGACTTCTGCACCTGACCTAGCACTTCAGTATCCAATCAAATGAGGCAGTAGTGGAATCATATATTGATTAGAGCTAACTATTGATTTAATCATTGTATTGTCTCTTTGCTATATTCCACAGCTCGACTTATCTCTAAGAGCACGTGTGTCGAATAATATTCTGGCTCATTAATTTGAAATGTCCTTCTGAATTCAGTGGAACTATTTTTTTTACAATTTACTATATAATCAAATAGAGGCTATACTATCTTGCATTAATAGTTTATTTTAAAGCTTACGTTAAACGAAGCCTAGTAACAAATGCATTGCAGCCCTGTTTACAATCATTCTTCATGCACATTCACAATATTCTTATAATACCAACATTACCACACCCACAACGATAACCCCTTGTCTGCTTTTTGTTCATTTGTGGAACACTTTTTGAACTTCCAAAGAACCTTAAGTTGAGTTCTGACCCATGCATATTGTGTCTATAGTATAATAGGTGCCATAAACTAATAGGTAACTCCTTGATGCTGCATATCCTATGAAATGTGTTGACTCACGCAGTGGTAGTGCTGAGGTTTAGGCTATAAAGAGGCTCCACACACGGGGCAGGCTGCAGCGGCCATGATCAATAGGGTAAAGGTCATTAACATGTTATGAATATCATGAGGCCCTGGGAAAGCAGAGCCGATGGCCAAAGGATTCTGCTCTGATTGGTCAGCGGCTGTATGTGGGAGACACCACTCCCCAAATGACCCCCCGGGGTCAGCTGAAGAGCTGACATGACCTCTAACCCCATGCTGAGATGATGATGGAAAGGTTTTTTAGCTTCACATAAACTTCACTGTTAAAAAAACATATTAGACTATGTATTATAGTGTATGGTGATACATGTGTGAAAAGATGAGGCAAGCAAAGCCAAATAGAAAAATCTATATGGGTCATTGACTATAGCGAGTTCTAGCCTGTGAAGTGATGTTTTGATCATTTCAATGAGTGTTTACATAGGTTCAAATGTAGACACACACACACACACACACACACACACACACACAAAATGATAACCAATTAGGAGGCATGGGGCAAGAGAACATTCTTTAAAAAAGTTTATTGGCTTTTAAAACCACTTTAAAAATCTCACCAGTGAGTACTTTCCATTGAAAAAAAGGAAACAACGCTGTTGCAATATTAACAAGCTACTGTACATTAAGCAGTACACCAGACAACACCACAGAGGACGGCTATTCTACTGGTAGAAACGGACAGAGTTGGTACTGGGTCAGTCGAAGGTACAGGATTAAGAGTCACCGTCTCCTGTACATCTTTATGGTGCATTGTTTTTAGTTTTTTTTTCCTTCATTCAAATTGAAATATCAGTGCCTTATTAACATTAAAAAAAAAAAGAAATGATGAGGAAAAATGTTAACGTCACAAAATGCCTTTTGTGAAACAATATGTAAAAATTGACTGAAAAACATAGTCAAAACATATAGCATTAAGAACAATATTAACTTAGTAAACAGCACACAATGAAAGTTGCGCAACTCAAGAACTAGCACTGTCTGTCTGATTAACAGAACCCGCCCAAATCACGACAGTGGTTACCAAGAATACAAAGTACGATAGAAGTCATCACACATGCGTGCGTACAATCATTTTTATCAACATAATGAGCATGTAGGTTTTAAAAGGTTATTTCAACATTTTTCTATCCTCAATGCTTTTATTCTCATGTATGAGAATGAGTAAGAATGTGTATCTCACTGAGATTAATGCACATTTTGCTACAAGACAATTATTCTGACAGTCATTTTCTGACATTTCAATTAAGGTTCCTTACTCATGTTGTCATAACAAAAATATTTTTTGCGGGTATCCATCATTACCATTTGTCCATAAAGGTGTGGCAAAGCCTTGTGTCATACAAATTTAGTGCAACAATGTGAACTTTCAAAGTTTGTTTGAAATATGATTCATTGACTTTTTTTTCTCCAGTGTCTGCTGAAAGGATTTGAGCGCAATGTTTGTCACAGAAATGTTTTCAACCAGCTAAAAGGATAACAACTTTTTTTTTTGTATCCCCTCGTATCAATGCACCATGCCATTGTTCCCGCTCGAAAGCACACATCACAATCGGCAACGGCAGAGGCCTATTAGCGTTAAAAATTAAACGTAACGGAAACTAAATACATCAGCAAGCGAGAGACCCAATAGACAGCATCACTTGAACAACAAATCAAGCCAGAAATGTAACACATAACACACACAGTATTCTTGCCTACTATAATTTCGGTTAAGCTTTTTTTTTTTTCATGATGGCACATACTTAGCTAGAATAATGGCCATAATATAGTGTCTTGATACATCAAATAGCTATGTATCTATCCTATATACAGATGGAGCTTAACATGACTTATACAACAATGACAATAGTCAGAAACTCAAGCATAGCATCCTACTATATCACATAGCCTACCTGGCTAGCAGTGATGGTTTCAACATGCTTTCTGGTCCATAGTTGCCTATAAAGCATAGGAGAGTGACCGTATAAATGTACATACTTTACATAGATTTTTGCAAATGAATGTTTCTTTTTTTAATGCCATAAAATTATTTTTAAGTTAAACAAAAGAAATCTCTAATGCTGCCAAGTTTCCCTTCTTTCTTAATGGTAACAAGGAGTGTATGCAGATATGATAATCTCAACGTTATAATAAATCATCTTTGGTATGGAAATAAGGCTGGATTTCAACTAACACTGTCTCATGGCCTCCAGATCTCAAGATGGCAACCGACAACTAGCCTAGCCATCGCATCTCAGCTTCCAGACTCCACAGGTAACATAGCCATTTCCATACCATCGATACTCTAAATTCAACCCAAGGGATGGGTGGGTGGGGGGTGGGGTTAGAGAATGCCAAATGATCTCAAGCGGAATGCATGTCTGCCAAAGGTTTTCATAAAAATGCCAGCATATCATCTTATTCTCCATATATAACTAGTAAGGGGACAAGTTCATAGTCTATACAATATGCATCATCTATAACACTGATAATTAACTCAAAATATAACAAATGAACAAAGATGAGGAAATAGTGCAGAAATCATGAACAGAAGAACAGCTGCCTTGATATGAAGACTGAATGGTTCTGAAGCCGTCTAACGCTTATACTATGTACAGTGTCGCTAACGATGGCATAAGGCCTTGGACTTTGGGAATAAGGCAGCCAGTTGTTCCTATCAATGTGTATAGTCCACAAAGTGGCCTGAATTTCAATCTTTCTCTCTACGGATTCGTCTACTCCCTTTGTAAGATAATAAACAGTACAAGTAGTATAGGCTTTTAAGAAAAATGTCACTGTTGAACAATGCTCAGAAATGAAGTCTGGATCTTCACGGTTTTGGTTTATGATAAAATATAAAGATTATGTCATAAATTCAGCACCTGGTAGCGAGTTGCTACCCTTTTTATATTCAGATATGGCAGGCAGGTGTACTATTTCATGTGCATATATTACAATCCCAATATGATCTTTCCTCATGGTTGTATGTGAAATGCACACTTTAAAAACCCATGTTGACAACATTCATATTGGTATTTTGTGCCAAATTTCCAACTTATCTCAATATTATTAAGTGTTTGTTGAATACAAATATTGCATTATTGATCGCCTATAATATGGAAGATTAAGCTTCTTTCTGTGTTCATATCTTAGAAATTGATAAATACACACACTTGAAATGCATACATTTCTGATATCATATGAGAGAGAGAGAGATAGGGAGCGAGACCGACAGACCGACCGACAGACAGACAGACAGACAGACAGACAGACAGACAGACAGACAGACAGACAGACAGACAGACAGACAGACAGTGACAGACAGAAACACAGAGAAAGAGAGAAGTGGTAAAGACTGTAATTCAGGGTGACAAAAAGTAAAGGTAAGAAATGCTGTAAAGATCAGTAGGAGAGATTTTCTGGTAAGCCTGGCACTTTAAACAGGACAAATGGCAAAGTCCAGACAAATCCCAAACGAACTATAGTATAAAAACACATATACAACAGACACGCCACACTAACAACAGGGGAACGGGAAACCCAAAGAGAGTTTAAAGATTACATTAGCCCAGCATCTCAACTGTGGTCGGCTGGTCTTTGCTTTCCAGCCACTCAAAGCCAGAGTTCACAGGGTCACTGCATATCTGCTGAAAAAGTGGGTCGTTCTTCAGCTCTTCCAGTGTCGAGTCTTCATATTGTTCCTGCGGCTGATTGGGATCAAACAGCAGGTTGGGGTCCAAGGTGTTAAGGTCAGTGATGCTACTGGACAGATCCGAGGTCAGTCGGATATCGTTGGAGAAGTCTGACACCGCGGCGTTCAGCTCCGAGGCCACCTGACCCACCAGCTGGGAGCTGGGGTTCAGGCCGTCGTCGCCCAGCAGGTCCTTCACGGTGTTGTTGAAGTCCAGCTGCTGCTGCTCTTCCTCCGCCGCCGCCGCCGCAGCCACCGCCACCGCCACTTCCTGCTGCTGAGCGCTCTGACGGAGGAGCTGGGCCTGCGTGTGCACCGCGGCCTCCTGCAGCTGCTGCTGCTGCTGCTGCTCCTGCCCGCTGGGGCCCGGTTGTGCTTGGGCCTCGTCGCCCGGGAAGTCCACCTGCTCCGTGGGGCCGCCGGCGAGGTAGCCCTGCTGGAGCCCGAAGGCAGCGGGACTGGAGCTGACCGGCAGCTGGGCTTGATGGGCGGCCCCTCCGCCGAAGGAGGCCGTGGTCTGGAGGATCTGGGTGAGGTTCAGGCGGGCCGTGTAGTTGGAGGGGAGGTTGTTGATGCCCAGGCCGCGCACCGCCTCGTCCCCCTCCGAGTCCATCTTGCTCAGGAGGACGCTGGTGATTTTGGTGTTGTTGTTGTTGTTGTTTTGGCCCTGCACCGGCAGCATCTCGCTCTGCATCATGATGTTCAGAGGCACCGATTGGCTGCGCTGGGCCATGCTGTGCACCGAGCCCACCGCCTGGCTGTTGGACAGGATGCTGAGCATTTCGGAGGTGATGGCGGCGTTGAAAGGGGAGATGACGGCGCGGGTGGTGGTGGTGGTGGTGGTGGTGGTGGTGGCGGCGGTGGCGGCGGCGGCGGCGGCGACGGCGCCGGCGGGAGCCGCGGTGTTGCCGCTGAAGTTCCTCTGGCGCACTGCTGGGCTGACACTGCGACAACGGAAAGTGCTGGAGCTCGATGATGTCGTGGCCTTGCTGTCTAGCGGGGCAGGCACCGCAAAGCTCTCCTGCTTCGTCGGGGTGGATACGTTACTTACCTGCAGCTGCTGCAGCTGCTGCTGCTGCTGCTGCTGCTGCTGCACTGGAGAGATGGGGGTCAGGCAGCCAAAGTGAGCGTCCTGTCTCGACTGGGCCTGAAAGGACTGGCCGGGAATCGCAAAGGCATGAGGCTTACGGAACTGGTCGTCCACCAGGTCTTGGTAGCTGGGCAGAATGCCGATGCTTTGGTTTGACAGAGGCCCACTGCTGTTGCTGTTGTAGCGGTTGTTGATCCAATCCAGTTTGGCCTTGTCGGGATGAGTGGCCATGGGCCTCTGCATGGGCTTGACGGGGCTACTGGAGACGACGCTGGAGTCATGGTAGCCCGTCATGCTGGAGTTAATGGGGGTGAAGGCGAACGGGTTCCTGCACTCCACCGGGCTGGGGGGGACGCTGCTGCTGCAGTTGGACAGCGGTGTGCTGATGGGGGTGTGGCGCCCCATGGCTCCGTCCACCGGGGTGACGACGGCCATGCGGGAGCACGGGCTCTCTCTGGCCATGCTGTGCCCAAGGGTCATTTCGGAGGTCGGGGTGGGCGTGGGCGTCGGGGTGGGAGTGGGAGTAGGGGTCTGCGCAGGGGTGGTGCTGCTGTGGGCAGAGTGGAAGAAGGCTGGGCCCGTCTGACTGGCATTGAGGATGGAGGCCGGAGTGCCGGCAGACTGGCCCTGGAGCGACATGTCCACACAGGTGCTGAACAGAGGCTGCAGGCCTTTCAGCTTCATCTGCTCCTCCATCTGCACCAGCTCCTCCACGATGCTGTCCTGGGTCATGTCGTCGTCGTTGAAGGGGAAGTAGTCCATGCTGGGCTGGGAGCCTGTGAAGTCCAACATCTCCTGTGAGAGAGACAGTTGGCTGGAGGCCTCGCTGGCCTGGCCAATCATGGCGAGTTGGTCAGCCTGGGCCTGGTTGTGTTCGGCTGGTATCTGCTGAGCGAACGCCTGTTTCTGCAGCTCCTCCAGCTGTCCCTCGTCCCACATTGTGCTCTTTAGGTTACCTAGGACAGAGGCCTCGTGTGCTCCTGAGTTGGCTGGTATGAGGTGAGGGTCTGCTGCGGCCATCTGCTGCAACAGCGCCTGATCCGCAGCGCTGTTCCTGGCAGCCGCCGCCGCCGCCGCCGCCGCCGCCGCCGCCGCGCTCGTGTCGCTCGAGGCGGCGCGATCCTCGCGCTTCACCGCCAGGGCCTGGGGTTTCACCAGAGTCCGGGAGCCCTCGGTCCGTGTGACGGGCGAGTCGGAGAGTGCAAGGACCTGCGCGGGGCCCGCCGAGGTCTGTTTCACAGTCACTTTGCAGGGGGCGCTCTCTGGTCGGGTGGCCGTCCCCGCTCTGGGGATCCTCTTGACCGCCGGCCTGCTGAGTCCAGGTTTGGGATTGTCGATGAAGGCTAGCGGCTGCTGGGAGATGAACACTCTCTTCACGGGGATGATGTGGGCGTCCACGCCGGAGCTTGAGCGCTTCCTGGGACCCTTGGAGTCCGAGGAGGGCTCCTTCGGTGACAGGGTAACAGCCGAGGAGCCATTGGGAGGCATGCTGCCGTTGGCGTTCTGCTTATCAACAGTCAGGTACAAAGTGCTGTCGAGACAGTTACTGTTATTGCTCTCCTGGGTCCCAGCCGCGGACACGGGGGTGGGAGGAGACTGGGAGTCACTTTTGGTCCTGGCCACTTTGTCCGGTCTGGGCGAGAACTTCACATAGAAGCTGGGTTCACTGGCGGCTCTGAACATGGCCACTCTATCCTCCGTCCTGCCCCCAGCGGAGGAGCCCGCGTCGCCCTGCTCGCTCCCCGCTTTGGCGTCACTGTGGAGGGCCAGGGCGGGCGCGGGCGCACTGGGTCTGAGGGCAGGAGAGTGAGGTGTGAGCGGGGTGGGGCACCGGATCTGGTGGGGATCCTCCGAGACGGACGTGACGGCCATGCCGGTCGAGGCGGGCCGCAGGGTCGCACCGCTGTTACCGCCGCCGCCGCCGCCGCCGCCGCCGCTAGGCGTCAGCGAAATAGCCGTCATCTTCACCACGTTGACCGAGCTCACGTGGGGCTGGGGCATCACGGTCTTGATGGGGCTGTTGGTGATGAGCAGGGTGGGCGGCGAGCGCAGCGTGATGGCACTGGTGGCGGAGGGCTTAGGCAGGATTTGTGCGTACCGGTGTCTCGCCAGTCGGTCGCCGACGGGGCTGGCCGAGATGCTCTGCTGGGTTTTGGGAGACTGCTTGATGGACTGCGCGACTACTTGGAAATTAACCGGCATAACCTTCCCCTCGGCGCCGCCCACGGGGCTGGGCGAGGTCATGGGCTGTCGGCTTCTCTGCACCTGGAGGAGGGGAGGGCGGTGAGGGGATCACATCACACATTAGTCCGATTTCTCGACACCTTTCACTAGACTACGAATTCTGGAAAAAGAAATGCAGGACTGGTATATGGGTTCTTACAAATCCCTGTACCGTGATGGGACTGGGGACGGCTGCTACCACGATGCCGATGGTGGGCTGAGGAGAGAGGAGAGCGGGGCTGCTGGTGGGGATGGTGGGCCCGGGGGTGCTGACCTCCGTTCGTTTGATCTGGTTGTCGCTGGGCAGGGGCGAGTGGAGCTTCTGCTCCTGCTGCTTCTTCTGGATCTTCCGCTGCAGCTGCTGCTTGGCGTCCACCGAGGGAGAGGGCAGGGTCTTCACCTGGGGCTGGAACGAGTTGGCCTCGGCGGTCGGCACGAAGGCCGAGGGCGTCGGCGTCTTCATACCTGGGAAGAGAGAGAGACGTACTTTGTTTTATTTAACCGCATTATCGGAGTCCATTTGAAGTTCCGTTTGAAAAGTATTTTTCATGTCGTTTCATTTCACAGTTGGTATTCCAATGTCTTTTTTTTTAAATATATATATATATATATATTTATATATATACACACAAATATTGTTTAAAAAGGTTTCAGGGGTGGTAATTGGTCCACATTTTTGAAAGAAAAAGACAATAATATACAAAAAACATTTAAGCTTGACCATTCATCTCAGACGTGTATAGCCGTAGAATACAAAAAAGAACATGACACATACGAACGCGTCATGAATGAACCGAGAACCAATCCTTCACCTGTGGGCGTTCCCGTCATAACAGTGAGCGCCGCCATGGACTTGGTGCCGATGTAGTGGCTGTTCAGCAGGAAGCGGGCCAGGTCCTCCACGTGGTCAAACTGCCGGCTCAGAACCTTCTGGGCCCACTCACACACCAACCCGCAGGCGGCAGATCGCATTTCATCCTCCGCGCTGGGAGACTGACCCATGGGCTCCATCAGCTCACACTGGGGGACCAGGGCCAAAAACCACAGACAGGAACCACAATCGCATTAGATTGGAAGAACCTGAGACCTCACCAGCATATCTGTTCTGTGGCTCTGTAGGCTATACGGTTCATTCATTGGGACACTTACCCCATCGCCAGATTTCTGCAGGTCCAGATTTGGTAGAGACGGCATGTGGACAAAAGCTTTCTTCCTCAACCCGCTATAACAGTATGTGAGAAGGAGTTAAGGGTAACACTCTTTCCGTGCGCCCGGTGTGTAACAGGAGATGGTGGGTAATGTTCACCACATGGCTTCAGACCTGACTTTCTCCAAGGACCCTTGCTCAGAGTCTCATCGGTCATGCTCAATCTCTGCTCGTGCTCCACACTGACGGGGACCAAATACACGCCGATTATGCCACATTGTATGACGGCTGCTAATGTAGGACCGTATTTAAGCTGTTATTTATTTCCTGAAGAGGTATAAACGTGGTAATAAATGAAGACATCAGCAGAGATGCTTGTCTGTCTCCAGTTTAGCTAACCTACCCTCGTCCTGACCAAAACCATATAGAAATGGCTAGAAAGGGTTCACAAGCCACTGCTCTTTACACAGAGTTTCCAGTTAATTCACAAGACTACTTTACAACTTGACTGTAACTGATGTGTGACATGTGTGAGTGTACTGTATGGTTCCAGTCATATTTTTAGAAGATAGCCCTTTGAGAAACACTTAAGACTATCACATTTACACTAAGCTTCGGTAAAGGTGTTAGTAATAATAATCACTTATGAGGGACAGCATTATTTACAATATACAGTTCCACGAATACACTAATGCTACAATTGTACCTATAACTCTTTGACCAAAGAAGGAGAAACCCTTCAGGCTTAGCTAGATGCCAGGTAAAACTAAAAGAGTAATTCAAACTTAAATCTTATTGAATCTGGTAATCTGGACAGGTCATCGCTATTAAAGGATATTTGGATTTTCCTCTCATGCCCAGTCGACGTGCCTTCATGTTGGGAAAGACATTCTTCATGATCTTTCCAAAGTCTGCTGCACTCAGTGGATTGTAGCCAAGATTGTCACAATAACTTCTGCAATTCAAATACAAGGATAGAAGACATTATAGGAATTGCGTCACCACATCGTCACATCCCAGTATACATGGTACAAATGGTATCTCTGAATCTCTGATATAACTTTAAAAGGTAGTAATATACTTTTGGCTTTTTGACTGTGCACGAAGGACAGAGAATGATGATGGAGTTCACTGTTCCAATTAAATCCAAAGTATTCCTTCCTCTAACAAAGGTTGTTGCATAGGATTATACTTTATTGTATGCTTGAATAGCTATAGACTTACTTGTATTCGTCGTACACCTCTTGCTTTGGCAGGGACGTCTCAGGGTGCTCTTCTAGGTGATTCCGTATCCAGTTGAATGCATACATTTGTTGCGTACGGCTCGATGACATGGAATTCTGATCACTACAATTGCAGGAATCGTGGAGAGAGAGAGAGAGAGCGAGAGACAGAGAAACGGATACATACATATGAGTGGAACAAGATTCAGACTTGAATGGGGGATTTTCTTGTCCTTTTAAAAGAGAAACTTTTTGTACCATAATCCAGGAGTGGAGCACCCCCTCTGATTCTCAGTCCTACTGTGCAGTATTGGGCAGCAGGGGTTGGGTTGAGGTTATGAATAGATATGAGGAAACAAACGAAAAAAACAAAACAACTGGTATAGCAGGTATCTACCAGTAATACGTTTATGTCATCATAAGAATCAAGCATGTTGCTGAAATGGGTGCTTGGACCCCTCAAGATTAATTGAACAGAACAAAAAAGTATCTGATTGCCTAACCTACCCCTAACCTAACCCTAACCTTTATTGAATGGCTGAACAAATAATATAGCAAGAGACTACACAATGACAACATGGACAAGTGAATTAATGCAAATTAAACCAGAATCATCCAAATTCTCATTAGAATTGTACATTCAGTAGCTCATTCTTGCTGACGTAGCACAAAATGAAAGAAAACAATTTGGTGAGGAAATGGGGCCAGTGTGTGAACATATGTGTATGACCAAACTCAAACAAATAAACAATGTGGATTCTGAACTATATATGGGTGCCCAAAAGAGAATAAATAATACCTTTTGTCATTCCCGTTGCCAGGACCAGAAGGCAACTTGAGGTAGAGGTAGAGTTTTTCGATGTCTGTAAACTTCTCAACATCTTGCTGTAAATGAAAGGATGAATAATTCAAGATGATAATTTCAAGATGAATATTTCTATATACATTTCATGATTAGTAAATAAAAAATCATACTAATAAGTATCCTAATTGAGAAATATCAAAATAAAATAAAAAATATATATCAAGAGATTGTATTGTCAACACAATAGAGCTTCGTTAAACAATGTAAAAATAATACAAGATTAAATTATTATTATGCTATTAATATTGTGCATTTGTGGAATTACATTTTTACAATATCCAGAATAAATATAAAATATCATTAAAAAATGCCAATAACATTAGGTCACCATTTACACGTGCTAAACAGCAGTCAGGATGGAAGACGAGCAAACAATAGATAAATTATTATTTTATAAAATTGGCATAAATGTAGAAAGAATATAATAATGTATATTCTTTCTCTTAACATTTACACTCCTTACACTGCTACTCTTCTCTTAGCATAAAAGGTAAATTCACTCACTAAGTGTATTTACTGTTTGTGATGATGACTCCACCCAATTTTTCTGTCATTTTTATTTATCAGGTTTTCAAGAAGGCATTGTGGTGGAAAAATGACTTCAGGCCCTATTCCCACGTTCATCTCACTATCAGGTTTTTAAGAAGGCATTCGTCTCACTATCAGGTTTTTAAGAAGGCATTCGTCTCACTATCAGGTTTTTAAGAAGGCATTCGTCTCACTATCAGGTTTTTAAGAAGGCATTCGTCTCACTATCAGGTTTTTAAGAAGGCATTCATCTCACAATTTCCTTATGCATTTGCCTCTTTGTTGCTACGGGAACCAACATTCGAATACATGGGGGTAAAACCGTCAAGCATCAAGTACTGAATAAATCAATGAATGAATGGATGAGTATAATGGTATGTTTCTAAACACATATCTAATTAATCCCATTATTGTCCCGCTATCCATCCATTCATAAAAATCTATTGAAATGCTGTGCAGAGCACAACAGGGCATTTGTAGTTTTTTAGGACTATCCTACAATGATGTTGCTTTGCATCAGGTAGGCCCATAACTACATTAGGATGGCACTCAAAACAACCTGCCATTTGTAGTCCATGTGTATGTGTTACTCAAGACACATATTTTATCGCTGTTATAATCATTTGTATTACAAAAACAACAAAGATGCAAATGGCAAGAGAAAATGGCAAAGGAAAGGGCTCACATATTAAGGTCCATAACTGACTAGGTGATTAGGTGAGTCAATGTAGCATGCATAATATTTACTCACCAATATGTTGTCCACTTTTGATTGTACAGATTTGCTGCAATGACGAACAGAGCAAAAACAGCACTTAGATGTATTATACAAAACACTAATGTGTATATTGTTTAACCATTTGCACGGGTGCCTTCATTTCAATCAATATATGTTGGTCGACATGCGGTTGTGTGCACTTTGCATTCAAGCTAAATCGACGATGACTTGTCACACATTGATTTAAAAATATATATATTTTCGCTTTCTTGGGTAGTAACCACAACATACCTGTGGTACTAACGGACCGATCGTCGTCCTTTAGGCAAGCTAAGGTATTTAATAAGGTGGTTTATAGAGCATCTAGTGTGACACCTGTCATGCACGGTAAGCATCAGCATCGCTAGTGTATTTGGTGTCATCCTTGACATGGCCTCTGTTGCTCGCTGCTAACGATGGTGGCTACAACTGTATTCCTCCGAAATTGTCCATCTTGCATTATGGCTACAGATCGACCCGGTTAGTAATGTCGCGCAAACACACGATATTATCTAGTCATAAGCGATCGTCGGTCGAGATATGTCTCCGCTTTGTGCCACACTGTCTTCTTGGCCACTCCAATGCTACGCTAATTATAGGATACGGCTAGCAAAGGACACTGTGTTGGTTGATGATTTGATATTCCCCATCTTACCAAATTGAATTTTTTATTTTGAACTGTAATGCATTGGCTTCAGGCCCCTGAAGTCCTGGCACAAGCGTCGGAAGAGAGCCTAATCCCGACGCAGCAGGCTTCTGACCAGGTTGTTGTGGATCATCAGCCATCACGGTTGGTTCTTGGGGTGGTGGGGAGCTTTAACAAGTAGGCCTCATCCTCCGCGGAGCGCTGCCCGGCTGTGTGTGCATTACACCGGACCGTGAGCAACCGAATAAAGCCCGGCTAGGTCAAGCTGCTAGACTGACAAGAAAACATGGTTACCTAGACTAAGATTTCCCCCCACCAAAAATATAAAACAAAACAAAAACAGTCGGACGTACAAAAGACATCTAAGCAAAGGACTCCACTGCCGCAAATAGCACGCCTGCAGCAGCTACGGAGGGTAGTGCTGCTGCTAGGCAGTAGGGGCGCAGGCGCAGGAAACTAGCATATAGGTTTTGACGGGTAATCACGTAGAATCATAGATTTGCCAGTAGAAAAATCGATTGTAGGCTATCTGCATACACCAATATTCATGCAAATACGCGTAGGGCTCCATTTTTTTGAAATATGTAATCACGTTGAAGTGGGATATTTCCTGCAACGTCATTCAGGCAGATTGTTTAATGTACATTATTGTTGGTTACAACTGTAGCAGTAGGCTATGACTATTTTGCCATTCGACCAAAATAGTAACATCATTATATAAATCACTAAATCGATTACATTGTTTACATCAATAGGTCTACAATGTGATTGCAATTAACGATAACCCATCTGCAAATCATTACCGTTCAAAGATATCTGGATATAATTAAAGGATCAAGTCACTAGGTCAAAACAAGACCCACATTCTCAATAGGTATCTAATACCGCCATCCACTGGTTACAAGAGGTAAGACCACGATCCAAAACGCCAACGTGCAAAGTCTGTTAGTCTGTAGGCCAGGCCTATGTCTGTTGTAGAAATAGCAACGGTTTCAAATGTATAGTGTAAAACGTGGCTTTTGTTTGGCATTACACCTGGATTCAACATGAATAGATTTCGATATTATGAGTTATTTGGGCCTGTATTTAGACTTATATTTAAATATTATTTAAAAAAGAATGCTTATATTACAAACCAGTACAGAATAAGTAACTGTTTAACGAAATATATAATTTAAGCAGCAAATCCAGAAGAACGAATACTTAATGGGTTCAATTTTGTCTTTTCAGTCCTATGACTTAAAATGTATTTGTAGCAACTATAACATGTTTATGTTTGGGTATACATGACCCAAATGCAGAAATGCAGGCATGGTAAATTATATTTTATTTCCTTCATTGACTTACATTACAGGTTAGGAATCACAGGTTATGGCCTGAAAACATCTCCGGTGATTTCACTCAATATAGCCCCTTCATCATCTATCACACAGATCTATCAACCCGTGTTATTGGCTGACTTGTTAACAGCACTGGAGGTGTGGACTGCTGACACCTCCTCTAAAGCACCAGAAAACATTGTTTCCTTTAAGTCATTGTTTTCTCCCTCTATTTTTGACTCTCTGTTCCCATCTATTCTCAATTGATTTATTTTACTGTCAATCTCCTGTCACATCTGATTTGAGTGGTGGAGATGGAGTTTGTCTCAGCAGTCTTTGTCCTTGCTCATTCTTAACAAACGTTAAGACCCAAGCAGTCTTTCAAGTCATTGACCTTGTTTATGAAGTATATCATATTAGCTCACTCATTCTGTAACACTACAAATCTGAGTGACTATTTTCATTTTTATAAAATAAGGCTACTAGAATATAAAGTCCCTCAATGAAAACAACCTTGCAGCTAACAATCATTACATTTCATTAGAGCTAATCTCAAGAGAAGAGAAGCCTACTAATTATGGATAATTAACCCCCACAGTAGGATCCCATATGGGAATAAAGACAAAACAAAACTCAATGAATAGCTAGGATTGCACATAGCTCATATGTTATGTTGGTGCAGTGACATGAGCCTCTTTGACCACTGCTCTGTATAATGTCACCCCCTTGTTCAGCTGTCTTACACAATTGTTATGACATTTTACTTTACAATACGTGTAAAGTATGAGTGTATGAACCCAATCCAGCCCCATGAACCCAATATATTATAGAGGTAATTTATTGTCTCTGTATCTGTTGTATGCTGCAGCTGTCATGGATACATATAATGAGTAGATTAAAGAATGGTCTGTGATGGTCTTGAAAACCTAATGATGGGATTCTCCTGATAAAATCCCTAAAATAGCAATTACCTGGAATACCAAAATACAATAAAACTTAAGTACAGTCAATTCTAGTTAGGCAATGATAAGTCAGTAGTCATCAGCCACTTTGGAGAAACGGATAAATGACTAAACAGCCAATAGAATAGTACTGACAATAAAATAATGGTCTATAGAATGGTACAGGGTTGGCCGATTCGGCTAAAATCAAACCAGCGCTGCATTTTCAGACAGGACAATGACCGGAGAGACACACTAGACCCTTCTTCCTTCTCATTGCAGGTCTTAGTGAATGTAGGCCAATTTTGGTCACCATGGGTGCAGAGGTCAGTCGATCTAGTGCTCACATGTGCTGCGGCCATCGCTGCCCCAATCCTCTTACAACCCCCACGTCTTCTGGCTCTCCAATCAGTGTCCCGGATCAGCCCTCCTTGTCCTCCACGTCTTATCCCTTGGACGGCTTCTCACGCCACAGTCACACCAACAACATGTATCAAACACCAGCTCCTACTCACCCGCCCTCAGGGTGTGTTAGGACATCTATATATGACACTTGTGAGCGTGTGTGATGAATGTGTGTGTGAGTGTGTGTGTGTGTGTGTGTGTTTGTGTGTGCGTGCGTGGGTGTGTGTGCATGTCGTGGACCTACTTATGTGTGTTTTTAGAACATTTTCTTTCAAGAAAATATTTCAAGATACACTGATTACAACTGTGACGGGCATAAACTAATTAATAAATAAAAAAATTCAAGGGTACATTTAATTATATCGATAAATTATAATCGATAAAAAAATCACTAAAAGATTATCAAATGAATGCAGTTGAATTGTTACCTAAGAGCCAGCTTATATAAGAGCAGGATGTAGGTGTAGGGTAGTGGCTGCAGTGTTCGGCTCCCAGCCAAGAGCTATGGGTTCAATCCTCACTCTCCGCAGACTACCTGTAGGCATCCTAGAGCAAGATGCCTAATCCCCTACTTGCTGCTTAATTACATAAATCTGAATTCACTGGAAGTTGCTTCTTGAGAAAAGCATCTTAGAAATAACTAATTAGTAAACATATTATATTCAATATATGGCGTTCGCTAGAGAGGTCAACAAAAAAAGGAACAAACTGTTCCAAAATACTACAGTGTGTAAATACATGTGTATTTGTGTACCTCTCCTGGTTCGTTTATGTGTATGGGAGTCCCTAGATTTGACGTCAGTCCCTCCATCTATCGTTGGCCCGGCTGTTGCTGTAGTGAATTCATACGGCCCTTTTCACTACAGCGTGGCGGTGTCCCGTGGAAAAGCGGATGGGGAAACTGTGATGTCATCAACCTTGGCACAGTGGGACACGGGAGCATGCAGTGCCTCGGGTGGCTAGCATTAGGCACCCGTGTGTGGGTGTGTGTGTGTATATGTGTGTGTGTGTGTGTGTTTGTTTATGTATGTGTTTATGTGTGTCTCATAAGTGTGTGTTTGTGTGCATATATATGTATGTGTGTCTATATGTGTGTGTGTGTGTGTGTGTCGATACATCAGTGTGAGTGTGTGTGTGTTTAAATGTGAGTTTGTGTGTGTGTGTGTATATATGTAAGTGTGTGTGTGAATACAAGAGAGTATGTGTGTGCGTGTGTATGTGTGTACATTCATGAGTGTGTGTGTGTGTGTGTGTGTGTGTGTGTGTGTTTGCGTGCCCCCGTAGATGGCGAAATGAGAGGGTGTGTGTTGGTGCCCGCCTGTGCTGCACCTGCGTCCCAGCATGCTGATTGATCAGTTTGGTCATGTGGAATGTCACCATCTGCTCCCCCCCCCGTCCCACTCACTCTTTCTTGTGTGAATGCCAGGCACTGGCAGGAAGATGGTTATTTAAGCCATGTCAAATCAGGCACATGATGCTGAGCAGTATGTCAACAACACTTGAGAGATCTGCCTCGCAGACGCGGAAGGTGCCGGGCTATCATTTACAGCACCGTCAGAGGATGACTTTGATTTGTCAAACAACGTCTAACGTCTTTTTTTTTTTCTTATTCGATTGCATGTTGTAAATTCATTTTTTTAATTGCACTGTAAGGCCCTGTTGTGTTGACACGCTGTGCATGTGTCACAATGGGAATCGGTTACTTTGCCATACTTGTTGTGTTTGTTGTGTGTGTGCCATGTGGTTTAAATGCAGGACATATGTACAGTGTCTTTTTTTATCTTCATGTTTATGTCTCTTTAATTCTCTCCAGTTCAGCTTCTTCTTTTTTTCATCGGCGTCTTGCTGTCGTGCAACATATCTGGAGGGGCATCAGTGGTGACATTCTTCTTTGTTGAGCATCATAACCACTGACAGTTCAACAAAAGGAAAATATAGATATGCTAATTTGAACTCATTAACATTTGCATTACCTGTTTGAATAATCATGCTCCTGACAAGACTGCTATTAAGTAAGATTGATGCAAAGTTCAGGGTTAGGGCACTGTATATATTTGTTCTTGTTCCTACCGCACGTGCACGCATTCTCATTATCAAGGCGAGGACGCTTACTCTTTTTATTATTATGAAACTTAAAAAGCAGAATGTCAGAGGAAAAGGCCACGTCATTCACGTGTTATCATTTTGGTTAATTCTTAGGAAAACAGCTTTTGTGTTTACATAAGCCTTCTAATTATCCACTTTCATCTAATAATGTGTAAGATCATTGTTTATAAGCTGAAACAAAAACGGACTAAAACATTTTAAATGTTTTGGAATTGAACAACGATATTATTTGGGTTGTTTTGGCTTTTAAAATCGAGACGCTGACCTTCTAACCCAGTTTACACTGTTATGGATGCATTGGATTAGACGATGGTGGCTTGAAGAATAACCTGTTTGTGGTGCAGGTGATCTCTTAGGTGCTGGAGGGGATATTAAATCAGCAGGTTAACGCATGTAAGCTGTTCCCTGCTCACCTTGATACTTTTAATAGTTCTGGGAAGGGAATGCTAGCCAACGATTGTTGTGTTTTTAAATAAAAGTAACGTCAGTCAAGTTAATTTTAGAAAGACCATTGGAAAGACTTATGTCACCCTAATTAGCTTGACAGCATCCCCACCCAGTTCCCGTGTGGCTCTAGCATAAACAGTAAGGTAACTCAACAAATAGACTATACACTACTGGCTCCAGAGAAGTCATTGATTGGATTTTCCTGAGGTCTGTCTAGAAGGAAAATGCAGAACTCATGGTTTTATTTCAATGGATTTAAACATAGGCCTTCTCACAAAGCCTTAACAAATGTTTTGAGAGATGAACAAAAAACATTAATAATTTATTACTATTATTAATGGGCTATTTGTTCATGGACATTTTCTACATGTTCATTTCTCCTTTAATAACAAAAAAGCATGTTAACCTATTATTCCTTTTTACCTCTTTGTCTTTAGGCCCTACAGTAGGTTAGTAGGTCACATGGGAAGACTAACTAAGTGCTATCACCCAGACAGATTAAAGTATCCATAATCTTTTACCCTGTCGTTAAAGTCAGAAATCACACGTGCCTATAAACTAAGAGACGGTTCTAGGGTTATTTGCATGTAGGTCAGACAAGTAGCAGAATCCCCCTGTTTAGCGGGAAACGCAACCTGTTCAAGGCTATCTGTATGATGTCAAAAGTGCATTGCGCTGTTGACAGTCCTTCACTTCGTTTGATTTTAGTGTAAGGATGACAGTCGTGCAAAACGCATTCCGATGATGCTTTCTTTCCATAGCAGATGCCCTTGTTAAAATGAGATGGTTGGTCATATGGAAGGAATTCACTGATGTAGGCCTATTTCTTCAGCAAATGCTCGTTTTGTAATACTTAATGATTTGGGCATACAACACGTCATAAACTCAGTCTGTTCGTTTTTTTTATTTTCATCGATTCTTATAAAAAAAATATTATGCCAACGACTGATTATTTAAGCCGGACCAATTGTGTTTTCAATATTCCATTCCATTTTGCCCGAGACGTCAACCAATTCCTGGAACCGTTGGCAACCCCTCCTTGGGTGCGTGGAATGGTACGGTCCTTATTTGCATAAGTTGGTCTGCGGGTAGCTGCGTGACCAGCGGGACAGGGCAGGCTAGGAGAAGAAGTGCACGTGTGCTGTGCGCACACGAGTTGAAGCTGTGCGGACCCGAACGGTGACTTTGAGTCCGGAGTGTTTGTGCGCTGAGCAGGACAGTTATGTATTGCGCTTATCCTGTCCCCGGGACAGGGAACAACCCGATGATGTACTGCTACAACATGAAGCCAGTAAGTATCTCTTTATTCTCTCTCTCTCTCTCTTTTTTTTCTTTTCCTAAAAGACCGACCTCTCTCTCTCCTCTTTGTGAGGTCTTGTGTTGAAGTATGATGCGAAATTGTTTGAATCGTGAATCGTTAAACGCAGTACTTTTTGCTGCGACACGACATTCACGTCTTATTATTGCATTGTTACAAATGATATGGATTGCATTTGTATACACCACTTATTAATACACTGTAGAAGTTAGTATTTTCCATGTACACATGTATATTTTCTGCAAATAACACACACACTTCGCAATGTGTTTTAACCATGAGCTTTATTTGGATAAAATAACGTAACATAACATGTTTTGTTTATGAGTTAGGCTGCAAAGTTTGATAAAGTCTATCACAGCATTTGTTAGCCTTTGCATAAATGGTTGTAAAAGTATATGTATTTATTTACTGGAGACCTTAGAGTATCCCTACTAGTAAAACATGTGGTGTTAGTGCTGTAGGCTACTATATGTTTTATTTGCCAGCAGTATTGCCTTTTTTTTTTTTGATCCAGCTCTCAGACCATGCGGAACTCCTCTTGTCATCAGGACCAACTCATTTGGTTAAAAATCACACTTTGTACTTTGCAAGCGCTGTGCAGTCAAGTCCACCGGCAGCGAGATTTTGACATGAAGCAGATTGCCGCTGTTTCTATTTGATTTAAGCCTGCTACGTTCGAGCGGTCCCTACACCACCACAGCCATTATCAAAGGCAGCTTTGATCTCTGGGAGACTAACCATATCCAGACATCATGGATCACAGAAGCAGAAAATTGGTTGCATGTGGCTAGAGTTGGCCGGGGTACAACCGCAAGCGTAGGACTTGAAGAGCAAGTTGATATTCCACTCATCTGGTGCCATAACTCACCAAACATTAATAATGGAATAGTCCTGTGCCACTCCATAACATTGGGTTCTTATACTTTTTTTAATGCAAACTTTTGATTAGGTCTATGGTTAACTGTTCAAATTGGCTTATTCAGGATAATGGCAAACTACATATAAATAAATACACCCTAAAAGTATCACACAAAACAAAAAAGATGATTGTTTATGCAAGTATAAAATCCGTAGTTATGGTCTTTATTTCCACAGCGCGTCCCTTATAATTATTGAAGTCATGATTGATGGTTCCCTAAATCAATGCGGTGTTAAAAGAGGATTCCATGGTGACGGGTCCTCTCCAGTGGGGGTGGGAAGGGGGGGGGGGGGGGGGGGGGGGGGGGGGGGCGTGGCGGGGCGGGGGTGTGGCCATTATTAACGGGTCGCCTGCCACGCTGATGGTAAGGAGGACAATTGGCTTTATCCTTCGCCATATGTTGCTCACGTCGGCTCAGATGGGCCTCGTGTCGGCAGGGGCTCCTCTGTTGGCCTCTCGCGCAATCACCATGGGACACCAGGGTCACGGCTGTGTGTGTGTGTGTGTGTGTGTGTGTGTTTGTGTATGTGCTAACATGAATGTGTGTCCCCGTATGTGTATATCATTGTAGGTGTGTGAGTCAATGAGTGTGTGAGTGAGTGTTTGTGTGTTGGGGTGTGAGTGTGTGTGTGCGTTTGTTTGTGTGTGTGTGTGCATTTGTGGATGTGTGTGTGTGTGAGCGTATTCAAGAGAGCCTTTAATAGCCTGCTTTACAGAACTTGTCGTTTGGGTAACTGACACCCCATTGATGTTGCACAGGGAGGTTTATTTTCATTTCCTGGGGCACATCAAAGCAATTGAGGGAGGTGCAGGTGCAGGCCAGACCTCTTGGTGTGTGTGTGTGTGTGTGTGTGTGTGTGTGTGTGTGTGTGTGCGTGCGTGTGTTTGTGTGGTGTGTGTGAACATGTGTTGGTGTGCATTTCAAACACTTTGTGCAGAATGCAGGCCTGTATCCTTGCATCCGTTTTTTTTTCTCTCTCTGAAGAACACATAATTAGTGGAAGCTGACCCCTGAGTGCGGACAAACACATCACAACACAAACATCTGAGCTGCAGAAGGATATGGTTTGAACCCTAACTGGAGGTCTTAGTCTAAATATACTATTAGCGCTGGCACACTGTCTTACAACAACATGTATCCCAATCATCACGTGTGCACAGACAAACCTTATCACGATTAGGCATCGGGATTCCTCCCGGTGAACACTTCCTAAATCCGGATGAGGAGGTGCATGGAGCTGCAGCTTATGGATTATCCCGACAAGTTCTGACTGTACTTTGTTCCACTTGCCTCGTTGACGCTAGCAAAATTGCACCCAGTGTTATTATTTTACCTGAGAGCTTTTTTTCTTCTTCTACGTTTCATTTTAGGTTTATGGACAATGTCCTGACAGTGAGGACATAAACCAGAACCCCACCTCACACCTCTCCCACAAGACACCCAGCCACGTCTTCGCCGACACCTTCTTTGGTGAGTGCCAGCGTGCCGTTGTATGTGTTGCATGAGGCTACTCTGTGTGCTGTTGGAAAAACAACATCCCCTGAGGTATTTCTCAACGACGCTTAAACAAAACAAAAGGGTATCCTAATGGAACTAAACTGGGGCTGTGTCTTGCACCCCGCATATCAGAGAGGGGGGAAAGCGAGATGTAGGAGAAAGGAGGGAAAATTGAATGTCTACTTTTGCTACAGAGTCCCAGCTTTTATTTGGATACAGTTCACTTGCACAGATCCTAGTGAGAGACGAAATGGCTACGAGAAATGTCTTGGATGTCAGAAACAACAATAGTGTTAGAAATGCATATGGGTTGTTGGAATTTTGGATATAAGCGGTATAAAACTAAAATAGCATTCTTCACTGTATCCACGACTAATTCACAATTTACTTTAGCGTAGCCTTGCTGTGTGACACAAGATGGCAGCACATGTGTGTTAATACATCTATCCTTAATCCAGAGGGCACAAGCAACTCGGCGGACATCTGGAACACGGCGAACGGACTGAACCAACAGGGCTATGAAGGGGGACCGCGAGGGGGGCTCACATCCCACCACGCAGAGCATGGAAACTACAACAACATGACATCACACAATCACCTGGTAAAAACATTCAACGAAAACAATCCCCGTGGCTGGTAAAAGTGCTGACCTTTGACCCCTATGAACACCAACGCTTGGATTTCATGACGTGTTTCAGGTCTACGCAACGCAATCAGTGACGGATATGAACAGAGGCCTTCCCCCGATGTCCACCTTCCATCGCTCCAACCCCCCCCGCACCCCCTCCTCCTCCGCCAGCAACTCAGAGAATTCCTCAGGTGAGCTTGCGTTAATGCACCAAAGAGTACCGACAGAGAGACTCATTCTCCCCAACGCGAGTGGTATGATAGGACTGCTGCTGTTGACACAGTTTGCATTAGACTTTTTGTGGATCGTCGTAAATGCTTTCAAAATGCTCCTAAACCTTTAGACGTTTTTTTCCTGACATCGTGTATCCTTTTTGAATAACGGTCTACAATGTGCTGTTTCGAAAATAAGATTATAGTTGGATTGGCTGGTGCCACTGCCATTAAACAAAAAGGTCATCAAACAAACAAAAGGGACATTTATTGAAAGCAAAACACAACACAGCAAATTGCACACAGAAGACCCCCACAAAAAACATTGTATAACTTATAGGCTTTACCTTCCAGAAGCCAAGCAATGCTGTGGTTTAACTCATTTAGCACCCCCATCCTCCCAATGGAATGTCCTCCTGTTACACATGCACAATTGCACAACAACTATATATATATAAAAATATATCCTACCTACCTCTATTTTTAATACACTAAATGTATATGAAGGGTCTTTGAGTACCTTGAAAAGCATTCATAAAACGTATGAATTGATAACACTCCCTTCCGTCGACAGGAAACCAAGGCAGTCTGTCCAGAGGGTCGCAGACAGGGGACGCTTTGGGCAAAGCCCTGGCATCTGTAAGTACACTCAACTTCGACCCCGTTAAACCCTGTGACTGTGTGGTTTCCTGTTCCACTTCTAGTCAACTCCATTCAATTGATCAAAAGAGAAAAAACGAATACAAGCTGCAAAGTGAAGTAAAACCTCGCCTGTACTCTTGTGTCCCTGGCTACTGATATGTTTGAAGCTCATACTCACGCTGGCTGCTTGGGGTTTTATTGGCCTGCTGTCATAGTAAAATGTCCACAATTGATGAGTTTGGTTTGGGATTATGAGCCGGAGGTTGGGGGTGGCTGTAAAACCCTACAGAGACATGATGAGTTGTGCTTTTAAAATGATCCATGTGCTGGACAGTGTAGCTCGCTAACCCCCTCCTCCACCCCCCCCCCCCCTTCCCCCCCAACAACAGATATATTCTCCAGACCACACCAGCAGCAGCTTCCCCTCCAGCGCATCCACACCAGTCCGCTCCCCCTCCCCACCGCCACCGCCAGCCCCCACCGAACCCTCAGGTACTAACAACCCTAACACAGACATGACCTCCCACGCCTCCCACGCGAACCAAATTAATACACCATGTTCATTTGAGTCATTTGTCAAATATTTTAATATTGTAATTGTATTTTTGTATTTTGTGTTCATATTATTATTATTTTCTTGTTATTATTTATTTAAACTTTAACAAATAATTAATCAATTAGTTAATGTTTTTATGTATTTATTCAGTTAGTTATTATCTTGCTTAATTACTACCATAACACTACTACACTACACCTGGACATTCTTTCACCTCAAAATAAGCTGCTTATAATCATGTTAGATTTTGGTGTCAGACACATCTAACTCCTTCTTTTTGTTGATTAAATGATACTTGTGGGTGTTGTTTCACCTTATACAACACAGAGATAATATCCACAATCCAAACGTCTTTTTAAGTCAAGTCACTTATTGGCTTCAGTCTTCAAGATGTATTTATGATTGAAATGTCTTCATTTAAACAAACTAATGACAAACACTGTTTATAACATTGTGTTGTGGTTCTTCTCCTTTTTTTTTTTTTACATCCAGGCCCCAACATTTGGCCCCGGAATGCAGCTCAGTCCCCTGTCTCACCCGCTTATGAGTCCTCTCTCATATCCTTGGTACATACTTTGTTCCTCGTTTTAACAACACAACTCCTCAATTGGTGTGTCACTCTGTCACGCCCTCAAAAAATAAAAATAAAAACACCTCCAAATGAATGAATGAGAGGAGAAAGTCAAACCCTTGTGTGTGTGTGTGTGTGTGTGTCTGTGTGTAGTCTCAGGTGGAGGACCGTCTGGACCGGCTGGATGATGTGATCCATGTGCTGAGGAACCATGCTGTGGGCCCCACGGCGGGGCTGCCAAGTGACATCCACAGCCTGCTGAGCCACGCTGGCCCCAGCCCTGTCACCACTCTGCCAGCCACCGGCCACACAGCCTCCATGGTGAACACAGCTCATTGTCTCTATGTCCATGGGCCAAAACATGGCATTCAACTATGCTGTATATATATATGGAAAGAAAGTGTGAAGCTGTAAAAGTTGTGTGTGTATGTGTGATGAAACTGAGAGCATAAGATAATTGGCTCTCAAAAGAATATGCTCTAAAAGCAACTAATTTCTTCTGAAATGTGTTTAGCGTTATGTGTTATTTCCCTCATGTGTTATTTCCCCATGTTTTCCAGCCCTGAGCGGTGGGGGTGGGGCTGGTGGGGTGGGAGTGCGTAGGAGTACTGTCCCTGAAATAGGAAACGGGACACAATGGGGGAATGCTGTGACGCATTGTTTTTGTAGGGAAAGCCCATGCAAGGATATTACTACCTCCACTGTGGAGTCAGCTGCATTATGATCCAGCATTTAAGAAGACCGAGACAGGCTTTAGCCCGGCTGGAGTGGGAGTGGTATACACAGGGGAACAGGGTATTTATATTAATCCTTGGCTGGGGTATTCAACTAATTTACTTTTTTCAGAATGATGTGTCAGAAGTAATTTATTCCTGAAGGCATTGAGCAGTAGTTTGGGTGATTAGTAGTTCACAATTATTTTTATGTTGCTATCAGCAAGGTTTGAAGGATATTTCCAAAGGTCTGGTCATGTCTTCTTAGGCAGGGTTTTAATATTTGTTTTATTTATTATATATATATATACTTAACTGTTATTTGTGGACCACACTGCAGGCGGAGGCAGTCATGATGAACAGCAACCCTCAGGCTTTCCAAGGCCGTACACAAAATGGCCACCCGTACCCCGCCAGACAGCGGCTGGCGCTCCAGACGATGCAAGGCTGCAGCGGCAGAGGTAGGTCCTTTGCTGTGTTTAGCCGACGCATTCATCCAGGGAGACAGTGAATTTTAGACACGCCATCGAGGGTCAGGTAGGGGTTAGCATCCTGCTAACCTACAGGTTGACTGCGGTCCTTGGGGTCTGGGGGACGTTGGGCCTTTTGGGTTTGTTTTTTAAATGGATACAGTAAAGTATGTCTAAGTGTGTGTGTTGTGTTGATAGGCAACCAGGAGCTGAAGTTGGAAGGTGTGGACAGGGAGGAGATGATGCACACCAATCACAGCTCAGACAGCCAGAGATCAGACGAGGAGGGCGAACACAAGCTGCACGACGACAACAGCACCGCAACCAGGTATGCAAAGGTCAACCTGTCAACAACAACAAAACTTCTAGTTGCATATCGTCTGAAAGGTCAAAACGGTATGACCTCACTAAAGAGCTAATCTATTAGAAACTCTGTTGTGCACAAGGTAGGGCTTTATGTGTTTGTATCTGCATTGTCATACGGTATAACTACATTTACTGTACTAATACTGTTAATTAACCACAGAGAACTTAGTAATATAACATAATTTGTAATTATTTGTCAAGTCGCTATTCACAATGACTAAATAAGTGACACATTTATAAATGATACCCAATAAACAATAACGCTTTTAACTGTGTCATCAAACTGGACTGGACTTAAACGACACAGGCTATGCACACTTCAAGAAGAAGGACGCAAGAGTATCTAGAAGACTAAATTACAGAGATATTGATAACATACTGTATCCAGCCACAGTAACCAGCAGAGGGCAGATGCCTCAACAGTATGAACTCCACAACAGACCAGCCTCATGACTTACATTGAAGTGACATTAAAGGGGTGATATTATGCCACCAGGTGTGAGTGTGATTAACCATTACAAGCCGTTTGAAAATCGGCCTTTTCCGGTGTTGTAGTGACAATCACAATCACAAGTGGGAGTGTCCACCTAGATGTATGATGGATAGATAAGCAACATTTGCTACAGTCCACTGGGTAGGCTGGTAGACTGATCTATCCAGCATACAACATCTAGTGGACACTCCCACTTGTGATGTCACTAAAACACCGGAAAAGGCCGATTTTCAAACGGCTTGTAATGGCTAATCACACTCACACCCGGTGGCACAATGCCACCCCTTTTAAAGTATAGTGGTCGAGTGCTGGGACTGGCGGAGACCAATGACATTTACAAAAAAAAAAGTAACAGGTTTTCGCGCTTTTGTATTGATCGTCATCCTCATACCTTTCGTGTTTCGCTGGTTTTCCCCCAAGCCTTCACGAGGACGAGGACCTGAGCCCCGAGCAGAAGGCGGAGCGCGAGCGCGAGAGGCGGATGGCCAACAACGCCCGCGAGCGCCTGCGCGTCCGGGACATAAACGAGGCGTTCAAGGAGCTGGGCCACATGTGCCAGCTGCACCTGAACAGCGAGAAGCCCCAGACCAAGCTGCTGGTGCTGCACCAGGCCGTGGCAGTCATCCTGAGCCTGGAGCAGCAAGTCAGGGGTCAGTGGAAGTGGTCATCCTACGCCCATCCTGGTCTAGCTACTGCCAGTAGATGATAGATGGGGGGGGGGGGGGGTAGATTCCGGTTATCCAGGAGGATATTGCTGATAGAAAGATGACTTGTTATTTGTTATATAAAGAGATATGGATTGGTGGATAGATGGATGGATGGTGGGATAGTTGCTTGGATAGAAAAATGGATTAATAGATTGAAGTTGGAGAAATGGATGTAAGATACACATAAATAGATGGATAGACAGATGGTTGATAGAGAGATGGATGGGTTGTTTGATCTAAAGATTTGATAGATCTAATCTCATGAAGGCTAATTACATAACCTTTGTATAGCAACCTATTTTGACAGTTTTTTGTCTCACAAATGTTTTCATTAGTACGGATAACTACTGGTTGGAAAGGTATGAACTTGACATCTGGAGAGTGATTTGTTCAAAATGAGAACCATCATGTACAATACCGCTAACAATAAAAAGGGACTGCCATTTCTTCTTCTTATCGTAATTCAAACCATGATTCTTATGATGGTGTGTTGCTCCCACAGAGAGAAACCTGAACCCCAAGGCAGCGTGTCTGCGCAGGAGGGAGGAGGAGAAGGCGTCTGCAGGGCTGACGGAGCAACAGTCCATGCACCTGGCGTTCCACCCCGGCCTAGCCGACTCCAACAACCCCATGGGTCGCCTCTGAGCACTTATTCACTACACTCCTACATAACATCTCCACTCATTCCTACAATCACTACCCCCCCCCCCCCCCCACACACACACACAAAACATAACCACCCAGAGAATTATTACCAAAACAATATGGCACCTTTTAAAGAGTCAGTAAACCCAAAACCACGTTTTTTGTTGTTGCTTTAAACGTGGTCATTTGTCTTATATGATCGTCAACATAGTAATCTATGCCATTTTGTTACTGTTACTGAAATGAGTCCCCAATTTAGAGAAAAAAGGGGTACAATCTTATGTTTTTGCCAGCCTCCCCAAAACACTAAGTGAACGTTCCACTCTGCTGCAAACGCAGGTGGCGTTCTTTTCGTGACGTCTGAGTTTCTTATCCGAGGCAGTCTGACGTCACGACCAAGGGGCACCGGCGGCGCGGTCTGTGTGGACGTGTGGAGCTCTGTCTGGGCAACGGTTGACTGCGGTGTCCGCAAGAAAGTTGAGCTTTTCGGACACTTGGCATAAAGTTGGCGTGGGTCGTAACCATGGGGATAACACGCCCCCCTCTTTCCTGTTTGAATTCCATCTGAAACAGTGGGTTCACTGGCTCTTTAAAAGATATTCGATTGACCTTATAGGTAACTTATGAACCAAACTAGTCTAAAGAAATACAAGAGCAGAAGTTAGGTATTGTTTTATTTTTCACCAAATGACAGTATCCTAGTTTGGCATTACACTAAGCGTATTTATTCATGATACATTTGTGTGGATACCGATAAAAATGTCTTATTTTGACACTATGATGATGATGATATGGTTATGTCTCTAATATGCAGATTCCCACAGAGCATCCTTAGAAAATAGAGGTCTGTGAGGGGGAAGTCACTCTAGGGTCTTCTAAAGCAGCTCTGTTCGCATTTGATGCAAATGAACAATCGTCTCGTATAAAGCAGACTTATAACTTGTGCCTACACGTACTTGTAACAGACGGATGCATTGTAAACCGAAGATGTTTTTTGTACATATTTTCTATTTATTGATTAGGTTTTTGTTTCGATATCTTAGATTTAGGGGGAAACGGCCGCCCGCTTTAAGTTACGGATACAAGTTTACAATGTATGAGTATATGTTCAAGCAAGCTCAGAGGAGTGAAACCACGAGATGTGTGTGTGACTAACGGATTTACCATCTGCCCGTCGTTCGGTGGCGCACGGGATCATGACACTTGACATGTGTGTTTGTTGTGTATGCGAGAATTGCAGGAGTTGGACCATTCTGTGAATGAACCAAGATATCCGAGAATGTTGTAACGTAGAGGAGAATGTTGTAACGTAGAGGCATCGTATATCTTAAAAGTGATGTTCTTCATGTGTTTGCTGCAACATTGTGTTATAGATCTACGCAAGTTTATACCTAATGATACACTGATGGGTAGGACAGAGCACTTTGCAGTTTTCCCCCATATTGTTTTAAGTGTAATTATTGTTCTTACAATTTAGTCTATGCCCGGTTGCTATTGCATGTTCGTTTTTCTATTACATTGTTTCCATTTTCTAAGTTATGTAAGTTATCTTTTATACAATCTTTGCGAAAAGATTATGCAGCAGGAAAATAGCTGTGTTCAATGTTACAGTAGTTAAATGTTTTATGTTTATAGCCTACCCTTTAAGCATATAACTTTCCTACTTCATTGAATTGCATTGGTTTCTACTCATCTCATGTTATCTGCTGCGTAAAATAAAAACAGCCAATATGTGTACACTTTTAAGTAGCTCTAGGCATGTGTCAAAATGATGTAGCAATAAACGTCCTTTTCAATATGTTGATTGTTTCATTTACTGTTCGTTTAGTAGGGGAAAAGTAGCCCTATTATTGTAGGAGTTGGGTTGTGACATGGCACTCGCGAACGAGTACTCAGACGGGCGGAGACCAGAGATATTGAACAGCTCAGCCCAACCAGTACGCGCGATGGACGCGTCGTAGCACCCTTTGTCATTACAGCCCCGTCAATGCATCGGTGAGAAGTAGACCTGCGCTATTCCGCTCAATAACACCTGGTAAGTTTGATACTTTTATGATTAGGACTACTTTGTTTTGTCTAGCTTGTGATCGCTTCTTGCTGGGAAGTTTTTCCTCACACTATGGTATAACTTAGGTAAATAGTCCAAGGGCGAGGCGACCCAGAATGTATTTGAAGCATGAGCAAAAACCGGATGACAAAGTACTGAGTGGCCATCCGTTATCAATCAAATCTACATTTACTATTTTACTACATTCTTGTTCGCATTGTTTCAAATGGAAATATAGCAAATCTAGTTTTTTTTCCTCGCAATGTAGAAATTGTTTGATCCTAATAAAACGTGTACCTTGTCACAGGCTTGATGCTTTGACAAGCTTTCTCTTGACTTGATCATCAATAGTGGTTATTTCACGGGCTTCTGCATTAATAAAGGATGGCCAAGGACCGTGCTCTTTAGAATAAAAGTGTTTTGTTTGTGCAAAAACAAGGTTAGTGTGCAGGCCTTTCACTCTCACAGTGACACATTTGTTGGTCAAAAGCGTCCACATCTTGTAAAAGTGCATGACGATGGTCAGCGGCGAGTCGACCTGCCGTGTATTGTTGTCGTCATGCAGCTTTGGCTCAACTTTGGATGCATTACAATAGCCTGCCCTGTCATGAGTACACAGAATGGACTGTTTTCATTTCTCTGTCGTGGCAATGTGTTGATAATACGTATCAAGTTATTCTTTCAGCACAGCTGATGCATGCAGCTCTGCAAGGGTGCTGTGTCAGTTAACTGTCACTCATTGTCTTCAGCTCAGGCGCAGCACATTGTTGTGTAAACAGTTACCCTGGCTATTTCACTTGCGTCTTCACATGATATATGGCCTAACCACTAGACCCATTTTGGACGTTTAGCATCACACGCTCGTGGTTGATCCGAATTCAAATTGTAAACATATACACGTTTCTTAGCAGTCCTAACACTACTCCAAGTCATCCCCGTGTCTCAAGCCGCTGGAGTTCCGATGGAGCCGCGCAGAATGAATGTTTCACCAGACACGAGGGTCCAAAGAGGTTACGTTCAGCCACACAGCCGCCCCAGGAGCAGCCCGGACAACCTGTTCGGAGTGAGAGTCCAAATTCAGGGAATAAAAGGTCGTCCCTATGTGGTTATGAACAACAATGACCAGGAGAGCCACAGGGATTTACCAGCTCATCACTCAGAGATGCAGGGCCAGAGGAGGGGAGCTTCTCTCGGCAGGTCCTCGGATGAAGGACCAGCAGGTAGCCGAGGCCAGTTCCCAGACTCATCTTCCTCTTCAGAGTTCGGAGACTCGGGACGAACTGTAGCCTCCAACGCTCTTCATTATCAGAGACACCCAGAGCTACTCCGACCTTACGACCCTGAGAATAACAACCTCAACCTCCTCATTCCACCACCGACCGTCGCAGAACCCCGAGCATCTCCACCTCACCCGGGTCCCTTTCCCACTCAGACAACCCAGGCTGCCAGTTCGCCTATTAAAGCCCGGATCCCATTACCTGCTGGGGGTCTGGATCCAGACCACAGCGAACATCAGCCCAGAGAACCTGCCCCTCCAGGGAAAGCGGCCCCGGCCAGGTCCCCAAACTCAGTGGAAACAGACACCATCTCTTCGGTGGGCAAGCTGATCGACCGCTTCAACAGCACCCAGCAGAAGAGGGGCCGCTTTGGACCGAGGAACAGGATGGACCTGGACGATAGGAGGAGGTCTCGCAGCGTGGACAGCAGGAAGACCTCGGACTCCTCCACCTCCTCCTCGTCCACTTCCTCCTCCTTCTCCTCCGGCAGAGCCTCCTCTTCGAAGGGCGCCCGTGCTGGGACCTTGAACGAAGACAGCGGTTGTCCTCCTGAGGAACCAGGGACCAGGTTCCTCAGCGGAGGCCCATGCACGCCGTTGGCCAGCCGCAGGCAGCAGAGCTCATCCACCACTCAGCTCTACCAAGCACTCCAAACATCTCCCCAGACCGCCAAACCGGTGCCAAACGGATTGGAAAGAGTGTCTCCACCCCGATCGCAAGCACCCTCGAACCACGTTGATGAAACCCAGGATAGAGATGCACAGGTAAAGGGTTTCACTACATGTATCAGTATAATTCCTTGTCCAAAGGCTGTATAAACATGCATTTTAAAAAAAAATTACACAGATCACTCCTGATCTTCTGAAAGGACAGCAGGAGGTTTCTGCAGACACAAATAAAGACACAGCGAAACAGATACTGTTCTTCTATCTCAAGGATGGGTGAGTGTTTCAAACGTTTGAGTGTGCTGTGCAGGATATAGTAGACCCAAGGAAAATCAAGCTAATATCTTAGCTAGATCTCTGCTAGCTCTCTAACTAGAACCGCCATGGCTTGGTGCTTCCTGTGTAGACCTACTGGGCCCGGCTGATACTATCTCTCTTTCAGGAATGTATTGAACCAAACAGCGCATTACTTATACACTAGATCACTTTCAAGGGCTTCTCTTGTCCTTTTGCCTTGTTGTTGTCTTCTTATTCACCCTTCGTAATTACATTCTTAATTACATTAAGTAGGAAATGACAATCCCGCTGCTTCAATACAATGTTATGTTGGCCAGCCTGCCACATATTGGCCTTCTAGCATTCCTGGAAGGGGGATCCATTCTCTGCAATCCCGTCTTACGGTCTCTTCCTATTCCCACTGCATATGGAGGAGTTTTTCTCCTGCCCGTTCAAGGCATTCTGGTTAGGGGTGGGGGAGGTGCTGTCAAACCTCATTTGAGTGTGTGCCTGTGATGCCCTTTGAGGCTGAAGTTGTAGTAAATAAAGTTGACTTGACTTGGAGGTGAGGGAAATGTGTTATAAATATGAGGGGTTTGCCTCCCTCTTCTCCCCTCCTGATTGCTAAGGTGTATGGTCCTCTCGTATTCTCAGATAAGGATTGGCTGTTACAGCTGTGTGTGCTCAACACACATCGGATTGGAATTCTGACTATGAACAGATTTCCACACTCTTGGTTATAGATGGGTTTTAGTCTTCGTCGCTTCATTGAGCAAGAATGTAACAATCAAATGATTTTTCACTGACTTAATAACAAAGGCAACAATAATAATATCCTTGGATGCAACATTTGAAAAAAATTATTGACTGTTGCACAACAACACAACTCGTTACTCTCTGCAATACGGTGCAAAATAAGTTGATCTACTTTCTCCAAGATCTTATTTACAGTGATCGGAAAAACGACTAATGTGATTATTACAGATATTATGACCAGGGATTAACCCTGTAAGTACAGTATGTTTACATTTTTGTTTCAGGACAACTGATAATGCATCCACAACGGAGAAGAAAGTCAACCTGGTGTTAGATAGGATGAACAAGTTGAAATGGAAGACAGCTGAGATTGTGGAGAAGGAGGAGAGAGTAAGCTCTGAGACGTTTATCGCCCACTCATAGTAAGGGGTCTTGGTGTATGTGATAGGAGTTTCATGTTTTGATACTCTGTACTCTAGGATCATACTGCTGAGGCTAAGGATCTGCAAGGGAAACAGACTGCACTGGAACATGAGGTTGATGAGTTGAAGAAACAGCTAACGGTGGAGATTAAGGTACAGCACAGTCCAACCGTCACAAGAGAAAGAGAAACATGTTTAAAAACATTAAAGGTTTAACTAATTGTTATACTGGATTTTTTGGTCTTTATGAAGTTGGTCATCTATTCATTTTTGTATGTTTTGTAGAATGAAAAGACCTTAGCCAAGGCCTGTGAAAAGGCCAGGAATGATAGAAAAAGCATGACCGAAGTGTTGAACAAGAGTGAGTTTGAGCTCTCAAAGCTCCGGGACAGACTGGCTGAAGTGGAGGCAGATCTTCAGTCCACCAAACAGGAGTACGATCCTTTTCGTCATATTAAAACTAATAGAATAAAAACACACTGCGGTTGGGTTTGTCACCAAAACACATTGAAGTGTGCAGAATACAGTGCAGCATCAATCCTTGATCTTAACTGTGAGTGTGTGATTTGCTTTGGCGTGTCAGGTTGGCCCAGTTGAAAGCAGAGCGAGACCGTTCCAAGACGGAGATGAAAGACCTTCAGCATCAGCTCTCGGAGATGCACGACGAACTGGACCAGGCCAAGAACATGGACGAGACGAACAAAGATAACGAGGTGCTTCTAAAAGTGAGTACGATTTGATAAATAGATATTCAACTTTTAAATCAAGGCTGATATGAATTTAAGTTAGTGATGGATGGACCAACAATTATAATGCCATTATTAATGCAACCATAATAGTTGTACTTACCTCGTGCAGTCTGCATTGTGTATAGTTTCGTTTATTTTATTTTTTAACTAGGTCATGCAGCACGTGGTATTTATTGTCAGTACTCCAATTTTGATTGCACGCTTTGATTGTTCTCAGCCTCCCTTGTAAGTCACTTTGGATAAAAGCGTAGTCTTGCTAAATGACTGGATGTAAATGTCCATGCATCAGGATATGGCCCAGCTGCGGGACGGCTTCCAGGAGCTCCTCCAGGTGCAGGAGGAGCAGGAGGAGATGCTCCAGCTGAGAGAGGGGGAGCTGGCGGCCCTCAAGGGGGCTCTGAAAGAGGAGGTGGAGAGCCACGAGAGAGGTGTGACAGCTCTGAAGGAAGAACACCAACAGAAGGTTCAGAAGCTTCTTCGAGCTGTGGATATGGCCAAAGAGGTGACTGAACGTTTTTTTTTTTTTTTTGCTCCTTGTTTGAACCCACACATATGAATTCATTCCATGGAGAAAAAAAAACCCAGTTTGTCATAGCATCGTTTTCGTCTCTGTTGTCAGAGCAATACTCTGCTTGGTCAAGACAAGGCCGAGGCGGAGAAAGAACGGGAAGCAACCCAAGACAAGTTCAGAGCGTTGAGCCAAGAGAGGGGAAATCTAAAGGAGCAGGTGCGGCAGCTGGAGAGCAAGGTAGACGAGCTTCACCAAGCCATCAAGGAGGCCAAGGTCTTGGAGAAACAGCTGGAGCAACGGGCCAATCAGCTGGAGGTAGATGGAACAAAGGAAGACCTTCAACATTAAGTCACTAAGCTCTCACATGCTTTTTTCTGTTCCCATATGGTGGGTCTGGTTAGGTAAGCTGAAGTGTGCTATCGTTCTGTTTTATTGTTGCGCTCAGAAAGAGAAGCAGCAGATTGAACGCACTCTCATGGAAGTGAGGCAGAAGGAGGATCAGATGTCTCAGTCCAACCAGTCCCTCATCACTCGTCTAGAAGATGTGCAGGTACAGGCTGCCACGGTCTCAACAACCGCTTGATACCTTGGTTCTCCTTATTAAGGGATGTAACTATTAGTCGATTCATCGATTAGTTGATAGACAGAAATTGATCAAATCTAATTTGATAATTGATTGTTTAAGTAATTTAAGTAGTTAATCAAGTACAAATACCATTTGCTGCTTAATCCTTCAGAAGTTTGATTCATGGATCATTATAAAATGAATGCTTAGGTTTTTCTTGGCTGAACATTTGGCCTCGGGTAATTTGTGATGGGCATTGTTTTTACATTTTATAGACTCAATGATTAATCAAAAATACTTAGCTGTTTGCTTACCTTTGTGCTTTGTCGGCAGATTGAGCTTACAAAACTAAACCATGAGCATCGGGAGCTGAAGGACAAGCTCAGGGAAGAGAAGAGTCAAGTTCTGGAGCTTTGGAGGACACGACAGGAACTGGAGGAGGAGAGGAAGACGCAGGACAGGACAGTGGAGCAGCTGCAGAAGAAGGTGAGAGAGTGGCTGCTCAGTGTGAGCAACCAGTAGTGACTGTCTCAGTGGGACAAAGCTTTACCCTTATCGAAATAATGGTAGCTCAACTTGCCAATGATTATTTAAAGAGAATGCACTATTATGTATTGATAATGAGAGTAACTATGTAACTCTATATTTAACTATGTTTATTTAAATGTATCTAAGAATACACTTAATAATTTGGATAAAGAATCACATGAAAGTGATAGGAACTTAAGCTCTCCAACACCAAAGTGTGTGTCTGAGTGGGCGAGTGACTCCATTTGCAAAACTTTGAATATACAGTTCATGTGTCCCCATACGACACAAATATTTGTTGAAAAGGGTAACACTGTGTTATGAAGAGATGTTTGACGAGTGCAAATACATAATGAGGTACACAAACAAAACAAAAAAGAATGATAACCAGGGCACACAAGGTTTCTGCGGGTTTCCACAAGTTAAATGTAAGACTTTTAGACCTTTTTAAGAACATATGAATGCAATTGAAGACCTATTTTACATCCATACCGGCAGAAAGTCCCAAAATGACTTGAAAAGTAAATTAATTTATTCACATGCAACATGAAAATTCAACTGAATACGATCTTTGCAAATCCACAAGTAACTTGTAGTGACAGCATTATTAGTCAAAGGATAGTTTGAAAGTCATTGTTATTTGCTAGTGAGACTTTAATGGCGGCTTTAATGGTGACTTTAGTTACTTACAAGGCGACTTTCTGATGTTTGACTTTCATCAAACGTCAGAAAGAATGGACCCTTATGAACACCTCTTTCTTCATTGCTTTGGTATTATTGATGTTTAGCTACCGTGTGTAAAGTCGACAGCACCTCTGCTTTATAAAAGTTATGTAAACTTCATAAGTCAATACATTTCCAAATGACCTATCCAAATTGTAGTTAAGTCATTGAAGACATTTTAAGGGCTTATATTCGGATTATTGGATTTAAGACTATTTAAAGCCTTAAAGGACCCGCTGACCCCTGGTGTACACGTTCCAAAGCTCTCTCTCTCTCTCGGGACACTCTCATGTCCCATTTCTGCCGGAAGGGCCAGTCCTATATCTCACAACAATGACAATGTTATCTTCTGCCGTATCGTTGTGATCGTTCCGGGACAGATGAGCAACATCATGGGTGAGTGCGAGGTCTCCACGGACAAACTCCAGCAGCAGGTGAACGAGGTCCGGGACAGGAGCCAGAGGGAGCTAGCCGAGCTGCGGAGACAGCTGGAGGAGAAGGGAGTGGAGCTGGACAAATCCAGACTCACTGCCAAGAAACTACAGGAAGAGGTGCGCCCTGCAAATCCTCAACTCTGAGTCCCCACAGTGCACCGGGAAGGGGGTTGACCCCGCCGGCAGGAAGTGGGCTAGCACACTTCCTGTAGAATGTATATCAAAGTTCGGATGGATAGATTAGGTTTTAGCGACCCGAAGAATAGAATGGAAAATTGCCAAAATAGTGGATGAAATCGTATGTAAGATAAACATAGGAAGTAGGAAAATATGCTACATATATATATATATATACTACATATGAAAAATAAGTTATTTGTGCCAAAATGAAGTATAAAGTATTTGAAGTATTTCTTTGTGTAACTGGCTTTCATACCTCTCAACTGAATGGGATTGAAACGTCGGTGTTCTGTGTGTTTTGGTCCAAGCTGCTCTCTCTGGAGAAAGACATGCAGCAGTGTCGCAGGGAGCACCAGGAGTCCCAGGTGAGGAGCCGGCAGCAGGAGCAGAAGGTGGAGGAGCTGGAGAAGAGAGACCTAGCCACGCTGGAGAATCACGAGCAACAGGTCAAACTCATGGAGGTAGAGTCTATGGAACACACACATACATGGGCGCGTTCACACGCACACACACACACACACACACACACACACACACACACATGCGCACACAAGAGGTTTGATTCACTGGCCGAACCCGAGATTTTCCCTCTTCATTTCCTCAGGCCGGGGATCTAAGTACTAATATAAAAATATATAAAAAAAATTTTAATATTGTGGTGGGGAGTAAGCTATTTGTGTGATAATCAGAAGGTTATATGTATCATAACATGGTCACCTTGAACCTTATGTATCAATCACTGTGATCTATACATAATAAGGCTACAACAAACGTACAATGTTATAATATATTGAAACATGTCTCCTCCCCTCCCAGCATGCTGGGATGGGAGCGATTCTGAACAGATTTCTCTGCAAACCGCAAAGTCTGATTGTTAATTCCTTGTGTCAATTATGTTTCTATCACGTCAATCAAAGGATATTATTTGAAATGTACGTTTCGGATTTTTGCTGGCTACGGCACCACACTCATACTTTGCGAGTCTTTCGCGAGAGGAAGTAGGCTAATCAGTAAGGTGCCGCACGTAATTCTGAACAGACTTTTGTCATTTAAACAACTTGCAATTTGTTTTCTTATAAACAGCCAACTTACTAAGAAAATGTCCGTTTTAAACCGGGCTCGGGTCTATAAATGCAGCCAATGGGACGGGCGCGGGCCAGACTCAGTTCATGGGTTCGGGTTCGGTCAGGCTTGTTTTTCTTGGCCCGATTCAAGCTCTGGCGCACGCACCAACACACATACACACACACACACACACACACACACACACACACACACACACAAACACACCGATAATTAAACCCAACAGAGTGTAAACTTGTGATGTGGAGCCAAGGGGAACAAATCTACTTATAGTTATAACTCAATAGTTCACTATTCTAGGCGTACTCTACATAACCCTACATAATTCAGAACAGTTAGAGACACTTTCACACAATTCAGCTTCACATAGGCAACGCGGTAAATGCAAGTCAGTAAAGTGGTACACATAGACTGTGATGATGTGAGAGTGGGTGACGTAAAGCTTCCTGGAAGTGTTTATTTGTACTGTCCCTTCAGTAATGTGTGGTTATCTAAAACAGCCATAGCTGCAAAACATGCATCTCACCACCTGTTTGACTTGCTGATGACACAACACAGAGCTGTCAGTACTCACTGTTTACATTGGGTTGAGCTCTGATGTTTACTGTTAGAAAGTCACCAGACCTGTCTCTCCTCACAAGCACAGTTATGGTTACCTTGGTAAATATACCAAACTATACTATATAATATAATATAGCTAATATTACGTACGATTATATCACACAATACAAAACAATACAATCATATATTGTAAAATATTATAAAATATGACATTAATATATATTATATCATATGAACTATAATAATTTTTTATTCATCATATGCACACCTTTTTTTTTATCCTGCCTCTTTTTAATGTAGACATATTTCAAGTTAAACATGAAGTCACATTTGTATCATAACCGCCCCCCACCACCACCTCTCAGAGACGAATCGGCCAACTGGAGGAGGACTTGACTGAGGAGCGTAGCAGCGCCGACCGTCTCATGGACCGAGTGGAGAAGAGCAAAGAACAGGCCAGTTCAGCTGCTCACCCTGTATTATAACATCACACACATGGTTGACACATGGTTGGCACTGGTTCTTTTGTTACAGTGTTCATTTTCCGTGTAATAGTAGAATCCATGGCAGGCCCAAAGACCTTCCGAGCTGGCTCATCCATGCCAGACAGTAAAACCTGTTTTATATATATATATTTGTTTTTTAATGTTTTGTATTTATATATATATATTTATTTTTTATTAAAAATAATTCTAGGGACCATACAGCCAGCACTTAGTCACTACCAAAGCTGTACTCATAAATGTTATCAAAAACCCAGCATGTTACACTGGGACACTGTGTTCAAAAGAACTGAAGAACTGGTGCAGGCAGAATCAACGTTGGTATGCGGTGTTTTGGGTACGCTGAACAAACAGAGAGAGAGAGAGAGAGAGAGAACTGCTGTTAGAAGCTAGTCGCCCTGACGTCGCTGAGGCCTCTCCATGCCATTAGAGAAGAAAGCGCTCCAATCCCTCCGTCTGATGTGGCGCCAAACCAGACACAATTTCCGCCACAAATAGGGGTTCCTTCCGTATGAAAACCCGTTCGATTTAGCCTGAAATAGCTTGTAATGAAGGTGGCTTACCCGAGTGCTCATAAAACACTATATT
>JACYXH010000477.1:542500-610000 GCA_026745465.1 Lota lota | reverse complement strand
AAGAGATTAAGTTAAAATTAGTTCAAAAATAACAGGCAAAGAACAAAATAAAAATACGAAAAACATGGAAATTAAATTGAAATACATCACATGGGAACATGATTGTAGCAGAGGCAAACCCTGTATGTGTTTCAGTTGTTTGGCTGTGGGTCCGTGGCCCAGACGGTCCTCAGCAGGAACACTTTGGGGGAGCCCCTCACTGTGCACATTGGCTTCTCCGCGGGCCTCACCATGGCCAGCTACGTGGCGGGGGGAGTCTCAGGTAAAGATATATATCCATAAACATATAGAAAGTACATCCATATAGAGAGAGTATCGATGAGGAACTGTTTCATCAATGTTGATTCATGGCGATGGTGGGGTCACCGAACTGATGGTGTCTATAAAAGCAAAACTGTCGATTTGTAACCTTGTATGGTTACACATTTAGTTTTGCCGTTGCTGAATTTATTAGCAGCAACAATAATAGTTATGATGATAGTAACGCTTTCTTAAATAGTTTGTAGCCTTTGTAAATAACACCTACATTGTATAAATGCTACATTGTAAAAAGATGAATTTGCGCTTCTGGTTGAGCCATCTGCCATCCAGGGCTCTCGTGTCAGGGGAACGCTGCAGCTCCAGTCCAGAATAACTGAATGACAACTGGCCATCGATTATTGTCTGTTGTTCTGGACAGACACATTCGTAGTGTCAGCTCCATTGAGGTCATACAGCCCCTTAGGCACTACATGTACTGCAAACGCCATTGATCATTAGGCTACTACCATTTCCCTATTACTGAAGTCACTTTTCTCAGAAAGCAAATGAGGTTCCCATTTCATTAGCGACGTCAAAGCAATGCAATCAGATTTCAAATGCATAAAGCCGACCCCCCCCCCCCCAAACAAATAAGTCGCTACACCAGTATCCAATGGCATTCTACTGCAGAATGGCAGTGTTGCTTCACTGTGGCTTTTTTTCAACTTTGCCAATTACATTATAATGCAAACCCCATTGTTGCTGTTGATGCTGTGTCGAGTTAAGAGGGGAGGCACATCTGTGACAAAACCCTGCCCAACCCCCAGGGATCTGCTCCCCTTCTGCTCTTCTTCTGCTCCTCGTAAAGAACATCCAACAATGTGACGGCCAGGCTAATGATGGAAGGTTTATGGAACCCCCCCCTGCCCCCACCAAGCACCCCCACCAAGCACCCCCACTCCCACCCTCTGCTTTGTTGTGCTGTCTCCAGGGGGACATGTGAACCCTGCCGTGTCGCTGGCCATGGTGGTCCTGGGCAAACTGAAGATCTGGAAGTTCCCCGTTTACGTCCTCGCACAGTTTCTCGGTGCCTTTGCAGGGGCGGCCGCAGTGTTTGGTTTATACTATGGTAATTGTGTCTTGACACGCATGCACGCACGCGTACACATATTAACGTGTGTTGTGTTCACATTCCCATCCGACCATTTGCGGTGGTTAAAACAGTAGAGAATGAATGGTTCATACGGAGTTAATCCGCAAGGTTCAACCTAATCTCCTTAGAACTCAGTATATTGTCATGATTGTCTTTCCAGATGCCTTCATGGACTTCACCAGTGGGATTCTGTCAGTGACAGGCATCAACGCGACGGGTCACATCTTTGCTTCCTACCCTGGAAGACACCTGTCAATCTTAGGCGGCTTCATCGATCAGGTGATCACAGATGACCGTAGACGACCTGTGCTTCTCCAGTCTAACTCTGTTTAGTCTAACTCCAGTTGAGTCCAACTCCAGTTTAGTCTAGCTCTGTTTCGTCTAACTGTGAGTTTTTAGAAAATGTGTCTAATGCAAATTGATTGTTCTACTTTGTTTGAGAGCACCTCTTACTTTGCTTTGCTGTTGGGTCAAATGACCCAATTTCCTAGGGATCATTACCGAGTCAAATCTATATGCATGGCAGAAAGTACTGTTTTCAGTTTAGGTGGAGTAATCATCCAGAAATAATATGTATAGTGGAAACTCTGTGAAGTTAATTACAATGAAATCAATTCATTTTACAAAACAACAAAAACAAGCCGCAATCTGTTGTTATATGTATCAGATGTCACTACTACTGGTCTGCTCAGCGTGATAACGTCAATTCAAAATATACGTGAAATATATGTAGATGAATGCAGAAACAACAGTCTATGTGATGTAAATGAACTTACATTTTCTGGAAGTTGAACGCGGTGACCAATCCGTACACTCTTGACTTCCAGGTCATAGGGACTGGAATGCTGGTCGTGTGCATCTTGGCCATCGTTGACGGGGGAAACATCGGAGCGCCAAAGGGGGTCGAGCCACTGGCCATCGGCCTGGTCGTCATGGCCCTCGCGGTATCCATGGGTCTCAACTGTGGCTACCCTCTGAACCCGGCCCGGGACCTGGGGCCTCGGCTGTTCACCGCTGTCGCCGGGTGGGGCATGGAGGTCTTCAGGTAGTTTATAATATACCAAAGTACTGCTTTACACACGTGTCGCGGTCTGCAACATCCCAACACGCACATGAAGCAGTATATGCTCGATCTTTCTGGCATACATTATAATCATTTCGAATGGATCACTGTTATTAGTGTAATTGATTTTACCTGTCCTTATTGGGACGTGTTTATTCAAGACAAGGACGGTTTCAATTGCAATAACCCCCAGATTTTCTTGTTTTGTAACACAACCTTCTTTCTAAAAGTTGAACATTGACCATCCAGAAATAAAACCTTGTTCTGGATGGATCCTATTAGCAGAATTGATCTTTCAGACAACAAAGGATTGTAAGTAACCTTGACTCATAGAGCACCTTCCAGATCCACCCGTGTGTTATATAAGGTCACGTGCGGCCCACCGCATGCAGTAAATGCCTGGGAGTGATCCAGAGCCAGCGGCCAGCCTCCTGCGGCGGCCAGGGATCTTCACCGAACTGCCAGCATTTCTATAATCTCTTTGGGTTTATTCCTACATATTGCCTTCTGCATTCAGTCGTTTAGCATTTGCTTTTATCCAAAGTGGACGAGAAAGTGACTTCAAGTGAATTTTGGATGCATTTAATTAGGTAAGGGTTTAGGGATCTTGCTCAAGGATTCCAGCAGGTAGACATTAGGGTTTTGAACCTACATTCCTTCCACCCCCGAAATCGACGTACAGGGAATTAAAATACAGATCAGTTTTAGGAGCAGGTAGGGGTTAGGCAGCTTGCTCAATGATTCCTACAGAGGTAGGCTACAGACATTGGGGCTTTCGAATCCAGAACCTTTGGACCCGGTAGTCAAACATCCTAACCACAACAACTCATTCCCTGCGTCCTTGTTGCCATCCACAGCACCGCAGGCTACTGGTGGTGGATCCCAGTGGCTGGGCCCATGGTCGGGGGATTGGTGGGCGCGGCCCTCTACTACCTCCTCATCGAGCTCCACCACCCCCAACAGCCCCACCCGAGCCATGACGAGCCGGAGAAGCCCCTAGACGAGGAAGAGGAGGAGGAAGATGAGGAAGACGACGACGGCAGTCTCAAGGACAAATATGAGATGATCGCCATGAGCTAAGCAGTGTTTCTATAAAATAACATCATACCATGATAACATAACATAATTACATTACATTATAACATACAATTACATCATTACATAACATTATAACATAACATGAGCTAAATGGTGTGGCTACAACATATTATCATAACATAACATAATATAATAAAGATAATCACCATGAGCTTAACAGTTTGGCTATAACATTACATCATAACATAATATTATGACATTACATGACCAAGAAGATGACCATGAGCTAAACGGTGTGGCCATAACATAGGAACATTAACTTATAACATAACATATTAACGTAACATGACAACGTAACATAATAACATTATAACATAATCCAGACCATCACCATGAGCTTAACGGTGTTGCAATAACATAACATCATAACACGACATTTTACCATAGCAAACAATTATAACGTAACGGAGATGATCACCATGAGCTAAAAGGCAATAACATACCATTATAACATAATAATATAACATAACATAACATAACATAATCAAGATGATTGCCATAAGCTACATGATGTGGCTATTACATAAAAATCATAACATAATATCACATAATAACTACTCTTTACCTTAACATAATATTATATCATAACATAACATCTAAACATAACGTCACAACATACCCAAGTTGATCGCCATGAGCTAAACGGTGTGGCTATAACATAACACCATAACATCATACCCAAGTTGATCGCCATGAGCTGAACGGTGTGGCTATAACCATAACAGCATTTTAACATAACATTATAACATAACATGACCTATCTTGCTAACATAACTATGGACACGCACTGCTTTCTTAATATGATCTCCAATTCTAAATCTGTTTGAGTTTGTTTTTAGCTGGATAGACTATAAAACAAGTTTTGAGTTATTGACTATTGCGCAAACAGGAGTTTTCAACAAGACATTGTGCATAAAATACATTTTCAAAGACAATAAGGCTGCAACAAAAATGTTGGCTCTATTCAGACTTCTTTTTTTATTTTTATGAAAAGTCCTGTATGTCTATTATTTAAAGAACATATTTGTGTTGTAAATAATGTCTTGTAAATAACAGTGATATGTGAAATACCCTGACCTAGAATGCACTAGATTTTAGAGCAATCATTTTCTGTAATATGAATTTGGTTCTAATATTATGCTCATCATGTTAGTGTGATTATTTAGGACTGTAGTGCTCTATTTACTTGCATGCTTTTTATTTTTTCTGTTTTGATTAATAATTTAATCAAAGTACCATTGTTAAAATTTCTGAAGTTGAGGCTTGTCTTAATTAAAAATGGGTTCGAAATATATTTCTTTTTTTAAATATGCCATATGTCAAATAATGTAGCCCCATAGCATTACCCTAAAACTAAACTAATAAAAAACATATTTTGCATAATATTGCCATCCATGGCAGACTGCAAAGTTGTAACCCCCATTCAACTAATGTTGATTTTCATCTTGGTTTGGTGTTATTTATGTAGGCCTAAAGGAAAATAAACGTATACAATTACCCTCCGTGGGTTATATAGTAAACTGATTCATTTATTTGCACAATAATTATAGCATAATCCTACAAACTACAATCTTTCTATTAACATGTATATAACCTCTTTGGTCATGAATTAGACACAGGGTTGTATACTATATGTGGGAGACACTTGAAAGATGGTGACATCATTTACAACTAGAGACAAAGCCAGGCTTTGTTCATCTTGACATCATCCACTGAACCACTTATAGTAGCATCATTGGATTTATCTCGATTGGTGCATTGTTTTGGACAAGGGGGGGGGGGGGGGGGGGGGGGGGGGGGGGGGGGTAAGGAGAATGTTGTGAGGACTGTGAGGACTGTGAGAAAAGTGGTTACATTGTGGACAACACGTGGACCACCGGTCACTGCCTGACCACTGCTTGCTCCAACATAGTGTACAACATATCGTGCCACTGTTGTTTGTTAGATTGCACACGCCACAAAGGGCACAACCAGTGATTAGACAGAAGGATCCACATTGAAAATCAATATGGTGTCACGTTCCATTGCGTTTACACGTGCATGTTTCCACCATGATAGGCGTGACTGCATGTACCGTTAGGCCTACAATTGACTACCATTGTCCCATCATCAGCTGACGTCCATTAGTCTATTAATTTCCTCTTCTAATAACGATATGTTAAGTGTAAAAATAAAGATGAAAACTTGAACGCCAATTCATGCATGAGAAGAAGTCATATTTATTTCAAGTATGGTTGCTTTTTTGCCGATTTATCCTCAAAATACTGCTGTAAGGAACGAACATATGGTAGTAGTGCATTTGTTTTGTTGGCGGGGTGGAAGGAAACTTCCGTTTCACGTCGCCATTTTGCACGTGTTGCTCTCTCTGCCGTTCATATGCCGCTACTGCACGGGCTGTCGAGACGGAAAAGGAAACGAGGTTCGCCGTTATCCTCCACGGATACATGCTCGGGAGACGACAGGAAGCAGCAGGACCATGGTTGTTCTGTCACAAACAAGAGGTCATCGCAGACGAATGAAAACGTCCGTTAGCCCCTTTGTCGACATGGGAACGCATCTCAGAAGGGAAACACGGGAAAGGGGCCATTTCATAGAATTCCACGTCAAAGGAATCAGTTGACGCTCTTGCTTTCTTTGTTGTTGATTCATGAGCACACCAGTGCAAAACTTGAAACATCAAAGTATGGAAATTAATTGACAAGAACTATGAAAACGTAGCGGTTAACTGTTGAATATTAGGCAAAATTATCCAATAACCAAACCAGAGCAGTCAGGTGAGACATTAAACAGGGGTCTAGTTTATTTTGATCGTGTCTTTTAATTAATGCATTTCAAGTACTCCAAAAAATTACATCTCTTTGCACAATACAATTAGATTTTTTTCTTTTTTTCTTTTTAGTAAAAATGTTCAAAGTGAACAAAAATTTCTGATACTGTATAAAACACAGTGAACATTAAAATCAGACAGTAGTTTTTACTTTTTACTCGTGTTCTTTCGGCCTACATCACCTACAACATTTCAACTCAATTTGGACATTTCAGTGCACGTTTATTCAAAACTAGAATCAAGACTAGAAAATAAAAATGGAAAGTCAAATTTACAGGCATTTTTTTCTTCTCCCCACACCCTTGCCACAGAATAAGACAAAATAAAAAATGCAACAATAAATCGATTACACTGAATGTTTTTTTTTCTTTCTTTTTTTTCCATTGACGATGGGTGGAGGAAAGGTATTATAATCAAATCTTATTTGAACTAGCACACATAGTAACATGAATAACTTATAAGAGGGTTGATCACACATGAACATCTTTCAACATTTTACTCCAGAATTAGATTAAAAAAAAACAGACGTATCAAAATGTAATTTTCATCTTCAAATGAAATGCAAATTCTCTGGGTACTGTACAAGTTTATATTTATATAGCCAAGGCTAACTGTAGGGACGTAGCCTTGACGATGGAATCAAAAAGATGTCTCCGCTTTGTACAGACCACGTCGATGAGGAGTTCTAGAACCGTTTCAACCTTTTTAAAACCCCATTCCTCGGTGATGTCAAATAAATGGCCAACAGGGACAAGCAGTACGAGTCCAAATGCTCATATTTGATCACTAAAACATGATGGGTGTGATAGACATGAGAATAGATACAACATGGAGTCATGAAATAAGTCTTTACGACCGGAATAAACACTATGAGGACATAAGATACTTAGTCCCCTGAGGCAGATGCACGGCTGCCTCTTCAGCCAATTAAATGCTCTGTACAGCGGCAGTTGGTGTGTGGAACTTTCATACTGGTGCAATAAGACTAATGAAGAGCCATTCCAAACTGTGTGCCCATATCCATTTTCTTAAGCGTTAATTTAGCATTTTAACTCTCATGCCAATACATTGAGAGAAAACAAAACAACAAATAATGTAACAAACGGACTGAGGTTAAATAGTTGAAGAAGGGGCTCACTGCAGTGGCCCTAGAATCCTTCAGGGTTCTTTCTACCCAGGTGATGCTCAAAGTGACTTACACTGACGAGCTTGTGGATGGAATAAAAGGATCGGTTTGCAGTTTGTACAACCCAGACTTTTAAAACAATGATACAATCAGACAGTATATTCACAAATAATCACCGTATGTTCAAAAGTAGTGTTTTCTTTTTAGCTTAGTTGTTAAATTGGCTATCCTCCAAATATTTATCTTGTTTAGACATCTGCACCGAACTAACTTACCACAAGAGTAGCACCAAAAACATTGTGTTTCTCATCTTTAGGATTACTGACGGTCAGGTTTAACATTTTGAGTGGACTTTTGAAATAGCTGGCGTACACGGCAAAAAGTTCCAAATGAAATAGTACCACTATTCAAAAGATGTAACGAGTAAAAATGATTAACAGGACATGGTGCGAATGCACCGTTTTGCAAAGAGCCCCTGCATCATGGTTTCTGAAGGCATGGTGTATTGAGGCCCGTGAGATCGGAGCCCCCCATAGGGCCGGGCTGCACACGGCCCTGATAAAATGACAGTTAACATTTCAACAAGGACTGGGTTAAAAAAAAAAAGAAAAGACATGACACAAACTATTATTTGTATGTCAATGAAGAAGATGGGCACCCACAGATGCCTTGGATGGCTAAGAGGTAAGTGTACTTGGTTTTTCAAAATAAAAAAAATGCCACTTGGATCCACTTCGAAACACTACAGGATTTTTTGTGTATAGCGCGACAGTACAATGGAATAACATTCCTCCTCACATTGTTCCATGTTATTTAATTATATCAGCTAAGGAAGCAAAAAGTGATTACTTGAGACAAATATTACAGACCTTTGTCAATTATTTATCACATTTAAGAAATGTGTCTGCATGCCCACATTGAATAAATTCCTTAAAAAAAAATATTGATCTCAAGACTTAATCAGAAGAATGATGTCACCTCACATCTTTTTGTACATCCCCTACTAGAGTCCCTTTTTAATGTATTATGTTTACACCCTTCTATTATAGCTCTGTGACAAATTACACTAGATCAAATGGGGTCTTTACCACAGTCAGTCATCCAGGCGACATACTGAGCCCTGCTCCTGACCAGCGATCATTACACGAGCGCACACACACACCTGTGATGCCAAGGATTGAGGGTTTGTGGAATCTGAGCCCTGAGCAACCCATCCAATCATTGTGTTTGTTACCACGGCGATGGCCATGCACATCTGTAGAGATGGCGGACCCCAGAGACCCTTCCGATAGAGGAACACAAGGTTTGTTTTTTGCGCTCCGAGCCTTCGTTTCATATTTGACCAGGTAAGACGATTTATCCGTTATCAGTTAGTGGTTATTCATTCCTCGATATCAATAACGGAAAAAAGATATATATTATAGACAATACAAGGCGTTTCATGAAACTAGTGTTGCTCCCTTTCCCACAACGCTTTACAGAAACTTGCTAAAGTAAAGAAAACACGAGATGTTAGCAAAAAAGAAAAAGATTGGATGAAAGCAAAACACACAAAAAAGTTATTCACATGTGATGGTCCAAAAAGGAAAAATAAAATAAAAAGCTAGGATATAGTGTTCTTCGTAGTGTCCTTCATCATGTTCCAAAAGTGTGAACAGACAATTGCAATAGGTCCATGCGTGCCCGTGTGTGTGTGTGTGTGTGTGTGTGTGTGTGTGTGTGTGTGTGTGTGTGTGTGTGTGTGTGTGTGTGTGTGTGTGTGTGTGTGTGTGTGTGTGTGTGTGTGTGTGTGTGTGTGTGTGTGTGTGTGTGTGTGTGTGTATATCAGTTCCTCACGTGCCACGTCCAAGGAACTCCATTATGATGCATACACCTTCATGTGGGTTAGAGTCCTGAGAGCACTAACTGAAGAATTTATAAAAAAAAAAAAAAAAAAAAAAAAAAAAAATTAACAAAGAAAACCTTTTTAAAAGTTAATCATTACATTTATAGTAGAAGAAATAGTTTGTCTTCACATATGATACATGTCATCTGTACAGTCACATGCAGAGAACTTTGTCTGCAAGAGAGACCAGAGCCTGTGATTCTTTGCCATTTGGAACGTGTTTAAAAAATCATCACAAAATAAAAGTGCTGTGGATCCCCACCCCCACGGAGTGTCTCCCAATTCCTGGCAATAGAGTGGCAACCGAAAAGCACGCGGCAATTCACCAGCAGCCACGGGCGTGCCATTCAAGAAGACGATAAAAGGACAACACACAGACGCACACACACACACACACACACACACACACACACACACACACATACACACAATGTACTAGATCTACACATGTTTCCTTTACTCCTTGGCACTCCTTTTGAAACAAATGAGAGAAAAAGAAAAGGTGTTGAAAAAAAAAAAAGACACCAGGTCACACTGAGCAAAATGGCTGACAGTGGAGTCCCCTCCACAAAGAGCTAGGCGCCTCGATGGACTGCAAAAGTTAAAGTGGTTCCAGTTGGTTTGCTTCTCCCTTTCCCTCGAGGGTCCGGGGTCCCCTTGAGTGTGGATGGAGGATGTTAACGGTGACTGACGACGCGTTCGGCTTTTCTTTGGATGGAGGAGTGTCGTATTTTCCCACTGTAGGCACGAGGAGGAGCCAAGGCATTGAGGGGAAGTGGGGGGAGGGGGGGTTGAGGATCAAGGGGTGGGAGAGGAGACGGGGGGGGGGGGGCTTAGTGTGGTGGGTAGGTGGAGGTGGCCCCGCCGGGGTGGGGGGGGGGGGGGGACCTCAGCGTCTCATCTGGCCCATCTGATAGTTCTCCCGGGTCTGACGGTGGTGCCGCTGGGGCTGGGCCTGCCTCGCGGCCTGCCTCTGGGGCTGGCGCGGGCCGGCATGGGCCCCGTGGGCCGGGTGCTGGGAGTGCGGGTGCTGGGACTGGTGCTGCACCTGGGAGGCGGCTTGCTGCTGGGCTCGTCGCCTCTTCAGAGTACCTGAGGGGGAGGCAAAGACAGCCTTCACTTCAAGGTTCACGCTTTGGCGGTTCACATGCATATGGCCGCCGCCGCCGCCATCACGGGTGGTGCAGGATCCTCAAGGTTGGTTCCCACTATGAATCAATCACGCCATTACTATGTGCACCGCGATTTGAATAGTCACCCCAGCGCTGGGAGGCCTGTGAGAACACCTTGAAGGCCCTTCCAAGCCAGAGCAGTACTCACCCGGCAGGGGCTTGGGTGGCGGGAGCTTGGGGTTGCTGCTGGGTGTGTGCACGCTGCAGATCTTAATGAAGCCCGCCATCAGCATGATCAGGGCGATGCCCATCAGCAGCACCGCCCACCAATGGGCCTGGAGGAGAAACAGAGGGAGGAGGAACCACGACCGGTCCCCGATCAATGCGATAGTGTGGAAACGCTTCCCCACCCCCACCCCTCCCCACATGGAAAGCAAGGACTGGGGACTGGGTACGCACCACTATCCACTCGGCGATGTTCTCGTAGAGCTCCGGGTTGAAGATGGCCTTCTTCAGCCTGGCCAGGGGTCCGTCCGCGTCCACCAGCCGGCACTTCATGAACACGTCGCAGTAGCCCTTGAAGTCGTTGCAGGGCGAGCCCGCCGGCAGCGTGGTCACCTTCTTGTTGAAGAAGCGCGCCAGCCGCTCCGAGCCGGTGCTGCTGCACGTGTTGGGGTTCACTGTGGAGATGAGCCAGCGGTGAGATAGCACAGGGTGTGAAATACCACAGGCTCTAAAAAAAAGGGGGAGCGGAGCTGTAAGCGACTCTGCACTGTTAAGACTTTTTGTCCGTGCCATAAACTGTGATCGCATTGCTTGGACTGTTCTTCTTAGGCTCACTTGTAATTCACTTGGGACTAAAGCCATCTGCTAAACGACGGCATGCAATATAGAAGGTGCGAGAGAGATATATATATATATTGGTGTATAAGTGGGGAAAATGAGATGCAGAGAGAGAGAGAGAGAGAGAGAGAGAGAGAGAGAGAGAGAGAGAGAGAGAGAGAGAGAGAGAGAGAGAGAGAGAGAGAGAGAGAGAGAGAGAGAGAGAGAGAGAGAGAGAGAGAGAGAGAGAGAGAGAGAGAGAGAGAGAGAGAGAGAGAGAGAGAGAGAGAGAGAGAGAGAGAGAGAGAGAGCGAGAGAGAGCTTACTCTTCTCCATGCAGCACACGTGGCAGAGCTCCGTCTCGTCCTTGCCGTCCTGGCTGGCGCAGGTGCACACCTCCAGACCGTACTTCTCGCAGATGGAGCCCGAGCAGCCCTGCAGCAAGGGGGAAGAGGGAGGCGGGCACGGGGGGGGAGAGCCGAGATTAATCGATGGCCACCGCAAAGTTATTTTAGGCATGCCGCACACACTGTGGGAAGAAGGAGTCAAGGAAAAGGGACTCGTTTCAACCGGGGTTATGTGGAGTGCACAGGGCTCAGCAGGATCCCAGCACCAGGCAAGGTAGAAATGTAGCTGGTGTTACTGCATGACGCCCGAGGTGTAAGACAGTGGTATCCAGTATTACAGAGGCTTGTGCACAGAGTCATCCGCAGTACACCATCATCAAAACAAAAACACAATACACTTCTACATCAGCCAGGCGTAAAATAACAAGAACCTTTTTTTTCTTCTTTTTTTTTTACAATATTAAGTTAAACTTCGGGTTTTCATGAGCACACAAATTCTAAATGTGCACATAACACAGAGGATGCAAAAACCCATCCATTGGCCCGAATGCAGCGTATCATCCGTCTACAAGGCCGCGCACGTCTGGAGCCCTGATCTGCCGCTACGCACCCCGTTGAGGCAGACTTGTGTGTCGCCGTGGCAGGCGGTGAAGTTGGCCTTGGGCTCCGAGGTGGGACACTGGGCGGTGACTCCGTTACACATGCCCTGGTGCGCACACTCGGACTCCTCCCTGCACTTCTCGTTGCGGCCCTTGTAGGAGCAATCGGGTGTGCAGCACGGGCCCTGGCTGGGACTGGAGGGGAGCAGGCAAGACAGGAGTCATTCACATGACAAGAAGCACCGCAATAAACAGGATGCTGCACGAATAAAGGGATTAAATGAGGGGATGTGGTAAAGGATAAAACACAAAGCTGAATTCTACATGGTTTGTGTTCAGTTCATATTGATATCTCTCTGCTGAAGAGACCAGATGGAGATGATGCTTTTTTTTTTTTTTATCAGGGATTTAAAAATGAATGCATTCAATAATCATATGGAAACTGAATACAACTCATCAGTGATAAAGTGCTTGTTAAGTGAACACGGGGCTACTGGCTGAAGGTTTCACTGCCGATCCAAACCAGCCGTAGGACAGAATTAAGAGGTGCCGTTTAGATACAAATGGATAAGCCCAACTAATCCATTTGATTAAAAAAGGGTAGGGAAATATTGCCAATGCGCCAGGAGGGTTCCTTTTAGACCAAGCTGACCTGCAGACTTTGTTGGGCTTCAGCTTGCACTTCTTGTTGTCTGGCTGATTGGCGTCGTAGCAGCATTGGTCCCTGCACTGATCACTGTAGCCACAGTCGCACTCCTCCCCGGGCTCCACCAGGCCGTTACCGCAGATGGGCTGGCCCGACTCTGAACGAGGCAAAACAAAATCACACACACACACACACACCGCATATCAACGATACAGGTCTCACAAAAGGAAATCGATATCTTTCACGCATGACAACGGTTTTTACATTTGGTGTACAATACGTGTTCACACCTATTAGGAATGAAATAAGACATTGCACAATGACACCGTTTTGAAACATTTTTTGTCACGTACCGACAAAACAGTTGCCCCTCTTCTTCTCCAGCACCTGGCTGATGTTGCGCACGCTGCAGATGGAGAACTTGTTGTTGTTGAGCTTGTCACCTGACGTGGCCCGCGCGTACATGATGTAGTTCCCCTTCTCCTTCTTGTCTTGGCTCTTGGACTCCCCTGGTGTGCACTCCGTTCCAGAGTCATGCTGAGAGGGGAATAAATACATCAATACTAACTCCGAAAACAATTATAGATAAATAAAAATGTGCTGCTTTTATTTTTTTTATAAAGCAGCAAAGGATTTTCCAACTCACCGGGGAACCAAAGTTGTGACCCACTTCGTGTGCGAACGTGATGTGGGAAACTTTGGGGGGGACGTGGGAGGCATAGTTTTGCACTGTGATGATGCCAGTGTTCAAAGACTTCTTTTTACCATCCGAGTACAACTTGCTCTTTTCACAGATTCCTCCCGAGCTGCCTGTGAAGATGAAGGAAAAATAAACCAGCGATGTAACATCCCATTTGAGATCAACACAGACACTGCGTGTAGCTCTCCCGGCCTCTGCTCTCTCTATAGGAAAGCCCCTCGGTGTATTCAGACAGTGAGTTGCAAAGCTACGGCTTGTTGTTGTGACTGTGGATAATAAATCAGCCAACACTCTTTATGCAAACGCCGTCTATCGATATGCACATTGACAGAGAAACATAGCGAACACACCAAATGCATTAGCCTTGGGAGACCATCCTGATCTTGTGTGTTCACATTCTGTTTCTGCCATTGAAAGCCTTTTCCAAAAATGACCAAATGATGGGACAAAACAGCCCTTGGCATAGGAGTTTCAGTTCATGCCGAATTAAAAATAAATAAAAGGTGGTGCCCAAGGAAGGTGAAGCGATCTATGGAGCACTCAAAACGTTCTTTATCGGAAATAGAGTGAATAATAAAGTTAAAAGGATACGGGCAGCTAGGATTCGTCGAAACATCGATGACTTGGACACTTAAAATGCGTCAATGTCAATATTTTGAATCGCAGCATGTTTTTAATAGTCCATTTTTTTTGAAGAAAAGATTTCTTCAATTCCATTCGTTGTAATAAATGTGGTTACTTCAACATCACAACGCAACTGCTGCATTCACGTCAGTCGCTTTTGGCTCCATCCTGGTCGTCAACACGCGCAGACAAGCAGCTGTCTGCTACCAAAGAGGCTGTGCGTAAATGTTTCCCCAGACCGGAAGCTTAAGAAGCAATGGAAAACATATAATAAGCGGACCTCAAAGTGGCCGTCTGTTCACTGTGCAAAATATCGATAGCATTACACAGCAAGCGCTACTGCCACGCGCCAACGCCAATAAAAAGCATACAGGTGCTATTCTGGAGGGTGGACCAAAAACACTGTGGGCTGGTCACCGCCGCCAACTTTACCATTGTGGTCGGTCCTGCGCTGACCTGCCGATTGGTACGACTCGTCCAAAAATGTCTGTGTAATCGGCCCCTTTAATAAGTGTAGTCCGTTCATGTTTATGAAACAAATTGCCAACGCGCAGAAGGGAGGGCTTTTGCCTGCTACCTTCGATTTTCAAGGAATGAGTGTTGATTAGAACGTGCTCAGGCTAGATCTGGGCTTATTCTATGTTGATTGGCGGTTTGTGCGCGTTGGGATTGTTGGGATGTCTACCTCATGTAATAATTGTATTCCTGCCATTCTGTTACGCATTACGGTTGAATGATTGTGATCAATATCATTTAAGGTATAAGCTAAAGGAACACTTGTAGTACATGTTAATAATGATGTAATTGCTTATCTCCTTCCATAATCCCTTCATCTCAGTCAAAGGTAAAGCCATATGAATGAATCGTACGCGCTTTTGGAGGAACATTTATCGTTTACACTAGTCAATTAAATAACAGATCGATTAAAATCGATAGAAAATGTATTGTTAGTGGCAGCCCTATAAAGGGTTAACAGAATTCGGCACGGAAGGCTTCTCTCAGAGGAGTAGGTTTTCGCTTTACCTCCAACACAGATTCCCAAGTGTGAAGAGAGCATCACTCTGATTGGCCAGAGTTTTTTGAACAACGTAAGGCCACGGCCATATTTGGAAATCAATTAGTGGCCAGCCACGGCCAGACTGATATTCACTGCGAACTGCAAAGGTGACTCTCAGGATGGCGCCACGAGGCAACAAAAGCATACCAGTCAAAGAAAACAAACCAGTTACCAACGCTTCAGAACTCTGCGTCACTGAACAGGGTGCACATGCAACCAATTTTGTTGCAGTCTTGAGCCCTTCCTTCAATCCACCGCGGTGCGGTGTGGTTTCGCTTCTCTCCGTACCTGCGGGGGCTCCGACCCAGGCCAAGCCCAGGACGCCGTCATCAAAGTCCCGGTCGGTGAAGACGTAAGCCAGGCAGTAGTCGTCGTGGTTCTGCTCAGAGTTCAGCTCCAGGAACTTCTCCACGCCGATGTTAGCGAAGCGGAATGGGTTCAGCCGGTCCCGCTCGTCGCTGGTTGTGTTGATCTGCAGATCAGAGGCGGTGCAAACGGAGGCTTGAGGGACAAATCCTTTTAAGAAAAACCCATTCAGAAAGACCACGGTTCAAAATAGTTTTGTCTTTTTTACAGCTCAAAAACCTACCCGGATCCTTTTCACCATGAAGCTGATGTTGCGAATGCCCATGAAGTCAGTGCCCTGGTAGATTGCGTCGATGGCCTTGACATGGCTAGAGATCTGAGGACAGGACAAAAAAGCTTTGCTTAGGCCTGGGATTCAAATGTAATATTGTACTACTAATTAAGGCTGTTGGAACGAATTTAGGGAGTCTAATATCAATAGAATAGTAAAAGAAAATGTATACTAATCAACTGATGACATTACTATTTTTCCCGCACGTTAAAAACGACATCCCTACTAAGATACAGCTGCACACCTTCCTGTTATCAAAAGCAACCTATCTTCATGTAGTGAGTTGCAATTAAACATTCATTTGTAGCGCAGACTGTTATCGAGATAAATGATAAATGCATATAGTAGATAGCGATAACTAGGTCTATGGATATAGACACTATATACACTATGGATGCAGTAAGAACACTGTGTGGAGAAACGTAAATAGGCTGTTACCTCAGCCATATCCTACAACTTGTACAGTGTCCATGGTGACTATGACAAAGATACCCGATTGCGATTGGTTAAACGGATTCTTTCGCTGGCACCCTTGCTGCAAATAAATTAATGGCGCCTTTTCACAAAATGGAATTATAGAGGAAGGTTCACAACTCTACTACTAATTGACTATGCCTGGTATTTTCTCAGAGGTCCTCTTTAGTAATTTAGGCTTATCCAAAGCTACAGTGTACAAAGTTAGTGATTTGTTTTGTTGTGGTGCTGTTTACTTTTAGATACAAGTCATTCAGATACAAGGGCTTCACAGAGGCCTGCAGGTTGACTGCAGACATTAGGGTTCAACACCACCCTCGCCTCTGGACTATCCTGCTTGTGTGACCCACACGTGGTCTCACCTGGGCGATGACAGCCTCCCTGGTCTTGTAGTACTTGTAGAAGAGGTGGTCGGTCTGAATGAAGAGCTGGCAGGTGTTCTTCTCAGCCTGGGCCATCCTCTTCCTCCTCTGCAGCATGGGGTCCAGAGAGCCTTCCTCCTGCCACGGAGAAACAGTTTAACAGAGAGTTGAATAAAACATTAGGAATTTCAGGATGAGGGCAGGTAAATAAATGATGTTGGCTATTTATAGAGAAGTGTTCCATGATACGTTGCATTCATGACCTTCAATGTCAATTTTTCTTTAAAAGTACACCCATCACAAAGGCACATTGTTGTGAAATAAATTACAACATATTTAAAAAATAAAATAAAAACATTTAAATGTAAACTCGTTCAGAGTGTAGTTTAATGTCGATTTACCATAGGCTCCTCTACAGCTGAGGCCTGGTACCTCTTCATCCTGTCAAATACAGAGTGGTCAGCACAGCCACCTTCTGGGCCATACTTGTGTGGGTAGTCTAAAAGAGAGTGCAAGAGAGGTAGAGGTTAAGGAGTTTGACTGCCAGCTGAAAGGTTCTGGGTTCATACCACAATGTCCGCAGATTACTGATAAAGGCTGGCTAGACAGGTGTCAACTCTGGTCAATGTCAGGTGCATCCATCATGCAAACTATCACAGTACAGCCATCCTTGCGTAAGATGCCTAACCTGTACCTGCCCTTTAATGACTTAATGACAGGGTCCAAGTGTGTTTTTTGACGGGGGCCCGGCGCAGGCCAGGGAGGGCTGCAAAGGTAGGGCCCCATAGTTTCTGTAAAAGTTAACAGGGGGACGGAACCTTGGAATTTAGTATTTATAAAAAGCTATAACACAGATTCCATAGGGCCCTTCATTTAGTTATTGAATAAACAACAACTAATGCAGAGTCTAAGAAAGAATGTGACAATTTACAGTCCTAGAATGCTGCGTTTTCAACAACCTTAAATACATTAAATTACAATTAATAATATCAGATTTCCCTCTACAAAAATGTATGCTTCTTTTGACATTCCTCTTGCCACAACGATGACATAATCGGAAATGGTTTCAATTAAAGCCATCTTAATTGACATAACATCCAACATCCAAATTTGAAATACGTTTCAAATTTGTTTATCAGCGGTTGATGTCGAAAATAGCTTCAAAAAAGCCCATGAAGCATGAATGCGCACTTTCAGCAAAGCAGGACATAACAATTGAAGACTTTTGCAAATAAACTGTTTACCAGCCTGAACTACTTTGGATTACAGCAAGCAACAAACGCAGTCATATCAGTGGTTTTTCTTTTCTTCCAGGATGAATGGTGAAAAGATAAGCAGGAGGCAGAGCGCTGTGTTCAGACGGAGTCTACGTGCGCTCTGTTTATAGAGTCAATCTCAGACCTGCTGTGTTCCTTTAGTGCGTTCACGTTAAGAGCAACCATGCTGCCCCTCTGTAACTGTAATTTAAAAAACATCTCAAAAATACATTAGAACAGAAAAGGAAATCACAGATGCTGAGGCCGGGCAGCGGGGCAACTGAGGCCCTGGTGGCTGCCAGGCTGTCTATACACTAGGGGAAACGCTGCACTGTCAGTCGCATAAAGTGTAAAAAAAAAAAGAGTGTGCGGAATGATGATCATTAAACAGTTAATATAGAGTGAGCGCAAGCGAGAGATACAGAGAGTGAGAGATGCAACAACACAAGTCAGATTGCAGAAGACAATGCTACTTAACCCTGTGAGTCGGTCACTCTATTCCAGGCAGTCTCTAGGCCAGATGACACAGACTTGCATGTCATGGTACAAGTTACCCTGAGACTCTCCTCCCTGGCCTTGTTAGCCCTCGGTTGTTTTTTCTAACCATTAACCTCTTTCACTACCGCCCACCCTTCTCTCCGACCCCTCTGCCAAATCCTATGCGTATATAGAGATGACCAGACACCGCAGGGTGCAGTGGAGTCGAGGGTGTCGTGGAGGGTGTGTGTGTGTGTGTGTGTGTGTGTGCTGGTGGTGGTGACAACAGTGTGAAGACGGCTTAATTGAGCCGTGCAGCCCTGGGGAGAACGGCCGTGTTAGTCAGCTAATGAGCAGGCTGGGTATGCCGGCTCCTTGAAGAAGGGTGGGGGGGGGGTGGGGGGGGGTTTACATAAACATATCCCTCCAGTCTGTCTCAGCTTAGGCTAGGATAACAGTGTTCACACCACTCCGTGTGTGTGTGTGTGTGTGTGTGTGTGTGTGTGTGTGTGTGTGTGTGTGTGTGTGTGTGTGTGTGTGTGTGTGTGTGTGTGTGTGTGTGTGTGTGTGTGTGTGTGTGTGACGCACTGATGTCATCCTCGTGGTAGATGACAGAGTGGAAGGGAACGTCCTTGTCGTTCAGGTATCTCTCGGCCGGCTCCACGTAGTAGGTGCCCTGGTAGGTCTGTATGAAGCCCTCGAACTTGCCCTCCACCACAGAGCCGTGGCTCAGCGTTCCCTTCTCCCCTGAGGAGACATAGCGGAGGGGTTACTGGGAGCCACAATGAGAAAAAGCCTTTCACTATACCACATCTAGATGTAACACACACCCACACCCACACCCACACCCACTGCTCACACCCACAGCTCACCGTAGATTTCCCCTGTGTATATATGGGAGGTATCATAAGGTATCTCAGTGCCCGAGACGTCCACCTTTAGGTCTTGGGCAAATATGGTGGTGTCCCTCTTCATCCGCAGATTAAATTGTCTGCAATGATAAATGAATTTCATTAGACGGAGGGCAAAGTTAGACTTAAAAAGACACTGGAATACACTGCAACATGTTTTGGCTCCCTAGGCTACAGTCATACTTTAAAGAAAGGAAAATGCATACCAACAAATATAATACAAATGGATGTTTGGCTGTTAAGCTCAAGAATGACAAATCGTTTTCTGTTGAATTATTGAAGAGCAGAAAAATGAGGGCGTGAAACCTTTTTTTTTGTCGTTGGCGGCAGGGAGACATTGTAAACAGTGCAAAGCGGATGATATGAACAGATTTGATTTTTAAGATGCAGGTACATAGGGTACACAGGGTGTGTGTGTTGAATGCAATGTTTCACTTACAGTTAGGCAATCAATTTGCAAACACAAGATCTGCTCAATTCTATTTAAAAAAACACACGCAATGTTGTATAAATGGTGATGCTGTGTGAACATATAATTCAGGCTTTACAAATCTCAAAATCCCTTCTCAGCATTTCTCAGGATGAAGAGGTATTAATAGCTTATAATGATCGAAGCTGTTAATTCCAGAACCCAGCTACGCATATCTAAAGAGTGTGACGCAAGAAGAGGTTGGAATGAAATGTACTTCCAACATATTAATCAATTGAGTGCAAAAACCCCAAAATGAAAACAACAACAACAACAACAACAACGCCTGGGGAAACCGGTGGTTTTTTTTTTTCCAAAGGAGTCGACATCTTCAACCCCAATCTCTTGTTAATTTCCTTCCCTGTTGAAGAGAATCTATCCATCTATCTAGCTTTGGCACAGCAGACCCTGCTACAGGCAGGAAGACGAGCGCAATGTACGCCAAGCTCCCGGCCAGATGGTCTCTATTCGCTCCATCAACCCACTGAGTATGGCTGGACACGTTCATGCAGATCAACCACCACAGCCCAACCCACTCCCAACAGCAGCCACACAGGGCTTCACCAAAAACAAACAAATGGAAATTATAGCTACTAAATATAACGACTACTATAACTAGCACTACTACAAAGAAAATAAAACAAAAACAAAACTATTTCAATCTGTTCTCTAAGCGCATGTGTCACTCTAATTACATACAGCGCGTTGCATAAGCAGTGGAAACTGCGTGGTCTGTGATTATGGTGTCATGCCAGGGGAAAATAAATAAATATAATCATCCCATACCTTCCGTGTGCGTGGAAATCTAAGTGGAGGAACTTGTCCTCGTGGGAGAGGGCCCTCTTGACTCTCTGGTGCTTGTCGTCCACTGGGTCCGTGTCGTAGGACAGACCCTCATAGTGGCGGATGTACTTGTTCAGGGGATTCCCATAGTGTCCTGTGGGGTTCAGACACAAAACACTTTCCCTTCATAATATGTTTCTTTTCTGTTTTTACCATCAAAGCAAATACAAATTACACTGATTTGTATGTAAAAGTATTTGTATTTGTATTAGCCCTGCTACTAATACTATGCAACGTTTTCTTTTAGTACATGCTTTTAGGGTTATATGTTTATTACTAAAACTTTACATACATCTTTAGTGGTTATGCTTTTTTCAATATACTAACATTATCTAACATTATTTTGGGATTGTCAAAAAGCTGTCAAAAACATGTTTTGAGAGGAAAACTAGTGCTTAGTGTTTGACGACCAGATAAAATTGCTTGCATCTGAATAGGTGGTGTTCAATATTTTCCATATAAATATATGGAAAATATATCGAATAAGGCTCTAATCAATGTTACATATGACAAATATGGTAAAGTAGACCAGGATTCCCTTTCCGTTACAATATATTGTGGCACAATATTTAAGTCTAAACTTTAACGTTACATTTTTCATCTTTCATCTAGATAAGTACAATAAGTAAAAAATACAATATTGTTTGTGTTGTGTTATGCGTTCGAATAGCAAATATACAACATTAATTCATGTTAACATTTAAGTAACGTCAGGAACTGTGGGAAATGTGTACGATCAATTTTGCCATCAAAAAACAGGCCGTCAAAAACAGCTGGAATCATAAATGATGGGACAGAATTGAAAGTATTGTGAATTAACATTTTAGCTTATTTTCTATACAAGATCAAACCAACGACTTGATGCAACGACGATAAACATGGAAAGAACCATATACAGTGGGTTGCTGCATTACATGCACAGCTATGACATATGCAATATTAAAGTTAACATTGTCAGATCTTACATTTAAAAAAAAAAGTATATGCACCACCAATAATTATATACCTAACGTTACAATAAGGCAGTGCCATTAGATCAAATGCATTCATGTAGGTTTTCAACATCACCACATCTGTAAGTAACACCAAGTAACCTATGACAGCAGGTCTCTGATTAAAAATGTAAAATTATGGCATGACTTAAAACCAACTGAATATGTAACGCTATCTAACGATATATGCATGTCCATTACCATTAAGCTTTAATAGACACCGCGTCCTCGTTAGCTCCAGGCTAGCGCTGTGTGAACCTAGCCTTGGACACCTCCATATCTTCACTCATAACAATGGCTGTCGGCGGTGTTTGCACCAAAACAAAACCGTTACAAGCCGAACAGTAACGAAAGGGGTGAAAACATTTTCAATTACATAGGCGAAAGCTGTACAGTTTAATGAGTTGAACAACCCAGAATACCCTTTATGATTAAGTCATCTGTTAGCATGACTGAATCCAACAAAAAAGGATGCAGTGTTCCACATAACAAGCAGGCCCTGATCCGCTCCCATTGCTAAGCGTAGCTTGCTAGCCTGTCCTAGCTTGCGCTATCTTTCAGCTCATCTGACTTAATTCGCTGAGTGAACACCACTTATCTCACATTCACTGCAGTCGCCTCGCTTACCTTGAGTGTTATTCAGTAGGCATACAAAGAAGAATATTTTAAAGAGAAGCATATCTGATAAATCCATTGTTAGAGCATTGATGCCGCTCTCACTTTTTGTCCTACTTAGGCGCAGACGCCTTGTGTTTATTGCAGCTTCCTCTCACCGCCTCCCTCTCTTGGACGCCGCTACGTCAGACGTAGTGTCATCTCGTCACACATTTCTCTCAAAAATAATGTTAAAATCGACATGTTTTACTAACCTTTTCTAACTATTGCACGAATATACATTACGAATTCCATTCGTTTCAACCATTCAATAATTATGGGCCCAGACGTGTTATTTCAACTGCCTTACGGGATATTGAGTGTTTATGGTAACAGAAGAAGCTTTGTACAGTGTGAAAGGCACAAAGTCAAAGTAATGCATATTAATCATCAGCCAAGTATGTAAGTGGCAACAGTATCTCAGGGGGTTGACTGGGTCGTTTGTCAAGCTCCCTTCTGGCTTGTTGAAGTGTCCTTGAGCTAAACACTTAACTCAATACTGCTCCCTTGCATTGGGGAATGTAAGACACAACAAATAAATCTCTTTGAGTGGCCATATTAGGTAGAAACATGCTAAACATATGATGCTGTTAAATGGAATCCATTAATGATACCGGTCTAAAACTAACATCAGCAGTGGCTTGAGATCTCCACCGGTTATGAAAGTCAAGTTTATTATCCTATTATCCTTAAGATACAGTACAATGCCATATCTCCAAATACAATTTTATTTGGTCTTTAATTTCCTCTTTACAGGTAACGAGAACACATTTTCAATAGAGCTGGCACTGAATATGTTAACAAAAGAGCAAATTACAAACATCTTGATTAAAGTTTATTTAAGGCTCCCTTTCACCAGTTTTCCTGGCAAAGGCCTGTGGTTGAAACTGTGGATTGTATTTGTTATAGAGTAGGGTTAAATGAAATGGCGGTCCAAATAGAAAAAAGTGTTTAATGGCATGTTATTTTCTACATGGAAAGTAAGCACATTGTAAGCCAATATAAATTTTTAACCATGGCAAATAATATTATCTACAATTGTTCACTTTTAATTACAGCTCATTAATAATACCAAACTTTATTATTCTTACATTATAATTGAACAGACTTTTACGGTTGATGGCAATCGATTGTCCTTCATAGCCCACAAATAGTAAGCTTCAGTCCAGTTTAAATGTACAATACAATAAAATACCATGGCATTCTTTTCATTCAACACAGAATCCTTTAGCTCCAATGGCGGTCACATGGCACACCTCCACGTCAGCCCCCAGTTTCTGGAGCTCATCCAGCCAGATCTGCTGTTTTTGGGACAGCCGGTCACTCGGCCCCTTCACCTCCACCAACTGCAACCACATAAACAAAAAAATAATTCACATCAGTGCACAGGGCTCAGGGTCATGGGCCATGCCCTTTGTCACTTGGCTAATAAAAAACAATCTGAGTTCAAGGAGTTGCAACATTAATACTAGAAACAAAACCGAAAGCTTAATAGAGAGTTGAACTTTGATGTCATCTCACTTTGTAGCTGTCGGCAGATGTGCTCCACACCACTAAGTCTGGCAGACCTGCTCGGCAATGCCTGTAATCCTTTGCCATGCGTGTGATCATTCCTGCCAAGAAAGCTCCACCCAGACATGACACCAGACTCTGCCAAGACAATACACATAAACAATTAGGTCATTAAAGACTCCCTGTAGCCACTTCTATCTCCTACTGTTAAATGACAGATTAGACAACATTTGATCTGTCATTAGATCTGCTCATGAAATTTGAGAGACATATTGTATGTGGTGGGAATATTGTGAGTATGTGCAGTGCTGCTCGCCCACTTCCACTCTCTTGCTAGTTATACAGCAGTAGTAACACAAGCAAACTCACTATGGTATGATGTATAAAACATTTAAGATCGTTACCTGTGCCTGTTGCAGGCTAGAGAAGCGCTCCCAGTTGACCAGTGAACACGCTTTGCCCATGTGACATGTCCACACGTCTTCCATCATGCTATGCAGCACTTCCACTGAAGCTTCACGAAGCAACTGCACGCGTGTCTCAATAGGCTCTCTCCGGTTCCCATAGAAACAATCTGTGAAAAGGTCCAACGGACAGGTCTGCGAGAGGAGATAAACATGTTCATATGTTTGTGTGAATTTTGTGTTTTTAGTTTTTTTTTCATGTTGATGAATCGATATAATTCAACATCAATAGACAATAGTCTTATCATACACACCTGGTAGGGATTTCGGAAAACATCTGGAATACCCTCCATGAAAATGACATCCCATAATAGAAGGCCAAACAGCGTTGAGAATGTTGAACCCTCCCCGTGGATTCCTATAGTCGGCATGATAGAAACACATACTTACTTACAGCTAGATTTTCAGGATGTTGTGGATGGACAGGGAGAAGCAGAGGGTACCTTGGTCAAAACCTTGCCTGCAGTAGTGTGCCAGCGACAGCTCTTCCACGGAGCACATAATAGTGGCATTGCTGCGCTCTTCTCCCTGGTCTGCAGGCATGAGGAAAACGGACTTCCCTGTGCCCCCCTCATGTGGAAACAGCTGACCTCGGATAGTCACCTGAAGGAGACCAGTGTACCCACAGGTAAATTTTTTCATGTTCAAACCTGCAGGATGTTAAGTTGTTTTCTTAAAGGATTTGGCCAGTTTGCTAAGACCCTAGATTAATTGTTGACATTATCTATGTCAAGATGTAAATCAGCAATTATTTTTGTTCAACTCACCCCCTCTACCTGAGTACACATATTCTGAAATTGGGCAGTTGGCGAGCCATTGACATCCATTCTATTCCAAACGAGTCTTTGGCAGCTCCCACAGCTGTATGTACTATGTTTTGTCCAACAGAATTAAACGCATACAAACTGCCGTGGCTAGGTAGTTTCCTTCAATAGTGCCCACAGATGAACAAATCCATAAATTTCGATTCTGTGTTTATACGCCATTACGCATGCTCACAGACTTAGAGACTGAGGTGCGCAGTTAGAATTCTGAGCGAAGATGGTGGCTGTGTTATAGGCATGTGTGATCATTCAGAATTCTGAGTGCAGTGCAACTCATAATGAGGGGGTGTTTTTTAACTGATTAGAACACAGCGTAATTGATCACTTCTGAATCTAAATTAAGTGCTCAGTTCCCGGTCCGGTTGTATGAATGCACATAGAACAAGACTGCCAACTGAACACAAATTTCACTTTTTCCCCACTGAGCCAGTCCATTGCAACCGTTGGGTTGAAGCAATACAAAATCCACATTTTGATCCTAAATACACCAACCTGCTCGTGACCAGGACATTTAACATTCAAGAATTCTAACTGCGGGCCTCTCCGTCTCTAAGTCGGTGAGCATGCAAAGTGGCGTGTAAACACCGATTCGAAACTTGGATTTGTTAGTTTGTGGGCACTTTTGGAGAAAATATATAAATATAATATACTAGTCAGGGAAGTTCGTATGTGCTTACTTATGCTGGACACAACATAAATACAGCTATGTGAGTGCTGCTAAACACTCGTTTGGAATATAATTCCAGTACTCAGCGAGAGGGGGTGAGTTTAACAGAAATCCTGGCTGATTTACATCTCAAAATAAACATTAATAGATGACATCAACAATTAACCTGGGGTCTTAGCAAGCCGGCCAAAACCTTTAAGGTTGAATTGAATCATTGTTGTTCAAAATTTGATTTTCCTGTCATCTTCAATACAGATCAAATTGATTCAGAGAGAAAAACATTCCCTGGGTAGATTAAGCCATACATTGATGGGTTTTATTCTTGAAAAAATGGCATGCAGGTTAAGGAACATCTAATTAAGAGGACCCAGTTGTGATATTGCATGCAAACATACGTGTGTGACATCCGTAACGTCAATAGTGGGCAGCTCTCTGAGCTTCAGAATGTGTTTCTTCATGCTAGGAGACTCCTTCATCCTGACTGCTCTCTGATGAAGGGACAACTGATGACCTGTCCTCACCAGCGGGTCTGACAACCCATCTCTGATAGCACAAATTGCCTGTATTCATTTAGAAGGAAGGGGAGGAGGGGGGCAAACAACATTGACCACATGAACGAAAAGATAGAAGAGGGAGAGATAATGGATTTTAAGGAGAAAGGTTTTGGCAGAGCCAGGTTACGATATATTTATCAGTTTATTCATATCTTAATATTCTCTAATATAAATTACCCAGCTGAGCAATCATGACTTGTTTTGAGTTAATGCACGTGTTTCGTCTTGAGGAGTTCAACCTAAGTGAACTGTGACCAAGCTAGTCAAGGACAGGCTAACGTTGACAATGTTTTCCAGTTCTTTCTCCATTGCCAGTGTCTCTCCTCATTAGTGTGCCACAGTGTTTCTAACATCCCGTCTACCCTAAAACAACCCCCCCCCCCCCCTTTGCTCACTGTACCAAAACCACTGCTCTCCCCTCATGAGGACAATAACCTTATTCTTTATTTATACATCCCCCTTTTATTTGGTTTTCAGGGAGCCCCTTATCTATTTTCAATGTTCATTGAATTGTACTTATTTGAATATAGTAACTCCTCGCCTGTATTAAATAAAATATATTGGAATTAAAGTTACTTCAAACTCTTGTGAGAATACAATTTAATATTAGGTGGAGGCACTGCATCCAATTGCATTCATAGTGGGTTATCAATACAGTAACAACTGCATACCTAATTCATATTTGTGAATTCAACATGATGTAGCGCTATAATAGCAGCTCAACTCTGCCTCCCACGTATCTTCCTTGAAGATTCCATTTAAACCCAGGATAATAAACTTAAGCTACTTTACAGGTCAGCTTAACATAGAGCCCATTGTTGCTCACCTGCTCAGGTTGCTTGAGGTGCTGCTGGAGGTTCAGAGCCAGTCTGTCCCACCATCGGCCCCGGCTATCAGGACAGTACACCGTCTGAGCTAGCAGAGACCGCAGCTCCTCTACCGCTTCCTACAACACACCGATGTACCACAGTGCCGTGAATGGATACCTAATTATATACTTAATCATTCCAATGGCATCGTCAGTGTTGTTGGTTGTGCTTGTGTACCCAAGGACCCATGTGTAGGATTTTTGTTGTCTGGCAAAAAAAAAAAAAAACGATGAAACTATGGAGCGAACCTTATAGCAGCGTTGCCTCTGCAGGATCTCTACCCCCCGTGAGAGGATGCGAGTGTAGGCCCAGCCGGTGGTGAAGCAGCGCAGGAAAACAGGCAGCTGCTCCTGGTGACTGGCAAAACACAATGAAGAGTTTCAGCAATGCCATTGGTACGGGGAAGGCGCAGCTCCAGTGGCGACCCGGCAGCAGGTGGGTGCAAGCGTACGTTGTTGTAGCAAATTAAATGACTGGTGGCTAGCTCGAATAAAAGGCTAAGACAAATGGATATCCGTAGTTGATTTATTTCATACGCTGCAGCATATAAAAGACACGGTTTCAAAGGCAACTCCACGCAGAGCAGAGTTCTCAAGAAAAAGCGTGCTGAATAGAGGAGGGAAGCCCTTTTTGTAGAGTGGAGCAAACAACGTCTCAGAGATGTCACGAGATGACGCCACTCATTATTTATAACGGGTACAATGTACGGTCAAGGCAACATACATGATTTAGGGAGAGGATATGCAGTCAAGAACAGACACATAATTGGGATGAGGAGCTTGCTCAGGAGTTTCTCACATGAGAACAGAGCGCAATGCAGGAATACAGGAGAACAGGCAACTGTGGGGAGTTAGATAGTTAAAAAGACAGATAGGCCACTATAGTGTGCACATAACAACTTGAACAAACTAATTAGTTTAAGCGAGCTGACCTCGGAATAGGGCCTTGAGTCATTTTCCATCACAACGTGCGTCCAATAGTTTATTTTTGTTTTATCGTTGTAAATGTCCTAAAGGAGTCCACGTTTGAGCGCGGTGGATTTAAATTGATGACGGGTGAGATTGTTAATAAATGGAGATCCTTTTCCAAGTTATTTAATTGACTACCCTGAGTTGCATCCTGGGACTGTTTGATCGGCACAACTCCCAAACTAATAGGATTCAAAACTCCGGTGAGATCATGCTACAATTGAATGGAGTTCAGTGAACCATCCTATTGATCTGATATTTAATGACACCAACTTTGGTGGATTTGGGAATAATACGATAAAATACTCAGGGAATTATGTGTGGAAACGGGGGCAGAGAGGTGGTGCTTGAGGGGCTTGAGTGCAGACAAGGAAACTACAACAAAAAAACACCTCCCTCTACCATCTATTATTTTGGCGAACGTCCAGTCCTTAAAGGATGAGACAGATGAGCTGCAAACTAATTCAGGGATCTCTGTCTCATGGCCTTCCATGAGACGTGGCTGTCGGAGATGGATCTGGACTCTGAACTGAATGTACGAGGATTGCATATTCCTATCCGACTCGACAGGGATAGAAATGTGACCGGAAAGTCTGGGTGGAGATGTATGCCTTTACATCAACCGGAGATGGTGCAACAACAGTCAGACCCGTGTACCTTCCAAGAGAGTTCCCCTAACTATTTGTCACTGTAGTCTAGAGTCACCCCAAAGCCGACACTAAATCCGCTGCTAAGTGCTAACACAATATTCCCGGTTGAACAATAGCTGCACTCTATCTTACCTGACGACCCTAACATAATACTCTTAACAGCAAGAGCTTGGATCTTTGCTACGGCTCCATCAAGGGGGCATATAAGTCAGTCGAGGCACCACCACTCGGATCCTCTGATCACAACACTGTCCACCTTCTGCCAGCCAGTATTGATTCATTGACAGATGTGGTGTGAAGTTACATTACCTTTTGTAAAGACTCTGTTATCCCCTCTTAAACACTGACTATTTATCCTAATAACAATCCGTGGGTGTCTAAGTCCCTTCAAATCTGACTTGGTAAGTGGTAGTCTGCTTTTGTTGAGGACAGATGACGGGTGAAAAAAAAACAGAACTAATGTACCAGGATAAAATAGAGGCGAAACTGTAAAGCAGTAAAACTGTGAAGCAGTAACAACTTGAGAACTGCCTGGCAGGACGTGAAAACGATGACAGGGTCATGTGACGGGGGCAACAACAAGGTCTTAGCTATTGATGGTTTTAACACAGATGAGCAGCTTGCCGATGGGCAACAGTTTTTTTTAACTTGTTTTGATTGTCATGATTTTACTGCTGATTAAAATTTGATTCATGGGAAAACAACCCGGAAATTGACTTTACTATCCAAATGTAATAAATGTTTTTAAGCAGACAAAAGTTAGAAAAAGCTCAGGACCAGCCAATGTGTGTGGGAGTGTTCTTAAGACGTTGATTTTCAGATCTTGGCCAGATTTCAGAATTGTTCTTTAATTAAAAGGCACTAAAATCTCTCCTAATGAAATCGTTTGAGAAACAGGTTTGTAAAAGGGTTTTAGAACAGGTAGAGAGCCTACTCGATCCTTTCCAGTTCCCCTACAGAGGGAGAGGGGTGAGAGATGCTACTCTCACACTGCTCCATCTGCTTTGCCAACATCTGGAAGGACCCAAGACCCATGGTAGGCTTTTGCTGATTTACTTCTCATCTGCTTTTAACATATCCAGCTCCATCTGCTGCCAGAGAAGCTCCTTGCTAACCTCCAGGTAGATCTGAACATCATGGGCTGGCACTGACATTCAGATTGTGGACAATTATACATATCTTGAGACTGTTATTGACAATCAACTATGTTTTGAGGCCAACACTGACATTGCAACCAGGTGCAGCAATGGTTATATTTCTTACCAAAAATTTGAGGATTTAATGTTAATCCTGTTATGAACTGTTTACAAGGCTTTAATTTAATCTTGTGACAATTTGTAAGGTAGCCTGGTTTTTAAATGTGACTCTTTTGAATATAAATCGACCAGGTAGACTGTTGAAAGTGGCCAGTAAGATCATTGGGGTGGGACAGGACCAGCTGAAGGACATCATTAATAGGCATGTGCTCAGGAAGCCTCATGCCATCCTGGACTGTGCAGGCCATCCCCTGCAGGGAGAAGTCAACTTGCTCTTCCTGGGCCAGCACTTCAGAATGCCATGGGGGAAGCCAACCAGGCCCAGGAACTCCTTTTATCCCTGTGGCCATTGGTTTATTGAATCGCTGACTACTGGTAATGATGATGTGGGCTCTTGTATTTTTGTTTTTATTTTTACTGCTTGTTGGGCTCCTTGTCTTGTTTTGTTGTGTGCAGTGGGATGTGTATGGTGCTGAATGTGTGCTCCAGCGGCCCAACACATTTCCTCTTGGGGACAATAAAGATTTTGAACTTGCTGTGTGTAAACCTTTTATTACAATTCAACCATTTAGTTTTATTTTTTCCGCATAGCACGTTACAGTGAATCATTTTCAGATACATTTCATTATGGTAGGGGTCTGGGGTGTTGCTCAATGATGCCTACAGGTAGGCTGTGGACATTAGGGTTCGAACCCTGAACCTTTCGGCTGGGAGAAAACCATAACCACTGGACTATCCTGCCTGCCTGATATGTATGATCAGTAGATGGCATGGTTTATGTAGTACTCACCTGAGGTCATGGGTGTTTCTCAGTTCCTGCCAGGCGGTCTTGGCTGTGGTGTAAAAGTCAAAGGCCTCCTCCCACTGGCCTCCCTGCATAGCTGTAATCACCTCCTGTAGGGCCCGCATGGCTGCCTCATACCTGCCATCACCAATTAAAATGAATGTCCATCAGTTTGAGTTAGTATATTCAATTAATGAATATGCATGTAAGGTTATTAAAACAATTCATGTTCAATTCATATTTATTTAAATAAAAATAATTACACATGGTGGTGGGTGATATTTATCTAATTAAATATCACAATATCTTTCACTGAATATATTAATGTAATATTTTATATATTTATATACATTTTATTTTATATATATTTTACATATATTTAACAGGAGAAACAATGATTGGTACCATGGCCATGGTGAGAAATCCATTTAAAACTAAACACATTAACAGTAAAGCACCCTTTAAGATGAAGAAAATACACTATTTAAGCTACATCACAAAATTACAAAACTCATGTGACATTTTTGGCAGCAGCCCACCTTATAAGGTCATCTCTATCTTGGAAGAGCCTGGCGCTGCGCTGCACTGTGTAGTCAGGGAAGGCCAGGCGTCCAGAGTTGACCAGCAGGATGGTGTACAGTTGACCCTGGCCACCAGAGGCCATCTCCTCCTCTTCCACGCTGTCCGTCAGAGAGAACAGCAACAGCACTCTGGAGAACACGGCCCGTGGACCACGACGCAAACGAACACAGGAACCTGCAAGCTGCTTTGCCCTGTAGGTACAAGGAAAATGATTCCATGTGCTTTAATGGTGTGCCATTATTTGAATTGACCTGTGGAAATTCCTGGATGTTCTTTTTTTCAGACCTCTTAAGAATGACAGCTCCAATGTTATTTTGACCAGCAGCCCGGCTGAAGAGGGACTTCTGACGACTCAGACGCTGGAGCCCATCGACCAGCTGCTGTTTCTGAGTTATGGAGCTGCTCAGGTGGAAGGTCTTCGCAAGAGTTTTGAGATCTGGAGCCAAGAGGAGGTCCAGAACCTCACCCAGATCCTGCAGGTTATTCTCTGAAACAAGGAGTGGTCCGGATACGTTTAATACCACATGAAACATGTATTAATAATGTTAATTATATTGTGATATGCAATTAATTTCTAATTTCATTAACCTTTCTCTAGGAAGCCACAATCCACCAGCTCTTGAGCAATGGGCCCCAGGTCATTGGATATTTCTTCATAATCCAGTTTATTCACTTGGAGCCATTTTAATTTCCTTTGAAACAATCTCACGTACAGCTTCTGCCCCATGACTTTTAAAATGGAAATAGGCGTGAGTTAGGGTAAACGATAAAGAAATTATAAGAAATAATAGTAGTAGAAGTAATTCAGAATACCTGAGAGTTTTTCAAAGGCGTGTATAGACGACAGGTCCTCATGGTTAAAAAGCTCTCGGTCGTCCTCGTTCTCCAGCACTGCCTCTAGAACTGTCTGGAAGTTACGGAGGTAGTACGGTAATCTTGAGCGATTGATACTTTCAGAGTTTTTGCTGGGTTCCACTGCACTATGTTCAGACAGTTGAGCTCCGTCCGAGCTTTTATCCGCTTTCTCGTGGACTTTCTGTGGCTTATTCCATACGTTTGTTTTTTGGTTGTTTGACACATTGTTGGTGTCAAAGATCTCTGTTTGTTCTTCGCTAGAGAGGGTCTTGTTCGACTCACTACTTATCCCCTCAAGTTTAGCTTTTTTGCTAGAAACAGACATTTTGTCCATGGACATCCCTGGAAGTTTTGCCTTTCTCTTAGAGGAAGGAGAGGACAGCCCCTGAGCAAATATTGGATGGATGGTCACCACTTCAGACTTGTTTACTTCCATGATGCGTTCATCTCCTAAACACTGTGGGTTTGTAATTGAGATACAGTTCTTCTCACTTTGGCCAACCTGTGGTGTCAGATCAGCGATTATTGAACAAGCTTCGTTGTCATCTAGACTATCACACTGATTTTCTTTCTGTGAACCACTCAGCTCCGAGCTACATTCATTGTTTAAAAGTAAACACTGTGTATCCGGTGTCTTTCTGCTCTCACGACGTTCACGTATTCTACACATCTTGGAGGAGAGACCACCCAGATCGATCTTTCTCACCACTGACGAATTGCTTTCCTCTCGCGTCATCCGTCCAGTACAGTGCTTTTTAAAATAAGGACTTGTTTTTGTCTCCTTGTTCTCTTCCGATTGAGAGGACGACACGTCGTGGGCAGGGGACTTAACTACATTCATTTTGGGGGACAGTTCTTTACGAGGTACTAGACCATTACTTGCCGGGGCAGCGTCGTCTGCTCTCTCGAAGTTCTTGCATTGTAGGTCAATGTGATCGTTGATGCTGTATCTGGGCACCAGCTGGCCACACAGAGGACAAGCCAGTTTAGGTGGAGGGGTGTTCTTAAAGAATGAGGTAATTGGAGTTGTCACACTGGTAGATAAGTGATCATTTTGGCTTCCTTTCTTCTTGCCCTTAGATCTCGATAAACGGTTTTTGGGTGTGTTTCTTTCACTCATGTCGGAAGGTGTCGAGTAGATTCACTGCGTTGTCCACCAATGGAAAAAAAAATAGGTTCAACGTTACCGTTACATTGACATTTGTTACGCTATAACTATAGCAAAATCGTTTAAATCTTTGCTTTGATTAAAATGCTGATATTTTAGACATAGACTATACATTTGTACCCGAAATGTTTCGATTTCTGGCTAATTAGACAAATAACCATGCACTAAACGCCGTCCATCGTAACATCAACAAAAGCTAGCTCACTGTTCAAATGCAGAATTCCGCTCTGCAGACTAAACTAGAAGAGCAAAGAACGCGGCTAGACTGTAGCAATAGATCGCCAAACAGATAAACTACAACATCGCGTCTAAAAACAAAAAATTAATGTTTATCTTTTTCTAAAAACCTAATCTAAAATAACCATTCAAAACAGAATCATTGTCTACGATGTATTCAGGCAGATTGTTACCCCCAGTTTGATCAACCGTTGTACCATACTTACAACATTAATAATTTAGAAAGGGCAACTTGAAAACATATAACGATAAAGGAACATTTAAGGTGGTTCCGTTTTTTTTATTCCTTCTTAGGTTTTCTTCTCTTAATTATTGTTATTTTTTTTATCAAATCATTTTCTTCATTCCATCAGAGGACTGGAGCAAGATTCAAGCGAAGAAGCAAACACAGAGAAGGGGGTGTATTTTCTACACAGATTCCAGGGCGCACCTTATATTCCAAAATCACCCATTCCAGACAGATCAAGATGCAGGCATTTTAAAAGCAAGGAGGATCGCCGTCAAGATCGATGTTTGTAAGTGCCATATTGAATAATAGAATGGGGGGAGGGGGGTGGGGAAAATAACCTTTATGTACATAGGCCCGTGATGCTTGCGGTAGTCCTAGTTCAGACAATAGTGCTGGCTATGCACCTAAGGTAGAACACCAGCCCCATGAGTAAGATACCAGCATGGTGCAATCTAGATATTTAAAATCAAGGTCGATCTGATTTTCACCGCTGCGTTTATTCATCCTGTTTTGAGGAAAGATAACATAATGCGATCACCTTTGATATGCTGTAGCAAAAAAAAAAACGCAGAGTGCCGAAATCTAAGATCTGGTGATCCTAGCCTATGTTTTTGTAAACGCGACGTCCACTTTGGTAGCATAACCAGGTGGACCACAAACCCCTGCAGTTGCGGCAAAAGTTTGGCGTATTGGTTAGGAAAATCTCGTCAAAAATATTTAGGATCATCACCGAAGACTGGAATCTCTGTTATTGATTAGAGCTACAGAGCCAATTCAGCACCATGGAGAGTTCATCATTTGGTCTGATATGGTAGCCTGTATTTTTGTGTAGCCTGTGTTGTTTTGGGAAGAAAATACTGGGACGTTGTTTTGGTTCTTAGTCTAGTTCTGAATCATGATATGTCCATTATTAATTGTACTTTTCAGATTTTGAACTTTTAGAGGATACAATAATCATGCAGTCATTTCTGTTTATTCAAATGATAAAACAAACAAACAACCTGCCCACCGTCAAATGCCACTGTTGCACGTTCTTGTTTTGGTGAGGGTGCCACTGCTCACGTGTCTGCGCTGGGCGTGGTGTCATCCCTTTGATGATAAAATTACAATGTCAAATCTAGCCTTTCAACCATTTAATTGGCTCATTGACTATGCAAATAAAATCCTCATAGGAGTCAACAAGGTATATTTCTGTTCATACCATGTTATCCATAATCTAATTTGTTTCTCTGTGTGTGGTTTGGTGTCCCCACAGGGCTTAGCGTAGTGGTCTTACTGGGCCAGATATGGCACATGGAAAAAGACCAGACACAATTAACAGAATACTGGTTCCCGGCTCTCCGCCCTGCCCTACCGCGTGCAGGGTGAAGAATGAGCACCAGGAAGAACAGAGGAGCATAACGAGGGAGGCGTCGGATCACGCTCACTCCAGGAGAACCCACGGCGACCATGGTCAGCCGGCCCCTCCCGTCCCTTCCAGTCACTACTTCCTGAAGTCCGAGAACATGGAGGAGGCGGAGACGTGCTCCGAGTACGACAACGTGGGCTCGGACGTAGAGCAGGACTATGACGATGTCCTGCATGTCAACCGAGGAGGAGGAGGAGGAGGAAGAGGAGGAGGAGGAGGAGGAGGGGGAGGAGGAGGGGGAGGAGGTGGTGGAGGAGGTGGAGGAGGTCACGTTAACATGAGCTACTACAGCCAGTACTCCTCAGAGGAGGGCAGCTACGCAGAACACACCCTGGTGGGGGAGGTATTGTCCGGCCCTGCTACGCCTCCTCCCTCTCCCCCTCTGCATCGGCAGGAGGCGCGCGAGCCGGAGCCGCCCCGCCCGGCCCACCCTCGCTTCTGTCACCACCCCGAGGCCTCCCCTCCCCTGGCTCCCCCGCCGCCCGGAGGCGACCACGACGGCCACGGTCGCGGTCACGGCGGAGGCGAGGCGGACGCCATCCGGAGGCTCGGGTATTTCATCGACGATTCGGACGAGATAGAGGAGGTGCTGGACGGGGTGAGGTTTGTGGAGGACCTGGAGGAGGACTGTGACACGGGCTCGGAGGCCGCCCCCGCGGTATATCAGCGCAGCGATGTGCAGCGGGGTGGCAAGAGGGGCGAGGAGAGGTTCAGAGAAGACAGGGCGGCCTCGGCGAGAAGCTCCGACCCTCCACCAGAGGCCGGCGGGCGGCCGGTGGGCGAGGCCTCTCGCAGGGGTTCCCGGGAGAAGGAGCGGCCGGGTAAAGGGAGAGGGAGGAGGGGCACCGCTGGGGAGACTGAGAACGGAGCCACGGGCGCCAAAGGAGGAACGGGCGTCAGCGCCGAACCGCAGCCAAAGACGGCGCCGAAGGACGGCAGAAAGGCCGTCACGCGGACCAAAACCAGATCCGATGGCGTGAAAAGCCGACCCCAGCCCCCCCCCCGTCAGCCCCCGCCCCCGAGGCATGTCCCCGCCAAGCAGGCCCCGGTGCCCAGAGAAAACCCCGGCCCGTCGCCGGCCCCACGGGACAACGGGGCTCCACACCAACAAGAGAGTCACCCCAGAGCCGTCAAACTGACCCCGGAGCAGGTGGAAAATCCAGCGCAACACAGGGATTCTCTTCCGGACAGACCTAGACAGCCAGAAAAAAACCCACAGGTAACGTGGTGTCTGTCTTTATATTCCCTGTTTTGTGCTGTGGGCGGTAAACTCAGTCCGCATCATTCTCCCTCCGGCATCACCGAGGAAAATCAGTGGGACGTTGCATGCATATTCCATTCCATTTTCAAACGTTGAAATAAACAAATGCAAAAATCCATTTGATGAATAATACATCAATGTTAATTACATTGTATTGAAGTTTTGCTTGTCCTCTTTAATGTACACAGCAGGGCGAGAGGACCCAGGCAACACCGATGGCTGAGGATGTGCCAGAGCAACCAAGCAGGCCTCAGTGCCCACAGGAGCCCCTCCCACCAGAGGAGAACAGCAGCAGCCCCCAGGTAGGGTCGTTAGCTTAACCAAACGATTTGTTATTATCTCCCAGTGAAGGGCCAGCACCCTGAGTGTTTTAAATAGGAGGGCATCCAAAGCAAAGAGAGAATATAGGGAAGAAGGTTGTCCTTACAGACAATTCTATTGGGAAAGATATGCCTTCTGTTTATGGGTGTGTTTGCAACGTGTGGGACAATGTGTGATTTTGTGATGGTGTGTGATGGCGTGTGATGGCCATAATCCCATGAAAAGTCTGCTGAAAGGTGGTGCGGTTGTTAACTAAAGCTATAGTGATACTATGAGTGATACAATGCTACGGAGTACTAATTAATATCCACCTCTTGCAGAAAACGCAGGAAACCGCCGCCTTCCCCAGCTTTGTGGACGGTAACAGTCTTACATGTAAATGCCAAAAATGTAGAGGCTTCATTTACATATGCTTTGTGGTCCATATGTAACTACAAGAGTGTGCTGCATGTCTTCTGCTGTTGTGGGTTTAGTCCCAGGCCCCTGTGAGCCCGAGGACCTCATCGATGGGATCATTTTCGCTGCTAACTACCTGGGCTGCACGCAGGTGCTGTCCGATAAGAATCCGTCCAAATCCATTCGCATGACACAGGCCCAGGAGGCTGTCAGCCATATCAAGGTAATCGTTTTTTTCAGAGAGGGACCCAAGTCAGCAAATAACGCACTTGAGATTAATAATAGTAAAGACCAGATAGGGTAAGACCTGTGTGTATACGCCGTTGCGCCACACGATGGTGCCGTTACACCTTTTAATTGCACACGATGAAACCTTTCAGTGTAAGGCTTTAAACTTCACTGTTTTGTATACAGAGAGGTACATAAAATGGTATTAGAGCAAATTATTAAACCCGTAATAGAAACATACATCAAATATCAAATGAAGGCCATTTTTATCATCCTTATTTTGTAAAATCCTTTAAACCAACACAGAGTCAAGATGAGGACTCTCAAATGGTCACTGAGGTGGACCTTTTTATCTCAACTAAAGCCGTCAAGGTGCTGAATGCTGACACGCAGGTTAGTAACTACTAAAAGCAAAAGAGAATGACGAATGACTATATTAATGAATATTTAATGTAGTCATTACACCCATTCCACCATTCATATAAAGACTTTGATATTGTACGTTTTATGTTCCTGTTACTCCTCACAGGAAACGATGATGGACAGTGCCTTGCGTACCATCTCCTACATTGCAGATATTGGTAGCATTGTGGTGCTGATGGCCCGCAGACGCATGTCCCAGGGAAACCTCCAGGACGACACAGAAGCCTCCATGTCCTCCGCCGAGGGAAAGAACCAGTACAGGATGATCTGCTATGTGTTTGAGTCAGAGGACGTAAGTGTTAACACCTTCACAGTATGAAAACAACAATAAAAAGGTGGAAAAAAACAAAACAAAAGATGTCATATAAGGTATCGCATCTGGTTTTCTGTTTCTATATATAGTTCATTTGACGATTACATGAATTTTCTCTCACCCCTCTCTAGTGCTGAGTAATAGTGTACCCTAAGCCCCTCCCCCTCCTTCCTTTAGGCTCAGCTCATTGCACAGTCCATTGGTCAGGCTTTCAGTGTGGCCTACAGGGAATTCCTCCGAGCCAATGGCATCAACCCCAAGGACCTGAGTCAGAAACAATACAGTGACATCATCAACTCTCAGGAGATGTACAACGATGACCTCATTCATTTCTCGAATTCGGACAACTGTAAAGAGGTATTAAAAAAAACGAAATGTATCTGGTACGCTGAAACACAAACAAATAACATTTACAGCATGGTCGATTCACTTTAACACACAGCCCCGGATGAACCATAATAGCCAAACAGAGACAATGATATATGTTCCCCCGAAGGGTAGTTGTGCTCAACGCGCTTTGACTGTCTCTGTAGCTGCATGTGGAGAAGCAGAAGGGGGAGATGCTTGGCGTGGTGATAGTGGAGTCCGGCTGGGGCTCCATCTTACCAACGGTCATCCTGGCCAACATGCTGAACAGCGGTCCGGCCGCCCGCTCCGGGAAGCTCAGCGTGGGCGACCAGATCATGTCCATAAATGACACCAGCCTGGTGGGGTTGCCGTTGGCTACCTGCCAGGGTATCATTAAGGTAGCATATCAACGAGCTCCCTTCACATTCGTCCCACGGGTTTCCCTATTTCGATTTTTCATTGACATCTACATTTCTTTTGATACATGATGTATATTTATATTTTGTAGACTAGAATTTGAAGGCAACTTTTTCGTATTAGACTTGTTATTTGGCGCCACATAGTTATCGAAACCAGAATCTATGGACATGAAGGTACACACGCAGGCAAGCACATACACACACACACACACACACACACACACAGGAAATGTATTATATTTTAAGAGAAACATTTGGTTGGAGTAGAGATGTGTTATTTCTTACTTTAGGGATTAAAGAATTTGGTAAAGGTGAAGCTGAGCATCGTAAGCTGCCCTCCTGTCACCACCGTGCTCATTAAGAGACCAGACCTCAAGTTCCAGCTGGGCTTCAGTGTTCAGAATGGCATTGTGAGTAAGACTTGTCAAACAAAGCATGTCACATCTAAAGTCCATCCATCCATCCATCCATTTCTATTTTCCACATAGTCCATAATTAGGGTCTCTTGGGTGATAAAGGTAAGCAGGGCAGCTAAGGACCTGGGGACGTCCTTAACAGATGCCCCAACCAACTCAGCTTGCCCCTCTCCACACGGAGGGACAGCAGGGGGTCCGTCACTGAGCTCCTCAACAAATGGAGTGCGAGCACGGCTAGGGCGGCTCTCCTGCGGAGGAAACTCATTTCAGCCACTTGTATCCAACACTGTGTCCGACACGGGCCTAAGCCTTCTCCAGGTCTACCCAGTCACCCCCTTCCAGGTTTCCCAGTCATTGGCAACGTGAGTGTTTTAGTCCTCCAATGAGATTATGGAGTCAGTAGGCGGAGCCTTTTCAGAGGCCCAACCCACATTGTCCAGGAAGGCTAAATACTCTTACTCCTGTTCGCATAGCATTTGATTGTGCATATGCACAAACAGTACGAGTTTAATGAAATAATATATAATATGTAAAAGTGTAACTATGCAGTCATAAACACAATTTGTTTTTTGTGATATTGGCTTAAAACAACTAAGCCAGTAATTGTGTGACTGCTCCTAATGCAATATATTGTTCTCAATTGCCTGTGTTGGGTAAATAGTTTGATAACAATTAAACTGACCTGCATAAATAAACAGTACGTGCAGGTCAAAAAGTCATGACACTTTTAATACATTCAATTACGTGCCATTTTCCACACGCATACAAACTGTTATCTGTTAGACTAATGTGAGTTTAGTGTGTATTAATAACCTAAACAAACTGATAAAAAAAGAATACAAACTAAAGCCGAAGCCAAAGTACTACTTCCTAGCAGGGCCTCCCTTCTCAAGCGGCTCTGAGACTAAAACTTGTTTTGGGATGATTCTGGGGTTGTATTGTGGTTGAGGGCAGTGGTTATGCTTTAATATACAAGAAAGACGGCCCACAGCGCCTTTAAATGTAGTTGCAAAAGTAATAACTTTCATGTGAATGTACATTTAAATGAAGGCATTCAGTGACGTTGAGGTATCCGACTGCATAGGAATCTGAAATACTCAATTAAAAAATAACCCTAGTTTGCCTTCAAAGTAACTTACGTGATTGACTGTTGTGTTTCAGATTTGCAGTCTTATGCGGGGCGGAATAGCTGAGCGCGGTGGGGTTCGGGTCGGCCACAGAATCATTGAAATAAATGGACAGAGTGTGGTAGCCATGGCACACGAGAAGATCGTTCAAACCCTGTCTGTCTCCGTGGGCGAGGTAAGCCAGCTCCGATCCATACTGCAGGTGCAATTAGCACTCTTCACAGTACTAGTTATTATTTGACTATTCGTGATTTTACAGACGCATTTCACTGAAGTGAATCACAGTGAATGGTCAAGGATGTCTACAGGTACACTGTGGACACTGGGGTGCGTTTACATCAAAGGATGATGAAAAACGTTGACAATATAAAATGTTCTATTCTCAATCATTCATGATATTGATACAGGACCAGACGATGGCCAACTTCTTTGAAAGCAATATGCAAACATCATCATCATTCCATCCCTCCCTCTCCCATGATTCAAAAGAAAGTTGCATAATGATGTATCTTTATTTCGAACTCTTTTGCCCTTATTTACCCAGTGTATTCACTTTTGGGGCCAATTCTTTGAAACATGTTTCTAAAAGCTTCTGATAGCCGGACCCTAACGCCTCATCCTGTATTGGTCAGTGATCGGTCAGAAGTTGTTGGACTGTGTAAGCCGGGGTATTGAGCCATGTCATTTTGTTATAACTGTGGCTGGGGGACTTTTCCATTCTAGATTACATTGTAGTCATCAGCAGCTTTCCTTTCCCCCCCCCCCCCCCCCCCCCCCTGCACAAATCTGCCTCCCTACTAGATCAATATGAAGACAATGCCTGCAGTGATGTTTAGACTGCTGACCGGACAAGAGACGCCCATCTACATATAGAGGAGCGAGACGTTAATTTTACTTCTTTCGCACAAGACCAGTGGGCCCCCCCCCCCCGGCATGCATATTATCCACTCCTGGAAAAACGCTCCGTTTGGTCAACTTGATCACCAAGCTATGAAAAAAACAACCACAACAACAACCATGGTCAAGATAAAGGCAACAAGGCCAAGCTGCTGTGTATGAAGAAAAAATAAAACGCCACGCTTAACTCACGTCGCTAACTGTGTCTGCTGCCTTACGTGGTCCGCTATGTGAAACCCACAGTGTAAATAACCCTTTTCCTTTATTTGATGTGTGCCGAAGCGGGCGAGAAGCAGACCCTGTGCCCTTGTTTCAGGGCGTAGGGGACAACAGCGCGAGACGCCTCCTTCTGACAAGAGAGGAGCGGATCCGTTTACAGTGTTAGCCCTAGCGCTGTGAAAGGGGGAGGGAGGGAGGGGCGGGGGGGGGGGGGGGGGGGGGGGGGGGGGGAGTTGTGTCTGCATGAAGTGCCCCACTTTAGTTCTGCATGGCTAGCGAGTTGGATGAGATAGACAGGGAGGTTGAAAAAAGAAAAGAAGAAAAAAAATCTATCATTTTATTTAGGGCTGTCGCAAGCACTTGAAAGAACATCCAGTTCTCACTTACATTTTTGTTGTTTTTCTTTCTTGAATTGCATTGTCATAAGGAGTCATTGTGTGAATAAGCTGTCTATAGTGTTGAGTGTGAGTATTTGGTATGGGAGAGAGGTAAATAATAGGGCCATGATTATTTTCTTATGAAGTGACGAAATAGTACATTTATTTTTTATTTCATCGTTTTTTTTAATAATATTACGAGGTGTAAAGTGTAATTCTACTGTATATAGTTTGATTTACAATAGGTACTGCGTGGAAAGGCTTTGTGTATTCCTAGATGCATGTTACTTCTACTTCTACTTTAACTTAAACCTACAAGAAGAATTGGCACCGGTATTCATTTTTGAACTGTCTCAATGTTTTCTGTATCATGTTTCAGAGGAACATACTATGTTGTAAAAACGCTCTTTAAGTATTGAAACAATGGTGAAATGGTGTTCCTGAAGGCCAAAGAAACCACTATACTTGGAAAAACATATTGTTCAGCATATTTACCATAGCGTACCAGAATGTATCAAACTATATGTAACTATATGAATGTATTAGACAATTAAAAAACTAATGTCACAGCGTAACAGTTGCTCGATTTATTTTTGTGAAAACGAAATGCGTAGAATTGTCAAGTCATATGATGCTTGCCTTTGCGTATGACTCTTTGATTAGCAAGCAGAATAGTTTGAACCCTCATTAAAACTTTAGTTTAGAGTACAAGTATGCCAAGTAGAGAGAAATTAGTACAGACCCAAGAGCATGGAAAACTGCTCGGAAGCAAAGCTCAAATGCAGGGACATATTTGCATAAACCTTTTGCAAAAATCCCTAAATATACAGCATGGGGTCAAATCAGTTCATAATAAGATGGGAGATTTGGAGTGCTTTTACATTTTTACTGTAAGTTTTCAACAAGGCCTGGCTTGACATTACAAAATATCACAATGGAGGTTTGGTATATCTTCATAATTTATTTACAGATGGTATCCATAAAATAGATAACATATTGCATTGGTGTGTATGCATTATAACATTTGTATGTACAAAACAATGGCAGACAACACAGAACAATGACTGGCACTTACAGTGTTAAACATACATTTACTTAAGAAACGAAACATTCTTAAGACATTCATCCAAATATTTTCAAGTATTCGCTTGCAAAGTTGACTGATGGCCAATGGGACAGCCTCATACATCAGTCTGAAACAGAAAAACAAAGACTTGATTAGGAAATTCACATATATCACGTATACATGCATATATACATGTACATTGCAGTAATATCACTGTGGCTATGCGCAGAGAGGTGAAATATACAAGTAGTTTGAACCATGTTCCTTATAAGCCAATTCTCAGAAGTTGTTTTTGTTGTTAGCCACTTACTATAGTGATTACTGATGTCAGAGGTGATGTGGTCCCTTCCTCCAGGAACACAGAGTTTAGGTAACCCTTCCCCGAGTCCTCCTCTTCCTCACTGTCCACAGCTACACTGAAGGCTTGCTTCATCTTCTCTGGTATCAAAAAGTCAAACATCACCACCGCCATGCCGATGATCACACATAGCACACCTGAAGAGCATTCAACGGTTCATTACCACAAACAACAACAACAACAAAATAACTTTCCCTCTATGCAAAGGTGAAAGTTCAGTGTAAAATAACCTGATCAGTTTGTTGTCTGGGGTGGACTGCTGTTGTTATTTACCTGTGGCTAACGCCAACCAGAAAGAATGGCTGTACTCTGTGACGAAGGAGCCGGTTCCTATGCAAAAGGCGCATTGTGGCAAATTCATAATGGTGGAGAAGGAGGCCATGGAGAAGAAGATGAAGGCGGCCGTGGCCATCATCAGGTAGCCGGCGTACAGGATGACTGGCATGGCGAGGAGGATGTTGGCCAGCAGCCAGCAACAAAACGCCGTCCTGGGGAGAGAGAGAAAAACACATCAAAATCTGGATCCAAGAGAAGATATTCTACATTTTCTGTTCTACAAAATGTTTGTTGATGGTTTTTTTTACCAGAGAGTGGCGGAGGCATATCGTCCAGAGTATCTGTACTGAAGATGAGCCCACAGGGGCTGTTGAGTGTGAACTTCTCAGCGATGTACAGGATGGGGTTGGGCAGGCCTCTCTCCAGCGCATCCCTGTACTCCTCCTCGATGGAGTCCTCCCAGCTGAACATCTCGTTGTAGTCGATGGTTTCGTTTAATTGCATCACAGGGTTTCCTGTTCGGGAAACCATTAACCATTGATTAATATCATAGGTTGTATAAAAAATAGCATTGGTATTAAAAAAAGGAAAAAACAAACAGGGCAACAGCATTTGTTTGATGGCTGATAAGATTAGTCAACTGAAAGTAAGACACTGTGCACCTTAATGCAGTGTTCGGCCTGCCTGAACAAAAGCCTCTTAGTCACACAACGCATAGGTGTATGGTGCAAAAAGTTGAAATCCCTCAAAACCAAAGAGCTTAGAGTGGTCACGCCGGGGAAAATGACTCACCTCGGAGTGTAACATTAATGCCATAAAGTCCGACATGCAGACCAATTTCAGCATCGACAACTGCATTGCTGAACGACTTATAGGTTGCATTAGCTGTCGTCCTGCCCTCGGCCCAGTTACTGGTGAAGTTCAGTGCTGAAAGAAAGAAAAAGATAACCAAGAACCGTCAGGTGGATGCTCGTGACACTGATTTGACACAAGAGATACACACGACAGTCCAGGGAGGAGAATGTCCAAACTCACCCACTATCACAGCGCCGATGAACAAGCTGAGGATGACACGAAACATCCACAGGAACCGCTGCAGGAGAGGAACAGATGACGTGTTTCATTACTAACAACACAACAGGAACTGGAGCCCCAAGCGTCGGGCAGTGCTTCACCTCGTACCGGTCTACCACGAGCGCTAGAACCACACTGGATATAAAAAAAAGTCAAAATGTGTCTGCAATTATATTTTAATGGTGGGCAAACTCCGGTGTCACTTACCGCCTTGCCGCGGATACCTGGCAGGATGATGAGGAGACTGCACGCCAGCACCAGGAACACCAGGATAATGGTGAGCAGGGGGCCGCTGAAGATGAAGGAGGTCCTTTGTAGCGGGTAGAATGGGTAAATGTCATCGTAGAAAGTCATCTTCCCGGCAGGTTCTTAAGGCGAAGCGCAACTGAAAGACGGTGATAACAGTGAGGACAGTGTTAGTGGTGGGGCTCTCAGTTACACCTCCAGGCAAAGAGAGAGAGAGACCACGGCATCTTGTTTCTTTGCAGGGATGGTGATATACTTTCTTACCAATTTAAAAGTAGAAATAACATAACTGTGACATGATGCTACAGGACATACTGGTCATGATGACCTGTACCTGATTTAGAAAGAACAGACCAACTTTGCACTCTTATAACTTTTCTTGTAGTAGCTTGTGATATGTTAACATATAAAAGATCTCAACAAATGTTATGTTCAAGGGGATGTAATGTATTATATTGTGTTCTTATAATAACGTTTTTTGTATACTCACTGCAAAATATGCACACAAATGCTTGTACAAACATGAATGCACGCATGCATGCCCGCATGCATGCCCATCCACCCACCCACCCACACACTCACACACACACACACACACACACACACACACACACACACACACACACACACACACACACACACACACACACACACACACACACACACACACACACAAACACAAACACATACTCACACACCATCTGAAATAATAATTCCCATTAATGTAAAAATCTGAAACCAATACTAATTGCAAAAACAACAAATAATCACAAAAGTCCCCTCATCATTTCAACAAAAAAAGGAAACAAAAATGTTTAAAAAGGACAACAGAAGCCTGCTCACCTGAGAGTGGAGAGATGTGTGGATCAGAGCGAGAGCCAGAGGTAATGGTGCAGGGACATATGGGTACACTTCTTATATACTGTCACTTGGGAGGAGGATGCACTGATCGGAATCCTTTGAGAAGGAGGTACGAGCCATAGATTATGGCCATTCCTTTATGGGCAACAGGCCACCTGAAGTATGCGATAAACGGCTTGTTTGTGCAGCGTTGCCCCACTCGCTTGCTGCTGCTACTGCAGCTCACTGTAACTTCCGTGCGCACCAATATACTTCGCATCCTCTCCTTTGGATAAGACTGTAAGTTTCCTACTTTTTTTTTTAAATCTTATTGATATGATAAACCTATTTTCATTTAAAAAGGGCAGTTTCATGTAGATTGTATTGCCCGGATGTTTAATTAACAAACTAAACTAAAAACCATGAAACCATTCAATTCAACACGCTTACCTTTGTTAAACAAAACGGCGTCTAATTAACACATTGTTTTCATGACACTAAATTGCTAAATCAAATGATTACAGCCATAGCCAGCCACCCGCAGTAACAGGTACATTTTCAGACAGTTCTTAACAGCTCTTGACTGCAACTGGACAGCGCTGAAGTGCATCGCTCGCATCAATGGATCTGCGTAAAAGCGCTTGGAGTTTCTCTGTCATGGTCGTTTTGTTAGGCCTACTTGTGATTCAAAGTAAGTGGTCCAATGTCATTTGCACATGTTTTTAACTTAGTAGTGGTTCCCACGGGTCTAACGTGTGTTTGTTAATATATACATTCTATTTGTTAATTATTTCGTCAGTTTGCCAGTCTAAGAACGATTGGGAAGTCCCAAGATGTGACGGCTGGTACAACAATTTAGGACATCCTAATCGCGGAGCAGTCGGTGAGTGACAGAGAGCTGTGTGTAAATGGTTCTGCAAGCCCTACTGTCTGTAGTTCTACTCTCTGATATTTCTGCTTCTAGGTTCACATCTCATGAGACTTATGCCCGCGCGTTACTCGGACGGCGTTTCTCATCCCATCCCATCCCACCCAAACCCTCGAAGACTTAGTCGCTCTCTTACAAGTGGACCATCTGGTCTGCCCTCAGCACACAACCAAACTGTGCTTTCTGTGTTTTTTGGTAAATGTTTTGCCTCACCAGTATATAAATTCTTACTACACAATGATCATTATGCACTTGCACCATTCATCTAATTTACACAAACATTCATCAACATACCAACATTTAATTTTATTACGTTGAATTTATTTACTGATTTGCTTATTTCAACTTTCCAGGTTACCACTTGACGTTCGAGATTTTTGATTCAAGAATGCCTGGATGCCCCCCTGAGTTTATGAATATTGACATTCCCATGGGAGACCCCGTGTTTGACCCCTCCAGCACTGGAGACGTCCAGCTTCCCTTCCACAGAGGTCCGTGGGACAAGGATTCTAGCCAGAGTCCAAATAATCCCCGTGTACAGGTATTTTGACCAGTCACAACCACAAAAATGTGTTACACAAAAGGAACACATGCATGCAGTGCATCCCTGTCTTCTATTGAAATATGAAAAGAATATGAATCATTTGCCACTGTGGCATACAGTAGTAGGCCTATGTGAAACAGGGTTATCACTTTAGTTCTCTTCAAACTCCTAGACAAAGACATGACTAAATATGAATATATAAAAAAACGGATTATATGTTGAGAGATATGTTGTTATATTGCATTCCGTTGGTCAGAAGTGGTAACATTAATAATTAAATAACGTAAAATAACGTTGGCCTGTGACCAGATGAAACCGTGATCTGTCGTACAACACATGAAGCAAACAACTACATGGCTTGTAAGTGTGATCGATCAACATTGTCTGAGGGGGTGAACGAAGGGAGTCATGACAACCGGTATTAGAGAGGAGGGACAGGCGAGAGTGATCAGTACAGCTGTTGTGATTACACACCTGTTTCTAAGTATTCAATTGTGGTCTACACAAAAATAATCCAATACATTATATTTAATGGGGAGATGCTTTTTAACATGAACATGTGAGAAGTAGGCAATGTCCACATGTAATGTAGCTGGTTAACTTAACAGCTACATGTTCTAGACATTGTCATAATAACAAAAGCTATTCAAAACCTTTTTACCTACATTCAATCTTGACAAATCCAGGCGACACAAGAAAGAGAGAGTCTTGGAGGGAAATGGACAGGTTCATGTCCAAATCCCCCAACTCATAAACCCATTTATCTTTACAAAAGTGATTGTTGTTAATTTGCAACTGTGGTTTTTTTTGTTGTGTTAACATCTCAGCCCATTAAAGTGTATACAACCCGAAAACGGTCAGCAGAAAATAATTCACATATAGCACCATTTTGTGTCCAATGGGAACTGACTTTATTCTCAAATTAGACCCAAGCCTAGACTTAGACAGAACCAGACGGATGGCAACCTTGATGTGACTTTTTTTTATTGTTATTTGTCTGATGGATACTGTGCAGGTGAACCTGGTGACAGCTTGGATCGATGGCAGCTCCATTTACGGCCCCTCCTCTTCCTGGTCCGACACCCTGAGGAGCTTCTCTGGGGGGCTCCTGGCCTCAGGCCCCCAGTGGAACATGCCCAAGCAGGATGGGGGTCGCTCGGGTATGTGGAGCGCCCCGGACCCCTCCACGGGCCAACATGGATCCACGGGTCTCTACGGTAACACATTTCATCAGTTCATTTTAATATTTTAATACCACGAGCCTCTACTTTTCTGTTGCAGCATCGTAAACAAATGAAAAAAAATAATGTTTTTTTTGTGGTGCACGGTAAGTCTGATGGATGGTTTGGTTTAAGCATCTTTGTCATTGAGTTGATGTTAAAACGCCTATGACAATAAAGACAATGGATATCACCTGGGTTACGCTCTCCCATCACGGCGGCAAGCCTACAATGATATGTGTCTGTACGTTTCTGACGTGTGCTATGACTCTCTATTGTGTAAACGGATTGTTAGGCTCACCACAGCAAATCCTCGACGCTCCGACGAAAAGGCACGCAGGGTGGCCGTGCCGAAACCCGTGTTTTGTTGCTACCGTGTCGTGTGCGTGCGTCTTGTTATTATCCTGTGCCTGGGCGGTGGTGGTGCAGTGGATTGTCCTCCTGTTGTAACCGTTCAGCTGTCAGGCCCCTTTGAAAACAAACAGCCATCATTATCATTCAATTAGTGGTCGGAGCAGGCCTCGCCCATACCCGTGGAAGCACAGTACCAAAACAATGAAATGTACAGTATCTTCAACATTACATCAACGTTCCATCATTACCTCCTATTGTCGACATTGACACGCGGACATGTCTCTGTAAATGTTATAGCCATGTAATATTATTTGTGTGTTTGTTGCTACCATGCTACCGTGCCACATTAGCATGTAGATTGAACTGGAAAATATCCCCCCTCCTCCTCCTCCTCCTCCTCCTCCTCCTCCTCCTCCTCCTCCTCCTCCTCCTGCGTCCAGAGTTGGGCAACGCCTGGGCCAATGAGAACGTGTTCACGGCCGCTGAGGGGATTATCTGGTTTCGTTACCACAATCACCTGGCCTCCCAGCTGCAGCAGGAACACCCTGGATGGTCAGATGAAAAGCTGTTCCAACATGCCAGGAAGACCGTGGTGGCCACATTCCAGGTACAGGGAAAAGTCCTGAGCGCTGAGGCAGCCCCATGGTTTAATGTGCACTGTTGAGGCATCGATGAGCGCATTGGCGATGGTGGTTGCTCCCCTGTGGATTGCTGTTTCGTTTAAGCGGCCCCGTGAACCACTAACACACGATGACGAATTCCAAATAATGGTGATGGTTTTGTTTTCATGTGCTTGATTGTTTATTTATAAAAAAAAAGTTCATTAGCTTTCCATACAATTTATTGATATATTTGACATGGACAGAAGAGATTAAAAACGTTTCTGTCAATGGGTCAGAGTAAGCCTGGAAGGCTAGTTTACATCACACACTCCCTGGGCAGGTCAATCATTAAAATACATTCTATTAAATCAAATGACATCCTAAGTACACCACTTAGGGACAGAAATGACCCGCATCACTAAGGGAAAGACGTACAATGGATAAAAGATGTAGAGAAGATATGGACTATTTACAACACACATAGAGATACTTGGAGATACTTCAGATCATCAGCTGTGTGTTTAATCTCCTTTGTGGCGCTTCTCAACAGAATATCGCCCTGTACGAGTGGCTACCCGTGTACCTCGGCAACAGGACTCTTCCGCCGTATCCAGGTGAGCAGAGGGAAAAAGGATTTTGTGGATACAAAGGGGGAGGAGGAGCAGGCGATAGACTGCTGACCACAAGCCTCTATTAGCTCAGCTACCTCTGGCGGTGTTGAACAAATTTGTGCCCTGTCAGCAGCCAGGCAGGCTCTCTCAAGCTTCTGCTGAGTAAGGCAGCAGGAGATGTAGGCTAAGTGGACCAGGGCCAGATTTCACATATTTCTCGATATCAGATTAAACTTGTATATATGCTTTTATGTCTGTATAAAGGTTATCAGAAGTTTGTTGACCCAGGGATTTCGCCTGAGTTTGAAGTGGCTGCCATTCGTCTAGGCATCACAGCGGTCCCACCTGGTGTATACATGAGGTACTGGTCGTTCAAAAAGTGAAGTCCTAAAAAAAAGGAAAAAACATTCTAAACAAACCCTTGAATTTGGTTACATTTCAGAAACAGAACCTGCCATTTTCGAAAGGTTGTCAACATAGATGGGAGTCGTTCCCCTGCACTGCGTCTGTGTAACAGCTTCTGGAAGCGTGAGGTACATTCTTCCATCCTGCCATTTTCTTTGGCCTATGCATAATAAGGTTCCCGGGGGGGAGGGGGGGGGGGGGGGGGGGGGGGGGCGAGGTATGCTATGTATGTATCAACCTGTAATATGTGCGCACTTGTTTTCAAAGCCTTCATAAAATTGGCTCCCCATACCATTGTTGACATGCGGTTAGGCTTCTGTCGTACACATTGCTTTTTTTCCGTCTTCACCATTTCAACCAGAGTGTCAATATCGAGACCGGCCAGGACGTGGATGACCTCCTCATGGGCATGGCCTCGCAGATTGCAGAGGAAATGGACAACGTTGTCGTGGAAGACCTGAGAGGTTGATTATCAAAACCCTTCTTATTCATGAATAGCACTTCATTATGACCTGCCGAGCAGAGCAACATTCACATTTCTAATCCGATCTCCGTCCTGCCAGACTACATGTATGGTCCCCTTAGGTTCTCCCGCTCGGACCTGGTGGCTCTGACCATCCAGAGGGGGCGGGATTTTGGCCTCCCCACCTACAGCGAGGTGAGGCGCGCCCTGGATCTGCCTCCCGTGAAGACGTTCCAAGAGATCAACCCAGAGCTGAACAGCAGCAACCCCCAGGTAGCCTACACGCTCCAACACTGATCCCTGTGTAACAGTGTAGCCCAGGTATGAACAGGTCTTGAAGGTATTTCTCTGCTATTATTATTCCTATTATTACTGTAGGACGTCATTGCCTGGGAAACGCTGCTACATTCACACTGTCTTCTGCAAAGATTTGTAGCTTAGCAGCTTCTTGTCCAACGCCTTGCGTTCACTTAGCAGTAGATGAGGATGTACTCTGTGCCGTTGCTGTTGTTGCAGCTGTTTCGGGATGTTGCGGAGCTGTACGGGGGAGACGTCTCAAAACTGGAACTCTTCCCTGGAGGCCTGCTGGAAGCTCTCCATGGCCCAGGGCCAGTGTTCTCCAGCGTCGTCCTGGATCAGTTTGAGCGCATCCGAAATGGAGACCGCTTCTGGTTTGAGAACAGGCAGAATGGGTAAAAAACATATTTTGGAACTACAGCCCATTGATAGCAAAAAAGCAAACAGAACCCTACATTTAACTTAAGACATCTTGTGTCCTCTGTCACCATGAAAGGGCAAGTGGCCAGCTAGCCTTTGTCTGTCTCCAGTTTGTTCACAGATAGTGAAATCCGGGACGATCCGCAACGTGACATATCAGGATGTCCTCGTTGCGGTCACCGGGGCAGAGGCCAGCGACGTGCAGGAACATGCGTTCCTATGGAAAGACGGTAAAAGAAACTTCGGTTGACTTCCATGTCACACTGCAATGATAAAGGTGGATCGTTGAAAACAACAGATGGAAAATGTTCTCTGTGCTCTTTTCTCCCCCGCCTAGGTGACCCGTGTCCTCAGCCAGCGCAAGTGATTGCATCAGTGCTTCACCCTTGCACCCAACTTACCACACTCAACTATTTTGATGGGAGCAAAGCTGGGTTCGGCATATTTGTTGTGTGCTTGTTCCTCTTCCCTCTAGGTCGGTAGTCCTTACATCTTAACATAACATATATCTATTGCATCAACATGAAGTATTGCCATTTTAAATACTACCTGTTTTGTTATCAATGTTCATTGGTGATTATTTCGACTCTATCCCTACAGTGAGCCTTCTTGTGGCTTTATTGGTGGCGTATATCCGTAAGTCCAGGTACAAAAAGTTTCAAAAGAGAAGGATGGCCGTGAAGAGAACAGAAGAGCCCGCTTCTGGAATCGCGGGTACGAAGTTACTTTAATGTCACCCCCTTCTTTATTTCTTTATTTCTTGCTTGCTTTATTTCTTCCTAGCTGTCTTTCTCTCGTTTTCCCTTTGATTCTCGATTACTTTCAGTCTCTATTTCTCTTACACTGTAAGTCCAAAGTGACAGATATATTTTTTGTATATCTATATGTATAAACATACATATATATGGACATACTGTGTATATGTCATTGATGTGTAGGTTAGCGGTTAGTTGTCTTAAGTCAGCTCAAGGTCACCTACAGATGGCCCGTGGATATTGGGGGTTTAAACCCTTAATCTTTCAGCTGGGACTCTAACACCCTGACCACAGCACAATCCTGTTCTTTCTTTCTCCAGTCCTGTTTTTCATGCAATGTCCTATTGCCTGATTAACCTTGGGCCACCCTTCATCCCCCCCCCCCCCCCCCCTCTATCTCTATCTCCCTGACCACTCACAGCCTATGAGTGGCTGGGCCCTAAGAAGCCCCTGCAGTCCGTTAGCGTGGAGGTCGAGGAAAAGAGGAGGGTACGGGTGTTTGACCATACCGGCTCTGTCGTCCGCTGCCTCAACCTGTGCAATCAGACCAACCTGAATATCCTTCTCTCTAATGACCATCATCAGAAAGTGCTCTTGCTCAAAGTACCCAAAGAATACGATCTGGTGAGTCATGCGCATTGAGATGGCATTGCTCTATACTTGATATAAAAAATCGGTGTTTACATTTTTACAAAGTGATGGTGCGTTACATTCCAGTGGCTTTAATCAGATTCAGATTCATAATGGGTCATTCTACATCCTCCCCCATCAGCCAATTATAAGCCTGTTTTATTCTCTCTCCTGCCACACAAGGTGTTGTTTTTTGAGACGAGAACAGGCGTGCAGAGTTGGTGAAGCAGCTGAGTCCCGAGGTGGAGGGAATGGGCCAGCAGATCGGAACGAGGCAGATGAGGGAGAAGGACCTCCTCAGCGGGGCGCTGACCAGAGAACAGCGGGCTCAGATTGTGGAAACTTTCATTCGACATGCGTTTTCTAAGGTAACAAACAGAGGTCCACCTGGTCTCATTGTTGTGATGCAGCAGCGGTACAAGTACAAGCTTTGGGTCTCGGTCACGGACTCAGCGTCAGCGTTTGTTTGAGGTCAGACCTCAAGCTGAAAGAACAGATTGGGAGGCCTTTAAGTTGACCTCAGCGGGTTTTGTGGAAAACCCCAGCTGACGTGTGTGATATTGCTAATGACAACATGGCGACATGCAACGTGAGCCCTGCCATCCCTCGGCTTGTTCAGGTGCTGGAGATAGAGAAGCGTGACGCGGGGGACATGGGCGGTGTGGCCCGCAAGAAGACCAGGCAGGTTCTGCAGTGTGAGCTGGCAGCCACCGAGTTTGCTGATGCGCTGGGCCTCAAGCCCGACTCCTTGTTCGTGGACTCCATGTTCACGCTGGCCGACAAAGACGGCAACGGCTATCTCTCCTTCCAAGAGTTTCTGGATGTCATCGTTATCTTCATGAAGGGTAAAATGGACTAAAATGAAACGACAAACATTGTCGTGAGACAACGTACAATGCCTCATTCGAGCGGATCTCACTGTGGGACTCGTGTTTGACTCATGTGTGTCTGTGTAGGATCCTCCGAGGAGAAGTCAAAGCTGATGTTCTCAATGCATGACATTGGTGGAAATGGTTTCTTATCCAAGGAGGACTTCACCAGGATGCTCAGGTGTTTGGGCTGTTGTTGTTGTTGTTGTTGTTGTTGTTGTTGTTGCTGTATGTGTGGTACCAACAGACTTTCCTGTGCAGTAACAATGCACTACCAGTTGTAAGATCTTTGTCTCTCTCTCTCTCTCTCTCTCTCTCTCTCTCTCTCTCTCTCTCTCTCTCTCTCTCTCTCTCTCTCTCTCTCTCTCTCTCTCTCTCTCTCTCTCTCTGTGTGTGTACACTGCAGTTCGTTCATTGAAATCTCCAACGGCGCTCTGTCTAAGAGCCAGGCGGACGAGGGGATACAGGCCATGCTGAAGACCGCTGGCTTCGAAGACAAGGAGCTAATCACCTGGGAGGACTTTCATTTCCTCCTGCGGGACCACGAGAAAGAGCTGCAGTTCTCCGAGCTCAATGTCAAAGGTCTGGAAGAAAACCCGTTCAACTTCAAGTTCTTTAAGGTGTCCCATTCTCAGTGTAAAGTATAAAGTGCAGTGAAATGACATTGGTCCTTTTCAGCGAGAGCAACGGAAAGTGTTGCTTCTTATTTCCCCATTTGAAACATGCTGTGTGTACTGTGTATGTTGTGTGTGGAGTAGGAATGGAGAAGCAGGGGAAGAAGCGCTTTAGTCGAGAACAACGCGTCTCCTTCATCTGCCCGGCCAACAGGTACAAGTGTACCTGTACCTGTACCTGTGTACTGTAAAGTCCAGTGCATGGACTGCACACACACTTATGTGTGTTATTTCTTAAGTTTTAAGCAAGTGGTGCAAAGAGTACACAAATTCAGTGTCTCGCATCCAAAATGAATAAGGTCATATCTGACAGTGATTACTAAAAATAGCAATTAGCAAAGGAATTACGACTGTCCCCCGGTACCAAGTCTGTCCCTCTGAAACGTCGTCCACATATTTTACACAGCACCAACGTGGCCGTTAGACAGGAGCTACGCAGGCGGCAGAGGAACAAGTATGTATTGTTTCAGTAATGGGTCCTGCAGCAGTCAATACCACCATTCATTGATTTGAATATATGCTTTCGATTGCTTAAGGGATATCATTGACTACACACCATGCCAAAGTGAAAGGTCGGTTAATGAGTCCATAACCAATTGTGTGGTCAGGTCAGGCCTCCAGTCCCCTAAGGTCTATGTGAAGGCGAGGCGCGATCAATACAAAAGAAACCCGGTCCAGCAGAAGATCCAGGAGTTTAAACGCTTTGTGGAGAACTACCGCCGCCACATCGTCTGTTTCCTGGTGGTCTACGGCATTGTAGCCGGTGTGATTATTGAAAGATCCTACCGTGAGTGGACCTCGTATTTTAGTCTCTCAATCTGTACGTTTGTTTCAACACCGTTTCTTTTCTTTTTAAATTGAATTCTGAAGTGCATTACAATACGTTTAGATGTATTCCATTTGGTGGAGGCCTTCATCCAAAGTCTCGCGATACCACGGGCGCATATTCATTCTTAGCGTGGGACCTTGGCCTCGCAGTGCTCGCTCACAGCCCCTGTTAACTTTGAGCTATCCTTGGTCCCCCCCCGTCCCCCCCCCCCCCCCCCCCACCCCCCCCCGTGGCGTTCAGACTACGCTTTGCAGGCCGACTCGACCGGCGTCCCGGAGACGTCGATGGCGGGGATCATCGTGTCACGTGGCTCGGCCGCCGCCATCTCCTTCCTGTTCCCCTACATGCTGCTGACCGTGTGCCGCAACATCATCACGCTGTTTCGCGAGACCTTCCTCAACCGCTACATCCCCTTCGACGCCGCCATCGACTTCCACCGTTTCATGGCCATGACGGCCATCTTAATGACAGGTAGTGGATCACCCCGCTGACACATGGACGCCTTTAATTGGAACACAGCAAGATGGACCGCTGGTGGTCTGACCTTGTGCTGCTCGTGTTGTCATAACCTAACCTTGTCTCCTCCTCCTCCTCCTCCTCCTCCTCCTCCTCAATCATAGTTATTCACAGCCTGGGTCACGTGGTCAACCTCTACATCTTCTCCATCAGTGACCTCAACATCCTCGCCTGTCTTTTCCCCAAGGTGCTGGTCAACAATGGGTAATTGGAAATAATACAGATATATATATATATATATATATATATATATATATATATATATATATATATATACATATACTTACATACATTCATGCAAATATATAATTAGCATTTAACAATTCAACCATTTCTTTTCTTTATTTCCAGATCTGAACTTCCACTAAAGTGGTCATGGTGGTTCTTTCAAACTGTGCCAGGTAATGCGTGAATAAAGATGAGTGATAGTGGCTCCACGGTAGTACTACAACCTCCAGCGGGCATGTCGTTGGTTGCAGTTCTGCATGAAGACTGTTTGGCTCCTTTGTTTCAGGCATGACTGGTGTCCTGCTGCTCTTTGTGCTGGCCTTCATGTATGTGTTTGCCTCCCATCTCTTCCGTCGCATCAGTTTCCGTGGATTCTGGATCACGCATTATCTCTACGTCGTGGTGTACATTCTTGTAAGTCAATATCACCCGGGCATGTCTGGAAACATTGAGCTGATTGCGCATGCTTTCCAAATATGATAAGATGAAAAGTACTTTCTTAATCGCAGATGGGAAATGATGAGGTCACAGCAGCAGAAATACAGAACAGGAATATGTACATCAAAGATTAAATAAATACAATTTGAAAATAGGAATATACAAAATGAAACCTATTTAGCCTACATTGAATGACTGTAGCAAAGGACGATGCTACACTCCACCTAGGTGACTTTTATTGGGCTCCTCCAGACGAGGACGCAGGGTGGTGGGGTTGGAAATCCGGTTTATTGTAAGTTTTGGATATAATGATACATGGCCTGACGATCCATGCTGCCATGTGTGTGTGTGTGGTGATGGCTGGTTTAACCTGATGCACACTGATCACTCACTGTGCAACAGGTGTGCAGCCTCACCCAGCCCAAGCGTCCAATCAGACTCGGCCAGGTGAGGCTGCTTGAACCAGCCATCATCCACACACACTCCCACAATCACATTAAGGGCTGGCCTTGTGGTTTTTGCACTCCCCCACCAGACGGTGGTGCACGGCAGCTTCGCCCTGCTCCAAGCACCCCGCTTCTACATCTACCTGATCCCCCCAGCGTTGATCTTCCTCCTGGACAAGCTGATCAGCCTGAGCAGGAAGAAGGTGGAGATCCCTGTCCTCAGGGCGGAGCTGCTGCCCTCAGGTGAGGCCTAGGAGGGCGTGTGCGCTCCTCTGTGCAACACCTGTGGGGAGGGGGGGGGCTTCCACCGTGAATCAGGAGGACGGAGGCTCGGTGCCCTGTCTCATAACATGATGACTTTCCTTTTAGAATTGCTCCAAAATCAGTTTTTATGTGTCTGGTTTGAGCATCCACTTACATTCCTACCTGCAGATGCAGCTCCTTACATAATTCAAATGACGGATGATTACATTTAAATTATGGATAATATAACCAAAATGAACAATTTGTAATAAAACATTTAGGTTTAAGTATGTGTACCAAGCTTTTATTAAAGACCCTTCCAAATTAGTTTGGAAGGTTTTATTTTAATTTTCAAAGACGTAAACGTACAATGCTACAAAACCTCATTCTCACCTCTCTCTGTGATGACGTCAACACCCTACAGGTGTCACCCACCTGGAGTTCAAGCGGCCCCAGGGCTTCGTGTACCGCTCGGGCCAATGGGTCCGCATCGCCTGCTTGATGCTGGGCACGGACGAGTACCACCCGTTCACCCTGACCTCGGCCCCCCACGAGGAGACCCTCAGCCTGCACATCCGCGCCGTGGGGCCCTGGACCAGCCACCTCAGGGAGCTCTACACGGAGGACAGCCTGGTGGAGCTGGGCGCCCACCCCAAGGTGCCCCCATGCATCACTGCGTTCCGCAGTCACTCAGCAGACGCTTGCTCTCCGAATGGTGTCCGGGCTCGAGCCCGAATGATGCAAAATACTGTTTTGGAAATAGACTCGAGTCCTATTTGAAGAGATAATACAGCTACTTTGCTTGGTGCTTGGTGCTTGGTGCTTGGTGCTTGGTGCTTGGTGCTTGGTGCTTGGTGCTTGGTGCTTGGTGCTTGGTGCTTGGTGCTTGGTGCTTGGTGCTTGGTGCTTCGTGCTTCGTGCTACGTGCTTCGTGCTTCGTGCTTCGTGCTTCGTGCTTCGTGCTACGTGCTTCGTGCTTCGTGCTACGTGCTACGTGCTACGTGCTTCGTGCTTCGTGTACCTTGGGCTAGACGATGACTTTGTTTCCTTTGGATCCTTTTGGATCGAGAACAATAATGAGCAGGTAGGAGTCAGGCATCTTACTCCAAAGTTGCCTATGAATATCGGGTTTCGAACCCCTGAACAGCACTCTTGGGCTCAAACACTCCTGACCAGAGCCCCTCCGCCTCCCGTTTGATATTTTGGTCTGGTTGCATGGTTTATTTCTTCAATATAATGAATTGTCGTTCATATAATTTTGTTTGGTTTCCATCCAGCTCTACCTGGACGGGCCCTTTGGCGAGGGCCACCAGGAGTGGATCGATTTCGAAGTGTCGGTCCTGGTGGGCGGCGGGATCGGAGTGACCCCGTTTGCCTCCATTCTCAAGGACCTGGTGGTCAAGTCCTCCAACAAGGCCAAGATCCAGTGTAAAAAGGTACATTTACACAGGTTTTCCACATGAAGAATTGATATCGAAGCACCCAAGATGTTTGAAATAGGTATATTTCTTTCTTTTTTTGTGTAGGTTTACTTTATCTGGGTGACGCGAACACAGCGGCAGTTTGAGTGGGTGTCCGACATCATCCGAGAGGTGGAGGAGATGGACACCCTGGAGCTGGTATCCGTCCACATTTACATCACCCAGTTGGCCGAGAAGTTTGACCTGCGCACAACCATGCTGGTAGGAAAGCCTAACTGATCGCTTACTATCGTTTTTCATTGCATTGCAATGTATACAAATTAAAAAGGTTCTGTACAGAGGCACAATAAAACAGATATACTGCTCTTACTACAATACTACAAAACGTGTGCTCCACCACGGAATTTGCGCGGCGTATTAAGACAAATCAAGTGGTCATTTCTCTTATGATAATGTTTCACATCAAACTAAGATGGGATGGCTGACATTACAGCGGAAAGTGTAACATCGGAAAGTACAGAAGTATTCCGATATTGACATCACCCACAGCCAACTGAGCTCTGCATCATCTCAGACTACTTGGCATGTACGCAATCCTCCATCGCAGATTGGCCCACTGAATCCAGATAGGAATGTTTAAACAATAGGATTGTGTTAATATCAACATTGTGAAATTGATTAGGCAACTCAATTAGCCAATGTATTGTTATCATTCAGGCGGTGCCAGATTAAGCAGCAGCTGCTGAAAATCAAAAGGACAGTGTTTTGGTAACAGGCCATGGTACAGCTGAGCCTCTGTCAACAAAGCTATTAAAACGTGTGTGTGTGTGTGTGTGTGTGTGTGTGTGTGCGCGTGCGCGCGCGCGTGCAGTATGTGTGCGAGCGCCACTTCCAGAAGGTGTGGAACAGGAGTCTGTTCACCGGCCTGCGCTCCATCACCCACTTCGGCCGCCCGCCCTTTGTGGCATTCTTCAGCTCCCTGCAGGAGGTCCACCCGGAGGTCAGTCGGTCACGCCACCCCTCCCCATGCATCCCCTGGATCTGCTGGAGACACACTTTAAACCCCTTTCACACATAGTTCCCGGTAAATTACTTCGGATAACAGTTCAGGCGCACCGCTAGTGATTTTCACTATTCACCCGTGCAGCTAAGTTCAGGAACATTTCCGTCTTGCGCCATTTCACACATGCCAGGAATGCCAGAATAGATGGGCCAAGAGACAGTCCAGCAGATGGTGGTAATGCAACACTTGTGGATGCCAGCCGCCATAAAACTCAATAGAAGAAGAAGAAGATGATGAGGCAAGGCCCCCACCCTCTGCGCGGACTGAGAGGTTCTCCCTTATTTCGGAATCTGTCCAGTTTCCAGCCATTCTTGGAAAAAAAGGAGCTTGTTTGCATACAAAATAAGCTGTGTTGATTTTGTTGTCGAATCACCTTAAAAGCACTGGTGGCGTTAAGATAAACAGTTGCGGATTCCGACACATCATCAGCGGAGTCTGATGACGTGTCGGTTCGCTTGGACCACGTGAAAACGTCCTGGCGTAACCGTTCACGTGCCTCTCCCGGCAATGTTACTGCTTTCATTCACAACACCGTCAACACAACACTGTTAAACAAGCCCTGATTGGCGCCTTTTTTTTTTGGTCGGCTGGTTGAAATTATTTTACACACACTGCACTATTTATACACAGAAATGTTGCCCACCTGCTCGTTTAATCATCGGGTAGGGGTTAGGCCTCTTGTAGCGATGGTGGATCAAACCCTATCTTTCTACCACCTCAGCCACTGTACTAGCTGTGATGTGTTTTTTTTCTTCGTTTATTTGGCTGTTTCTTTTATTTATTTATATTTATATTTTTCATTTCTAAGGTTCATAAAATGGGCGTGTTTAGCTGCGGACCCCCGGGACTGACCAAGAACGTAGAGAAGGCGTGTCAGCACATGAACAAGAAGGACCAAGCCCACTTTATCCATCACTATGAGAATTTCTAACCATACCGCCTGGCTCCATTCACCAGAGAGTCTTAGATAGAAAAGATGAAGTCCAGTTTAGAATTAAAAACAAATGCACTTTTTCCCCTTCGGAAGTCAAACTGTTGTTCAATTATTGTTAATAAGAAGTTTTGTGTTGCAAGTTGAAATTCCCATTGTTTCCCGAAGCAAAATAAACTAAATTGATGTCTCCATCTCAGTGACACATATTGGCAACGGCGTTATCCACGGTTGATCTGTAATGTAGCCTACACTTTTAATACAAATATTTGTTTGGACTTTTAACATAGTTGTGTACTGTTAAACCACTGTAATATGGGCAACTAAATAAATTGCTATTTTACATGAATTGAAATGAGTTGGTTGTGTTTTGTGTAGTATCTGAGCGCAGCGTCTAAGATAACTCTTGCTCATATCCAAGCTACAAGGAGTTAAATAAATGACATCTTATGTAATAATTAAGTTAGATACTATTATTTATATACATGTATATATATATATATACATATATATTCAGACAAAATATTTACTGTATAAATGCGTGCTGGTTTTGGTGTCTGACCGAATTGGCATTCAAACCAGACCAAATATTTTCATTTGTTATTCATCATTCAATAATAAATTAATAAATTACAAAAATTAATAAAGTAAATAGATAAAAGATGACTATTTGGCATGGATTTCCTTTATTAGATTTTATTCATACTCTTATCTGCACTTCCTTCACATGTCTAATATTTGCCCAACATGTTATTAGTTCCCTAGTCCCATTATAGTAATAAGGAAGTCCCAGGCTCACTTCTCCATCGAGTCAAGCATTTTCCCAGCAGTCATTTTGATAAGTTATTGCAGGGAAAAACACAGGTGTAATTAATCAGATTTATTATGGCCCTGTTCAATTTAGGGCGGCCCAGGCCCTGATATTGCTCATGCTGGCTCACTGGATAATTAATTTACAGCAACCAAGTCTGACTAGTTTCAAATACATATGTTTATATAGAGCCCAGACCCCAGTGGTAAGAGACAGAAAGATCCCTCCTCCCAGGGACGGCTAGCAATAGATGTCGAATGGGCAGACATATAATGGGAGTCAAACATTTTTAGTGAACGTATTTGAAATTTTAAGACCAAATAACATAATAAAGGGGGAAAAAATTAAGTTGTGTAAGATTATGAGTTCAAGACTATATGCTAGTCTATTGATCTGAGAAAAAAGACGGTCAAAACAATTAAATGAAGCAATAGACCCTTTTCACAGAGGCCAAAGGACAAACACAGGTGTCGCTCACAACACTAATATTGGGTCTGCTCCTTTTATGTACTAGTAGTAGACTTATCCTCACTAGTTTAGTCTACTGGTACATACTTGTAGCAGACCCATAATTAGTGTTTTCACCTCCTTCCAGGGTCTATTGCCATGTGGTGCTACTCTATTCATTATGATAACTTCTAACTTAATCGCCTTGCTGCATAATGCTGCATAGATAAGTAGATGAAAATATGACTGACGGCAACAAACCAGACCAGAGAATCATTCATTTGTGTTAATTCATTTGATTGTGTTAATTTGGCCCTTCTGAATTTCAAAGTAAGGCACATGTCAACAGATAAACAGCTCAGAGAAAGAAGAAAGACTCACATTTGTAATACTTGCACAACATTCATTTTACAAGCTGCCTTTTCCCATTGTAGTTGTTCAAATAATGCAATCCATTGGTCTGCTAAGACTCTAGACACACCAAAACTATTTACAATTGACTAAGACTCAACAAAACAGGCATTCTTTGCCAGGCAATTGTTTCCGCAGCTCCTACCAGAAGGAAATCCATTTAGCTTTGAAACCCTAGCTTTTTGTTATGTGGAAATTCGTCTCATTATCTTCAAGAGATTGTGCTCATTGTAATGTTATCAATTCTACATGCCCAATCAGTTTTCCATTTATCAAGTTTCATTGAAATTAAATCTAGTCTAGCCAAATTTTCCTTGTATAGTTGTCCAGGCTGTCTGCTTATCCCAATGAAAAAACAGTATTGATACCCATTGCCATGTTTCGGTAACCCTTGCATCCTTGCACAGTAGTGTGGTAAGGTATTACCAAAGTATTACCGACCACATTACCTATCGCTTGTATTTGTCAAGGGCTGTCTTCTGCCACGCAGGCCAAGATACTAAGCCAAACATTTGCTAACACGACTATGAGTGATCATACAAGAAGTTTGACCCTTATACATCCATTATGAAATTATGAAAATTGTTTTTGAAGTAAGCTATTGATTAAGCAGAATGTAACTATCCTGGGGACGAAAGAAATGTGTCTTTCTGTAGACTTGTGAAATGTGGCAACTATTTACCTGGTTGATATTAAGACTAATTTAACACATTGGACAGATTGATAGTTGATGACGCAGTGTCAAGGCAGTGTAAGGCAGTCTCTTTTAAAACCCGGTGTAACTAAAGTAAGTTATTTAATTAAGTTAAAACTTGTAGCATGAGATCAAAGGATATGAAGCTGTAGGCTACATTCAAGGAATTGCATACAAAATAACAACAAGACCATTTTACATAAACAGCTTTGTGGTGAGCTATTATGTTGATCAGTTAAAAGAGAATTGTGTGAATTGTATCCAAATGTCAGACATAGAATAATATAATTGTGTGTGCGTGTTTGTGTGTGTGTGTGTCTACACACTTGTAATTCTTCAGCTTGCTATTTATTGATATCAAACTGCACCCTCTTCTGGTAAAAAGCCAAAATGCATCAATGCAACATTTAGGAATAATAAAAAAGATGAAGTCATGTACAGTAATACATTACCGTTGTTATTTCATTATTACTTTGTTCAGTAAACTGTATGTTGCTGATGACTCAATGCCTTTGTTTTTCTCATTTTGTTCCGTCTCCTCAAACAATCTGCTGATTGTGACTATATATTTCAGCCATTTTAATTTGTGCAATCGCTTCTTGTTTAAAGCATTAGCAGTGATATGCTACATGCCTTGCTCAAGGATGAGCATTAGTAAGGAGAGGGAGGATAATATCTGTCCTGTCAGCTTTACCTAGATTTTGTGACCTCTGAGTATTCTGGTTAGAGGTCACACCGCTATTATTTTAGTGATTAACTGTGCCACCGCCATTCTTTGTATGATTGTGGTACGTCTGAAGTGGCTATGTGATCAAGCGTTTCAAGTGATTTACTTTCCTCCAAATCAAATAAATCTGAACCAAGTCACAATACCCACATGCATTTTTGTATGTTGGGTTTACCCTATTATGCTCAAATATGATTATCTTCGGAGGAGCGCAATGTGGATTTCATGAAATAGACATATGTCTGTGAATTCATTAAGCGGCGTGTATTAGCCAACCTGGCAGACCCGAGCTAATCTTCTTAGTGTCTGTAAGTAGCCAGTCAGGATTTCGACCACTGTCCAGATTTGTCTGCTCCTGTCCCAGATACGCCACAACACCCAGAAGGGCGTCTGCGGAAACACTCGCTACTCACTAGGTTCCCTGGCCTGAAATATGCACATCCCTCCTTTCGGGGACCAAGTGGCCGTAGCTGTGGAGGAAGCGTTGGTGGGTCTCCTGGACAGGAAGATGTTCGGCAGCGGCTCCAAGAGGTGGTTTGTGAAGAGGCGGAAGGCGCAGCTGCAGCGACAGTACAGGTCTGGCAGGAGACCGTGCAACAGGAAGAGGAAACGCTGGGCTGCCAGGATCCTGAAACAGCACCGAGAACGGATCCTCAAGGAGCTGGACGTGAGCAGCGTGCTCCCCTACCTGGTGTACAACAAGGTGTTCTCGTTGGCCGAGTACAAGGAGATACTGGGTCAGGCGTCCAGCAAGCAGAGGGCCGAGGTTTTTCTGGAGCACCTGTCCTCCAAGGGACCTGCCGCGTTCTATTCCTTCTGCTCTGTGCTGGAGGACGTACGCCCACAACTCCTCACCTGCTTCCTGTTGGACGGTGAAGGTGCGTTGCGGACATGACACACAGACATGCGTTCAATCATGGTATCTGTGTCGTGTGAGGGAGGTGAGGGAGTCAAGAGTAGAACCTCTTGAAAGTAAATTAGTTTGCTGAACGACGGTGCTGCCTCATCCTAGCCAGTAGAAATATCATCTTGAATCTGCACCAATCAGGGGATTTGCTCAACTGCTAGCACTGCTAACTAGCTTATGACAACATATGGCCTTATGGCTATGTCTGCTGCTGTCTGTTTTCTACACTGCCTGGTTCATAACCTAACATCATGAACATTTAAACACATAGTACAAGAAACCTGTGACCTCTTTTACATGCAGTAGGATCACCCTACTAAGAACCACCTACAATTACACTATATAACTAGCTAGAACTGTGAATAAACAATATTTGTTGTTTTATGCAGTTGATGGATTATTTTGTATCTCCAGATGGTGACCTGAGGCAAGGAAGGAAGGGGGGTCTGCTTGACCCCATTAACAAATCAAGAGACCCCCACTCTGGAGGGAAGTCTCTGAGGACTCCTCCCATGTACACAGACCCTCTGTTTGACTCCAGGTAAGAGGAATATGTTTAAGTAATTCCCTGTGTTGTTCAGTGCTTTTAATAGAAGACTACTCTTTCCAAATAAAAACCCCCAATTGGTTAAATAGATTATATTGGCCGTTCACTTCAAAATAATTAATCCAATCCAATTCAATGGGTTGCATTGGTTTAGTGTTGTTTTTGTGCTAAACGTGAACTTATGCCTATGCCTGCCCTAGAAATACAGGACAGCATCGAATTTGGAAACCAAATCTTCCCTTTTCGTTCCTATTTAGTTTTGACTGCCATCTGTGGATTTATTTGGTCAACAAATCCTTGTTGATATGTAAACACTATTATATCACTGCACACGGGTCAATAGGGATATGCGATATAGCATTTACAGTAAACATAAGCGAAACACGCTACCCTAGCGATTCTTCCCAAATGCTGTGTCTGCTGATGACGGCTGCGCAGAGACCTGACCAGCCAGCTATCGGTCGACCGGAGCAGATCCTCCAGAGGTCCTTCGAGGTTGCTCCTGTCACTGCGTCGGACCCTGACGATCTGGGACGTCCCGTCAGTGACAGTTTCTCCCTCTAGATGTTTGGGTCCCTTGGGGCCATTCCCCTTCGACTGGAATAAAATACAAAGAGAGAGAGAGAGAGAGGGGGGGGGAGGGGGGGAGTGATACACGGAGAGAAGGACAGAGGGATAAAGAGAGAGAGTGATACAGAGAGAGAGAAAGAGAGGGAGAGGGAGTGATACACAGAGAGAGGGACAGAGGGAGAAAGAGAGAGTGATACAGAGAGAGAGAGAGAGAGAGAGAGAGAGAGAGAGGGAGTGATACAGAGAGAGAGAGACAGAGAGAGAGAGTGATGCACAGAGAGATGAGAGGGAGAAGAGACACACACAGAGACAGAACTAAGACATGGCGTTAGAGATATATAGAAAGAGAAGAGAGCAATAGGGACAGAGAGAGACAGAGAGCGAGATAGAGAGAGAGATAGAGAGAGAAAGACACACACACATACAGAGACATAGAGCAAGAACGAGAGAGCACCAGGGCAGGGTGGCGCAAGAGGAGGCCATCACAGGGATGTGGAGGCTGAAGGGAAGGGACAGACTTGCTCGTTGCTCCCTAGACCATTAAAGAGCCCTCTTTTATGGCTGACAGCCGAGTCAGCGTGGCGACAACTACCCCAGCGGTCTGGCCTTGTAGAGAGCTTTGACACACAAAGACAGGTTGACAGAAACACAGGAACGCACACACACACACACACACACACACACACACACATATAGCCCAGGACCATGGTAGCTTCACACAATGGTTATGCTCAGCAAGCCTACGCAAGAGATGCAGTGCGCTAGCCAGGCGATGTAAGTTCATGCTCATTTGTTTTTTTGATGCGTTCAATACTTAAACCTGAGGTATAAGAATATATTCCATTCTTTGATTTATCCTAGTCCTAGCAGTCTCATATTACCTTTCCATTGTCCTAATTTATAAGTTGCATTGTATGTGATTTTGAATGTGCCGTCCCTCAAATGTCTTTGATGGTGTGTTATTTGCTTATAAACATATATCCCCAGCATATCTGGGGATATGGTCCAGGGATCATCAAGGTGATTGTGTTGCTGGTGTTATTATTTATGATTCGGTCCAAAAAGAAGTAGGTCAGCTAGTGCTTCAAGACCCAGATGCAATCTATGCTGTGGCACTCAATGGGTTTGTGTGGCCAGGAAAATATATATAGATAAAAAATGTAATGGACTAGACTGAGGACTTGGAGTGTTAGTCCTTGCTTCTCCTCGCGTAGCGCTTTGCTTTCCCCATCCCACTCTGTGGAGAAGATGAATCGTTGGCGACGTTGTCTCGGTTGACGCGTGGTGTTTATCAGAGTAGCTTGTGGTGTGTACGCCTCTGGTCAGCATCCTGCTGACGGACAGCGAACACGCAGCATTTAATCACATCTCAGGGCTTCTGTCTTAAAGGTCACGGAGGACCCATCTCTGCCTTGAGCCGCAAGGAAATGAGGTTTGCAGTACCGCCGGTGCATTGAAAGGCTAACGACTGACTCGGGTCATTCTTGATGAGG